>CM059208.1:7129123-7514123 GCA_030347435.1 Clarias fuscus
GTTTGATTGAGAAAGAAAAAAACGTTTTCAGATTGAAACTCAAATCTATTTGTGTCTGTTCCCTCTGAGAACCTCTGAGATCATCAGGTAATTTTTTTATTGATATTAAAAAGAAATGTGTCCCTGTGTCTTCACTATTAATGAAGCAGTATTCCTCATGCATTGTAATTTATACCAACACCATGGCGTAATCGTTTGTTCCCAAGCTGGCCGACATCACTAATGCTGAATAGTCACAAAACAAAATGAAGTGGAAAGCCTTGGCAGATGACTGGAGGTTATTGTTTTCCCCAATACTGGTGTCCATGTACTTTTGGTCATGTACCGTTGTTCATTTCTGACATGCAGTTTGCCCTAAATATACTACTTGCACTCGAATACAAATAAGTGTGAGTTTTGGCAGACAGCCGCTCTCGTCTCTTGTGTTTCTTCGCACCGCACCAGGTGTTAAAGTTCTCATCACTGTTTGATGCTGACGTGCTGAAGCCCTGAGATTCGCTGTATACTACACGTCAAGGTCTTAAAAACACATCTCAAACATTAAAAAAGAAAAAAAAAAGAAAAGAAAAAAACATCACCGGCTGATAAAGTCAAGGATGATGTCTTGATTATCTTGCCTTTATATAACTGTCGGCTGAAGGACAGACGTTGGGTGTTTCTGCTGCAGTGCAAAAGCAGGTGAGAGCTCTTACACAGCTCTGTGTGAATGCGATTATTTCATTCTGCGTGTAAACTCGTGGTCAATATGCATTAGCAATTTATTTTCAAAAATGGTTTAAAATGCTTCATTTTGCTCTTACATAACTAAAGCTAAGTAATAATGTAGCATAGAATTCAATATAGTCATATAGTAACATTATAAATAAAATGAAGAATAAATAAATAAATAAATAAATAAACCTTTGATGGTTGTATGTAATTTAGATATTAGATATATGTACATTAACCTCTGTTTAAAATCTTATCATTTCATTTATTATTATTCATTTGAATTGTCACGCAGATAAAAAGCATGATGTTCTCCTCCAGTCCTCGGCTGGTGCACCTCACCGTGCTCATAGTAGCGTGCCTGGCATGTCCTAGCGATGCTCTGCTAAGGGTGTATGGCATGAATGGCAAAGGGCTGAATGGTGATTTTCTAAATCCTCCCGTAGATTTCTATACGTGGAGGTGTTTATCAGAAATAAACTCTTGGGGCAAACCTATGTGATTAACAGTAGTTCTAACCCCACATGGAGCACCAACATAGTCTCTAGTGCAGCTAAAGTCAACGATGAGATCAAGCTGCAGGTCTGGGACAAGGATATTAAATATGACGACCTTTTGGGAACGTGTTACGCCACGGTGAAGAGCGGCACCAATAGCTTTAAGTTATTTCACTGAGCTCTTGTGAAGACATGAATCATCGATGTGATGTTCTCACTGTATATTTGATTGATGGTCACGTGAATAAAACAACGTAGTAGCACATTTTGTTGTTCAGTTCTGTTTGCTTTATGCTTTTCCTGAAATACGTAGAGTTTTCATTTACTAAGAAGACTGAAAAACGGAGAAGATTATAACTCTTGGTCTGGATGAACTTTAAACATCACTGAGCTAATACCTCACCCCAGGATGCTTGTTCAGTACTGATCTCCTCCTGGGACACAATCAAGGACCAAGTGAATGTGATTATTTAATTCTGAGTGTAAACACCAATTTGGGTGGCGACCGTGGTGATCTTGGTATTGCAGAGAGTCAAAGATTTCATGGTTTGGAATCAACCTCCAGTCTAGTGCATGGCCTTTCCAGTTGACCTTCCAGTTTTTTAAAGCTGTCTGATCCTGTGACATTGGGTACTATTGGAAATACCCCACAAAATCCTAATATCCTTGACCCCCACCCATATTGAAGACAGCTGTTTTCAGCTGCCATAGACAAACACATACACACCAAAGATTTTACAACATTTATCTTTAACTTATCGCCTTTAATATGTTTTATAAGATAATGTAAAATATAATATAGTAATATGATATAGAGTGACTGTGCTGTTCGTCCTCGGCTGATGTTGACAGCTGTTTCTCTGAGGACTTGTGGCCGCAGTCGCTCGATAGTTCAGGACTGGAATTTCCTACAAGTCTACCTGATCCTCCAATAATGAACTAGACTCCATTTTAACTTGAAGCCATTGGCTGTTATATTGAACTTCCAACCTCCTAACACACAGTATGACTGCACAACAATTCCTGCTATCCGTTATCACCCAAATGAGGATGGGTTCCCTGTTGAGTCTGGTTCCTAACAAGGTTTCTTACTATTGCCATCTCAGGGAGTTTTTCCGTAGTTCATCAGGGACAATCTGATCATTTTGTTGCATACACATTTTCCCATATTTTATACTCATGTCCATAATTGTTGCTTTGCAACTATCACTATTGTTAAACGTGCAATATAAATAGAAATGTATTAAATTGAATAGAAATAAAGACTTTAATAGCAGAAACTAAACAGGAAGCTTTCATTCGAATAGTCCAAAACAACAAAAGCAAAACAGAACAAAACCGAACTAAACAGATGCAAGACAGCAACTGAATCCCAGACATGACTATTTATAACCATGCACCAGGTGCATTAGAGAACAAGGTTGAGGTGGGTGAACTCAGCATACTCACGTGATGGAGTTGCAGTCTGGGAAATGAAGTCCCACACGAGAACAAAGTGCAAGGCGTCCTCCAGAAGTTATTCATGACAATATGAAGAAAAGGTTTGCCAAAGCTGAAGTGGAAAAACACCAAACACTAACCTCAACCCCACTGACCTCAACCTCATCTGAACACTTTCAGAATGAACTGAAAGTCCAACTGCTCCCCAAAACTCCTTGTCTAACATCAGTGCCTGACGTCACTAATGCTCTTGTGGCTGAATAATCACAGAATAAAATGAAGTGGTACAGTAAGCCATTTTAAAAGCCTGGAGGTCATTTCTGCCTTAAAGATGGAGTAACTCAACTCTAATTCTATGGTGCCTCTATACCTTTCGTCATATAGTCGGTTAATGTACTCAATGTAGATTTCTATACCTTCAAAGAGCTCAAATACCAGTGAGAAATAAACTTTTTTTATTTATTAGAGAATGACCTGTGATTGAGACTGAAAAACAGTTCCTATTATCACTTACTGTACATATAGCAGCTGTAACTTGTTAGATTACCGTAAACTGCAGCTTTCTCTGTCTAGATAACTTACAGCTTTAAATCTGACTGTAACTAAGCTTTGATGCTGGAGACTCATTTCTTAAATGAATTTTTTCATCTGTAAGTATGAAGCATCAGCCATACATATCCCTCTTATAATAATAATAATAATAATAATAATAATAATAATAATCATCATCATCATCATCATCCCAATAATAATAATAATAATAATAATAATAATAATAATAATCATCATCATCATCCCAATAATAATAATAATAATAATAATAATAATAATAATAATAATAATAATTATTATTATTATTATTATTATTATTATTATTATTATTATCATAACAATAATAAAAAATAATCATAATCATAATAATAACAACAACAGCAACAACAACAATAATAATAATTATAATTATAATAATAAAATAAAATAAAATAATAATAATAATAATAATCTTAATCATAATCATAACAGCAACAACAATACTACTACTACTACTACTACTACTACTACTACTACTACTACTAATAATAATAATAATAATAATAATCTATTAGAATAAGTAGATTAACATAAAGCTGTGATTGGAAATTAATGATTTCCTTCTGCCCTATTAAACCCCGGAAATCAACACAGTTATCAATAATGATTTTTTTTTATTTTAATCATGCTAAATGGGGTTGGTTATATATTCCACCCGTATTCCTCTTGTTCCACAATATATTTAACAAATCTAGCATTATGGAAAATTGTGAATGAAATTAAACTGTAACCTCATACGTTTTAAAACAGGAATCAATATTCTTCTTCATACTGTATATGTAACATCATTAGAGCGTCAGTAACGTCTCTTGTGTGTATTTAAACTGACAAAGAGCGATCGGATAAAAGGAAAGCTGAATGATTCCCTTTTTGATTATTTCTACAAGCTGCTCTGTAGTTTATATGTAAAACATCAGACGTTTCCATCTCATGTGCACCAGGTGCACCAGGTGCTCAAGTTCATAACACTGTTTAATGCTGATGTGCTGAAGCTCAGGTGGTAAAATACTGTACATACACTGAGATATATACACTCCTGAATAAAATCTTAACCGGTGGATCATAACCAGGTTGTAAGAACTGCTTCAAAATGTCAAAAGAAGAAAAAGGAACAAAAGGCAAAGACAGATTTATCTTACTTGCAGCATTGTGACTTTTAAATGTGTACTGAGAAAACTTTCTACCTTGATGGTGTCCAAGCACTATAGTGAAACCCTGGGATGAGTGCATTAGTGTGGCAGGGGATTATATAGAGAAATAAAGGGAGTGTTTACTCTCTGAACTGTGTTCTGTTATTCTGCACTAATCAAAAGTCCTGGTTTGACTTGAACACTTCTCGTAGGGTGCCCTTACTTAATATATAATTGAACATTATGTTTAACCGGTGTCTGCCTTTAGATGGCGCTGTGCGCTTAATAATCCCTCTGTGTGTGTGTGTGTGTGCGCGCAGATGCACATGACCAGCATCACTGTAGTTAACTGATTAAAAGCATGTCCACACTATTAGCACTGCTGTACTTAATTCCAAGGTGTCCCTCATTCCAAGAGAGAATGTCATAATCCTAATATACTGTCATTCTCGTTATATTGTAAAGCATTAATTGCGGCTTTAAGGGTTAATGGTGGGATGCGGTTCTTGACAGTATCGTTGAACTGGAGATATGTGCTTTAAAGGCTTCTCTAAGGAGAGAGGAGATCACAATCACAGCAACAACGTCCAGTTTCAGAAATGTTCACAACTTATTCATCCCTGAAGGACAAATGAAAAGTTACATGATTCTGGCGAGTTTTGTTTTCAGAAGAATAGGCCGTTGTACATGCTGTAGTGGTTAGCACTGTCGCCTTGCTCTTCCAGGGTCCGGGTTCGATTCCCGGCTTGATTCCCGTCTCTGTGTGCATGGAGTTTGCATGTTCTCACCGTGCTTGGCGGGTTTCCTCCGGGTACTCTGGTTTCCTCCCACAGTCCATAAACCTGCAGATTAGGCTAATTGGCATTTCCAAATTTTCTGTAGTGCATGAGTGAGTGTGTCTGTGCCCTGTGATGATTTGGCACCCTGTCCAAGATGTTCCCTGCCTTGTGCCCTAAGTCTCCTGGGATAGACTCCAGGCCCCCCATGAGCCTGAATACAGGGTAAAGCGGTATAGATGATGAGTGAGTGAGTGAGTGAGTGAGTGAGTCCCTTCCTCTACTCTTCTGGTCTGGTCTTTCCACCAGATTTTGGAACATGACTGTTGAAATATCTGACCATTCAGACACAACAGCATTAGTGAGTACAGGCAAGAAGCCTTGGCACACAATTAGCATCCCTAAGGGGTTCAGTGGGGTTGAGATCAGAGGTTATCCTGTTTTTCGTTCCTCTCCATAGGGCAGGCAAGACTTTGTGAAATGTTCCTTTACTTAATTAAAGTGTGTGTTTCTACCCAGCCAGAGCACTTTACCGGGTCCTGGTGAAGATGCTGATGAGGACACTCATGCCCTGCAGTATGACCTCCTGGGAGTTGGAAATCTGGTAATAACCCACTTACTGTATGTACATATGTTTCTGCAAATATATTTGTACTTTTGCCAGATATATGTGAGCCCACATCACCTGTTGATGAGCTCAAGGTTGGTGTGTAGATTCTTTAAAATGAGGCAAAAACAAGCAGACAGCATTTGGGTGTTTTTACATTTACAATACATATCTGTAAATGTATTTTGTTTTTGTCACATAGATAAAAAGCATGATGTTCTCCTGCAGTCCTCGGCTGGTGTACCTCACCTTGTTCATATTAGCGTGCCTGGCATTTCCCAGCGATGCTGGCCTACGGGTGTACGGCATGAAGGGCAGAGGGCTGAAGGGTGATTTTGGATCTCCTCCTGACGCCTATGTGAAGGTGTATGTCAGAAATGGATTCGTGGGACAAATCTCTGTGATTAAGGGTAGTTCCAGCCCCACATGGAGCACCATCGTGACCTCTACTACAGCCAAAGTCAACAATGAGCTCAAACTGCAGGTCTGGGACAAGGATGCTCAGAAGGACGACCTTTTGGGAACGTGTTACGCCCTGGTGACGAGCGGCATTCGCAGCTTTTCGTGTATTTTGAGCAAAGGAGGTACACTGAATTATTCGACTGAGTCCAAATGAAGACCTGAATTATCGAGGTGACTGAGCTCTGCAGTGTATATCTGATCATATGAGTAAAACGTATTAGCACATTTTGTTGTACAGTTCTGTTTGTTGTATGTTTTGGAAAATGGAAAAGTTCATGAAAATGTGCATATTAAAAACTTAAACAGGCTTAGTTAAACAAACACATATTTTTATTGAAACACAATGTTCTTGGGAAGTCTTGCCATGTTATACTGTACAAGTAAATCAATATTTGTATTACGGTTTAAACATTCAGTTTTTAACAGTTATATGGTATAGTATAATTCTGAAATTCTGTATACTGTAATTCTTAAATAGACTGAATACATCTTTTAGGCCTATTTCTCTCGTTTATTGTGGTTCAATAGCATCTTTTCAAAATGAAATAAAAAATGTAATGACATTCTTACATTTTTCAAATTATAAAAAATCGAGATAATAAAAAATATATATTTTACCCAATTAAGTTGTATTACAACAAGCAATATTTAGTATAAAGTGCTTTATTCTTCAAAATCTGCTGACTCCAGCTGGGTCACTCACACGATTACCCAAAAGAGGAATACAGAAATATGCATCATAAATTGTATATCAGAGTTCAAATGATTGAGACTTGGATTAGTAGAGAGAACACAGTATTGGCAACTGGACTAAAATCAACTCTCTATCTCACATCAAAAAGTATCTATATAAATCAAAAAATAAAAGGCTTTGTCTGTATAGTACATTGGTCAGAACTCGCTCTGTCAATGATATCTTTATGTTTAATACATTGGAGAACCCAAAACCAGTCTCGGAAAATTGCCTGTCTGTATGTATTTTTGTCTGTATGTCAGTCTGTCTGTCCAGCACGATTATGTAATAGCATCACGCAAAACTGGCTGACCAGAATTTAATAAAGCTTTGGCACTACTTTGGTATTTGCCTGAAGTGAAACCTGCGCTATAGATGAAATCACACTTTGAGTAGAAGGGAAGTTATGAGCAGTCATGACAGCGTACTGCACATGCAGCAAACTGTAGACGCATCTTAAATCGACCGGAGTGATGCTCCCATCACCCTGGAGCAGGATAAATCTGGACTCATCAGATCACATGACCCTTCTCCAATCATCCACAGTCCACCGTTTATGCTCTCTAGCAAACTGAAGCGTTTTGTTTTAATAGTCTCACTGGTAAGTGGTTTTCTTAAGCCTGCACATCTGTTTAGTCCCAGTCCCACGAGTTCTCTTCACATTGTGGGTGTGGAAATGCTCGTTACTTTCACTATTAAGCGAAGCTGTGAGTTCTACTGATGTTTCTTTTACGATTTGATTCAGCTAAGCTTTCCCAAGATCTCCTATAACGGAGACCAAATTTCCTCCTGGACCAAGTTTCTTCTTTGTTTTCTTTGCTTGATGCAGGACAATAATTTGACCCTTCAGAAACAGAGTCCTTGCCATGACCACAGGATATGTCTTCTGACATGGTTGTTGAAGAAATCAGAAGAAGCTCCTCACTGCATTAATTCGGGATTATATAACTTGTTGCAGGTGAAACATGTAAATCACTGCAGTAATTACACAATGGAAGACTCTTAACTATTTGCTTAGATATATAACATATGGTGACTTTTTTCATACCCGATTCTTACAGCAGGTGGCGGCAAATTTATTTAAACATTTAAAAAGAACAGAAGAAGAAGAAGAAGAAGCGTGGCGCGAAACCCTGCCCGCGTGACTCTGTCAAAGTTCATTCCGAGTGAGGTGTCCGTTACGGCGACGCTTAAATTCAAGTTTTAAATAATCAGCCGTTAGTCATGAGTCGCGTGCTGAACTGTATCGTCGCGGTTTGTCCCGATATGGGGATAGGGAAAAGAGGACAGCTTCCGTGGCACCCCATCAGGCTGAGGTAAAGCCGCCCGCATCGTAAATCTTTACGGGAACCGTTTGTGACCATAGTTCACTATGGCTGTCAGTGTTATGGACAGCATGACGCTGCTGTTTCACTTCTTACGTTGTGCACGTCGGTAGCGCATATCGCGGCGTCCTGGATTCGATAACAGGTGTAAACGCACCGGTTATCCTCGGGTAGCTGACCGTCACGTGTGTGTCACAAGGCTGCTAACTGTTCAGAAAAGCTTGAAGATTTCAGATTCTGAAAATAATGGCATCGGTTGTGCGCGTGCACGCACCCGGTGCCCCCAGTGCGCATGCCCAGTGATTATGTCCGACACTAACCATACACCTTACCCTGCATGCCTCAGGTTCTGTATATTTTAGCATTGCAGTGTTAAAGTGTGTAAAAAAAATTTTTTATTCCAGTTGGTACAACTGACTACTGTATATTCACCCAATTAAAATGAAATACGGCCTACATTACCCACCAGTCAAACCACCTCCATGCTCCCCAGCAGCTCCATGTAGGACCGGTAGGGGGCGTAGTACAGAACTCTGGGCCCTATTCATAGCACTCGCATTGAGACCCCTTCCTTTTTTAATTCATATTTCTCATATTAGTTTACATATACAATATTTGTAAGTCTCATTTTATTTTTAGACTTACAAGGGCTCTGTAATTGAGGTCTTGGTTAGTCAGTCCCACTCTCTTCATAACGAACAGAAGACTTTTCCTACGATTACTCTCACTGATAAGTGGTTTTCTTGTGGCTACACAGCTGTTTAGTCCCAGTCCCTTGAGTTCTCTTCACATTATGGGGAAATGCTTTTACTTTCACTATTAAATATCTGTAAATTCTCCTGTTGTTTATATATACTGTTGTATTTTATAACCCATATTATAGGATTATGGATGAGCCTGTAGACTTTGCAAAGCCTTGGTCACGAGGCTGTAATGTGACTGGATTACCTCAGGGTTTGACATTTTTGATAGCATTTTGTGTGTCTTTTATATGTATGTGTATTTAATGCTTGTTTTAAGGTAAAATCCGTGATAAAATGACCATTAAGTTTGTTCAAAGGTAAGTAGGGATGCACCGATACCGGTATCTGGTATCGGCCTCGATATCACATTTTCTAAAGTACTCGTTAAAAGTCCCCCGATACCAGGGACCGATTACACGGTCTGAGAAAAGTCCATGTTTGAGCGGCGTGTAAGGGTTTAATCACAAGCGCCGAGTGCCCGCCCCCAGACCCCGGATGCAGCTCAGAGCGGGGAGAAGGCGAGGCAAACGAGACATGTCAGCCGTGTGGAATTATTTCAAAGTGAATGAAGACGACAAAACAAAGGCGGACTGCAAATTGTGCTCAGCGAAATTGTTAAAAATCATGTTTTTATTAAGTACTTGGTATCGGTATCGGCGAGTACTGAAATGCCAGTACTCGTACTCGTTTTCCAAAAAAGTGGTATCGGTGCATCCCTAAAGGTAAGTTAAGTCAGCCTTTATTAGTCACACATACATTACTGCACAGTGAAATTATTTATTATTCGCATATCCCAGCTTCTTGTTAGTAGGCCGGGGTCAGCCATTTTGACGGGGCTCGAACCGCCGATCTTCTGATCCGTAACTCAGAGCCTTAACACACTGAGCCACCACTGCTCATAGTGTTTATTTAGATCCCTTTTTTAAGTAGCTAAATAGTTCGTTTCAGAAGGGTTTCATTATCTTCCTGCATCAAGGAATTAAAAATTAAATACACTAAGTCCCAACATACCGAGTTCTGGTCCAAGAGATTGTTTGTTAGTCCAACAAACATTGATTAGGTACAAGAATACTAACACAATTGGCTATACACTGTATATTACAATATATACTGTAATATATAAAAGAAGGGAACCGCATGAAGCGATGCACTCATCATGCATACTGCTCACTGTACAAGCCTGTACAAGGCACTGATATGATCTGGAGTTGCTTCTGTTTAGGTCTAGCCTCAGCAATGTTAGCCTCAGCTGACAACCTGAATGTACTGAATGACCAGGTCATCACATCTTTGGAGGTTTTCTTCCCTGATGGCACGACTCAGACTGTGAAAGAACACGTGAACTGGCCACCACATTGTGTGTGTAATCAAAGCTAAAGTCGGTAGAAAGAACAGTGATTTAATTATGCATTTTACTGTATAACTTTTAATATCTGCTGTTTTATGTGTGCAGTAATGAGTTCAAGCACTTCCAGAAGATGACCATGACCCCTACAGTGGAAGGTAAACAAAGCCTCAATTGCCTTTTTTACATCTTAAAATTTACCAAATGAATACATTAGTTCAGTATTGGGTCTAATTTATGCTTCTGCGTCAAGTCTACACAGAGTCTACAGTGTAGGTTACCCAAGTGGTCTAAGCCTGCTGCACAAGCATTTGTACTTTGTACCTGTGTTATTCTGCAGTGACACAGACTAAAGGTTAGTTGGTGATGGGATTTCTATTCTATTCGTTTCTATTTCTCCACTCTGGTGAGTGTTTTTGGTGTAGTACAAACAGTGTGGATGAAGCTGAACGGATCTTGTTGGGGTTGGAGCTAATGGATCTCGAAGGCAGATGTCAGAGATGTCTGTTGAGGTCTGACAGTGGAGGAAGGGTAGACGAAGCAGGCAGACAGTGCTATCAGGTGGACCCATGGTAATTGTGTAAAAGTGTAGTTACATTCCTATGGAGGTGCACTTCAGGCTACAGTATGGGGTACACACCTACTCAACACCTACACGAGACCTACAACTGTAGACTTGACTCAAAAGCATAAATCTGGCTTTACTGTACTTGACTGTAAAAAGTGTGTGTTTTTGTTTGTATGTGTACATGTGACAGGTAAAAAGAACGTTGTTATCATGGGTAGGAAGACCTGGTTCTCCATACCAGAACAGAACCGGCCTCTAAAGAACAGGATCAACGTAGTCCTGAGCCGAGAACTGAAGTAAGAATTTCAAGTGAACTCAAGAGTTTTCCATTTAAGTGCTAAAGGCCGCTACAGTCGATATGAAACACCTACACACCCTTGTTAAAAATGCCCAGTTTTTGTGATGAAAATAAAAAAATAATAATAATGTTATAATAACCTGGTTGCATAAATATAAACTCATACCCTGAAAGAAACTCATTCTCCGTTGAAGCACCTTTTGATTTTATTCTAGGACTCCAGGTTCATTTGGGTCTAACTGCATGGTACATCTTAACTCTTCCATTTGCTGTGTTCAGCCCTCATCAGGTCACCCCACTGATTTTCAATTGGATGCAGATCTGGGCTCCAAAACTTTGCAAAACCATAACCTTCTTCTGGTGAAGCCATTATGTTGTTGTTGATTTTGTTCTTGTGCTGAAAAGCGAATTTCTTCTCCGTCGTCAGCGTTCTGCCAGATGTCTGGAGGTTCTTTGCCAAAATTCACTGGTATCCACCTTGACTAAAGCCCCGAAGAACGATGATGCCGCCGCCATGTTTCACTGTGAGGATGGTGTTTTTTTAAAAGTTTTTTTTTTAGGTGTTGTGCTGTTCAACCTAGGTCTTATTGGATCGCATACATGTAAATACAACACAAATCCTTATTTAGTCTGTAAAGGTACTGAATGTAGTGTACCTACTATGTGTAGTGTTTTGTCTATAACAGATGTACTGTGTTTTATGTTGGTCTGTCGCAAACAACCAGAATCAAATTCCTTGTGTGTCAACATATTGGGCGAATAAAACCCGATTTTGATTCTGATGTTCCCACATGGTTTTGGGAGACTTGATGCATTGTATGTCTTGGATGCTTTCCTCCGTGAGATAATGTTTTCGTCTAGCCACCCAACTCAATAGCTCAGACATATGATTGACATTTAGTACACAACCAGTACTTCCTGCAACTTCTTTAATGTTGCTGTCGCCATTTGGCAGCCTCTCTGATCTTTTTTCTTCTCGTCTTTTCATCAATTTCTTGGTAATGTCACCATTGTGCCATATATTCTCCACTTCTTGATCATGGTCTTCACTGTGTTCCAGTGTATATTTAACGCCTTGGAAGTTCTTTTATACGCTTCTTCTGACTGATGCCTTTCAACAGTGAGATCTCTTTGATGCTTTTTGAGGCTTTTGCTATAAGATGCAACTAAGTAAATGTCAGGAACATCCTACTAAACCAGCTGAACTTTATCTGGGTTTGATCAGAGTCACTTTAATTGATGTGTCCTGACAGATATTTAAGATGAGTTTGAATGTGATTGGTTAATTCTTGACACAGCCACGCCCTCAATTATAAGAGGGTGTGCACATTTATGTAGCCACATTATTTTAGTTATTTTATTTTATTTATCATGGGCTTCTTTTTTAACATCAGATAGCCTGGCGTTTTAACAGCCGTGTGTCAGCGACTTTTGATATCTCCACTACATGTGGTTTCTGTGAGATCATCTACAGTTTACACACAGACAATGTCTTGATCTGAAATCAATGAAATTTGCTTTTTTTTATGATTATTTGATTTAGGACAGCCCCAGAGGGAGCACACTACCTAGCACCTGACTTTAGCTCAGCGCTCCGTCTCCTGGAGAACCCAGAGCTCGAGGCTCAAGCTGATCAAGTGTGGATCATCGGCGGGAGTTCACTGTACAAGGTCACATGATCGTTGGTAGTGTCCCAATCCCACACGCACATTCACTACAGAAGAACATCACCATGGCTATTGTGGATTTGTCACAAACTACACCCTGCTCACTATGTAGGCCACAAGCAAAGTTAAAAGCATCTCCCTTTCATTTAGCCAACTGTATAGGACACTATAGGGAACCACCAGTCACCTCCCGATACGATATTATCCTGATTCTTAGTTGTGATTCTGTAAGTATCACAATTTTATAAATATGCCGATTCGATGTTACATTTTCACCCCATTAAAAAAAATATTTTTATTATTTTAAACCTTTAAAAAGTGTAACAATTAATTAAATGTAGCCCATTCCTTATAACATCAGTTTTCTCACTTAAAAATCAAGCACAGCATTTAAACAATACAAACTAACTTCAAATACAAGAGTTTAACATTTAAACTGAGCAAGTCTGTCCTTCGCCATTATTAATATTTCTAAATAAACTTGGCAAATAATTCACTCCAACCACACGGGATGAAAGCGTGTAAATAGTTTACCTGTAGGATTATGAAGAAACTGTGATGTTTTACCGCCTCAAATGCCTCCAAAGACTTGAAATTCAACAGCGGGTTGAGTGGCTGCGAGAATGAGGGCACCTGGCTTCTAACACGGACACGCGGTCTACTCACTACATACTGTAGGGCATACAGTATAAACCTCACTCCAGTATGGATGTGTCCCAAACCACATTCTGTAAGTGACACGTTTAAAAAACAAAAAATTGAAACACTTAGCTGAGGTTTTTAAAGGTTTTTCAAGTAAAAAAAAAAAAAAACAGATTCTGGTCGACCGCTCGAAGACAACACAATCAGACGCTCTTTTGTGTGCCACAGAATTGACTTGTGTGTATATAAAGGCCTTCCCTTAGTGGTTAAGACATTGGACTACGGTTCGGAAGGTCCCAGGTTCAAATCCCACGACCACCAAGCTGTCCCTGTTAGGCCCTTAATCCTCAAGTTGCTCAAACTGCTCAGATGTATAATGAGATAAAAATGTAAGTCGCTCTGGATAAGGGCGTCTGCCAAATGCTTAAATGTAAACGAGTAATTCGCACCAGAGAACAGGGTGTGGCAGACTTTAATCGAATAGCAATCAACAAACAAGAGTGAATTATTAGAACCAGCATCCCTATATTATGACTTAAAGAGGAAAGACATGAACCTACCTGCTAAATGCCACCAGTGCTTCCTGAAAACACTGCCCAGTCCAGGTCAAAGAACAATAGATCCAGAGCATGAAGTGTGCTTGCTAGGTAGCAAACCCCGAAGCATGCAAATCGGTGTGGAGCCTTCCTTCCTTCGAACCTGAGCGATCATTTGCATGCATTATAGTCCAAAACAGAGTTGACCCGCATGAACAAAGCAATAAGCTGTACCCCCTACAAAAACAAAACATGAGCGCTCAGAACTCAACCTGATCCATGAGACCCTCCAGAATGAAAAGAGATTAATCTAATGATACTAAGAAGAGTAACAAAAAGAAATCAACAGCCAAATGGGAACCAAGAAAACCTGAACAAAACTGAGCACACAAAATATATTAAAAATAAAACAGTGTGGCCTCTTGCAGCAGAATGTCTTTACCAAAAGCCATATCTGACGTGGCGTACTGTAATTAAGTGTCATCGACTGTCATCAAGCGTCATCAGATGATGTTTGTTTTATTTCCTCCACCAAGACAGTGGTAGAAAACTCACTCCCCCGTGTGACTGAAAGGCGGTACTGCAAGGTGAACTGACAGGCGTCTAACACCGTGACAACAGCGAATGAATCTCCTGCGACCTAGTGTTTGTGAAGCACCACTTTAAGACTTAAGGAAAACCAATCTCACTCCAGGAGGTCTACAGGACAAAGCCTCGCACATTGGAGGGCCTGGAGTCAGGAGGTTCTCTCAGCAATATCCCAAACAACGTCATTCAGAAGACTGTACATTCCATCCCCGGGGCCTATGTTGAAATTTAAGCATTTGCTTTCATTTTATATATGTAATAAAGTACAATTTGTTTAAAAAATTTTGGATTCGAAATATGGACTTTATTACCAATTTTTATTGCCTAATTACTTTCCCCCCACCCTGTAGTTCTGTATTGTTATGTATGTACTTACTCAGACACCACAGAGCCATTCTGAACTCTGATGATGCTCCTGTCAGGCCAGACTGGATTCGACCATCAGATTATAAAACACATCACCCATAATGCACCTTATCTTTTAATCTTAACTATAGTCTGGACCTCAGGACACAGACACTACCAACCTCCTGGTTTGAAGCAGTCTTCATGCCCATATTTAAACCAGGCAAGGATCACTATGGCTTATGTTACTCATGCCCAAAAAGCGCTGACTAGCTGCATGGTGTAAAACCAAGGAGAGGATCAGACGAGCAGTCAGTAGAGTGGCTTTAGACAGGGCAGGAGTACATTAGATCACCTTATCGGGGTGGAATCGTTATGTACATGAGCATCCTTTTTATTTATTTATTTTATTTAGAGAAATTGTTTCACATAGTATGGCGATTTCCAATAAAAAGCCTGTAGGATATTTTATATTGTGTGTGTGTGTGTGTGAGGGCAGCACTTAAAATTAACATCAGACTTTTTTACTTCATAAAAACGCTGCACATGAGCCGAGGATGAGATAAAATGTCTGAGCTCGTCTCTGTGTGTGTGTTTTTCCAGTGCATTTTAACTTTAAACACACACACCGACACCGCGCCGCATATTGCTTTACTGTCCCTCTGCTCTCCTCGATCGGTCGGCATGGCAACGGCGATGCTCAAGGACGCTTTTTACAAAAGCCCCCTTCTTTCTCTGTGCTCCCGTTTCGCATTTCTGCTTCCCCTCCCTCGGCTTCTCTTTATCTCAGAGGCGCTTCTTGTGGTACGTTTTCGAAGCTGACGGCATTCACCGCCGCTTCTCTTACTGTACGAGTGATATTCACAGTGAGCCGGGGGCAGAGTGACCGACTGTAATATCTGTTCACGGTACTCAGACATTAATTCTGTACGTAATGTACTTACTAACATACAGTGTATGAGGAACCACCAGATATCATTCATGCTCATTTAAACACAACTGCACATTGTACTGAGAGTGAAGGGCCTGTTAATATCTGTGAACACTTTCTCATGTGAACCATCTGGCAGGAGGCAATGGAGAGCTCGGGACGCCGCCGTCTGTTCGTCACGAGGATCCTGAAGCAGTTCGACTGCGACACCTTTATTCCCGACATCGATCCAGACAAGTTCAAACTCCTCCCAGAGTGAGTGGAGCATTAGTCACTTGGCCAATTATCTACTATTGTTTGTTTACTATTTATTTTTTGTTCCACTCAAATGTCAAGGATTAAACCAGTCGAACTCTAAACATCACCTGGACAGCAGAAAAGTACTGCTTAACAAAATAGCAAAGATAGAGAGCTTTCTCTCTCATGCCGTAGGTCTCAAATTCTACGCTGAAGCACCAATCCGGTTCTCCATAGACCTCGTTACACCAGAAGTGCTCGACGACATCGCTTTTCCATTACAGTGGCGGCAAATGGATCTGTTGGCTCGTGCACGCATGTGTCGCTCGTGTTCAGTGCATCAAAGTGAGTCCGAAACAGTGTCACTCGAAGTGAGACGGCGAGGAAGACACGCCATTCTGGTTGCTATCGCCAACATGCAAGTCGTTTAGATGAAGTGCAGGTTCCTTAGACAGACATCAGACTTGAATGCATCATCAGCTGACCTTGTCCGGACGTTACAGGCGACCTGTAATACCTTTTCAAAATAGGTCCTTTTTTGGACGCAATACCTCTAACACCCCTAATACCTTTTCCGGATGTGGTTACTGGTGACCCGTACCTTTCTTTGACGAAATACCTGCAAATACCTTTTCTGGATGTGGTTACTGGTGACCCCTACCTGTTTTTTGGACGCAATACCTGTAATAATCAGCTGATGATGCATTCAAGTCTGATGTCTGTCTAAGGAACCTGCAGAGAGAGAAGTGCACTTCTATTATTCCATTAATATCCATTGGGGTGCCAATAAATTTGCGCAACTTTTTTTCTTTTTTTTGTACATGTAGGAAATGTGTAGGTTTTTATTTCTAAGCAGAACAGTGAGTGTGCGTGTAGCGTTTGTCAACGGTCACTTTCACGATGGGTGCCAATAATTCTGGAGCCCTCCTCGAGTGCTTGTGACTCGCCGTTAAGGAGCACTCGGTGTTCTAAGGATAATTAATAATGGCGTGATGTAACAGATGTAACAGCACATCCCAGTGTGTTTTATTCCTCTTATACCAGAGCAATATCACACACACGTCGTAGTTTATATCCGTTCATCTTTACACTCGATATGGTCGGGCTAGTTCCTGTTCTCGTTCAGGTCGTAGGGTTTGTAGCGTCGCGTGAGTGGCTGAAGTGGTGGTACGGGTTCTTCTTCTACCGTAGGAGCTTCATGTGTCTGGTGTTTCTTCACGCAGGTTCCCCGGAGTGCCGGCTGGATCGCAGGAGGAGAAGGGGCTGCAGTACGTATTTGAAGTCTATGAGAGCATGGAGCATTGATGTGTGCTGCTGAAAGACCTTACACACCTGCTTATTACTGAGATCTGTGTGTGTGTGTGTGTGTGTGTGTGTGTGTGTGATGATGACATTTACTCGTAGGCAATATTCCTGCAGCCATGTAATGTCAGGTCCTTACTGATAATTCTCTGAACCCGAAAAATCAAAAGATTTTAAATGCTGTTCCAGCCAGTTTCAACCAGTTAAAGCCTCTTCATCTCTGCGTTTTATCCTTGCCTTGTTGTGTCCTTGCACACAGACACACACAATGGAGCCGAGCTGTGAGAGAGAAATGGTTATTGTTTAGCCCGGCCCACACGGCCCGTCCTCTCTCCTCTCATACATATGCATCCCATCTTTCGTCTCGAGAGCTAATTATTGACAAAAGGTTCTCGTGCGCTTAGGTTAAATTTCAAACCCGTATGGATCAAACGCACGTGAAGATACACACGGCCTCGTTCAACAAAAGCCAAAGGCTGCAATCGGCTTTAACCTTTGAGGCTGATTGGTTTCAGGTCCCAGCAGGAGGCTAAAGCTAAGCTGGAAATTAGTGTGATCGGCAGGGCAGTTCCCTCCCGATCCATCCCGACCCCCCACCTCACACAACCCCAAGCTCCCTCTAACTCCCCTGCCTCGTTCCTTAAATGATGACACACAGACTTAATTCCAGACGGAATCATTAGCGAAGTCAGGTTCTTTCTTTCTTCTTTCGCCACCAGCAGTAACATCAGTGGAATAAAAATAGACCCAATAAGAGGTGTTGTTGAATACAGAGTGTGTGTTGCATTGCATGTGTGCTATAGTGCATGCTCTGGGTTTGTGTATATACAGTGAATATTAAAGATCTAAAAGGAACAAGGAGCCGCTGAGACTTACAGTACGGTGCAAAAGTCTTACTATCTTTAGTATCAGTTATAATGAATGCATTATGATGTACAAAACCATTCACCATTTCCAAACATAACTTAAAAATTAATAAATAAAAAACAGTACAGAAGAACATGTACATGCCTGTAAAGAAAGCATATTAAGCATCAAACATATTGTAAAGAAAGTATAAAAAATATTACCATAAAACCTATTCTGAGTTTTTGCATAAAAATAGAAAGTTATAAGAAGAACTCCGGCATATTCTACAGTTTTTCATATTTTTCTTAAAAAAATAAATGAATAAATACCGTCAATATTTGCTGTGAAAACTTAGTGGTTAGCCTTTTGGCCTTGCATCTCCAGGGAGTGGGTTCGATTCCCTCCTCTGGTCTTTCTGCGTGGAGTTTGCATGTTCTCCCCTTACTTGGTGGATTTCCTCCCACAGTCCAAAGACATGCAGATTAGGCTAATTTGCATTCAAAATAATAAAAATTTAGTACAAAATACAGTGGTTGGTGTTTTGCCTGCCATGCAAAAGGCCCGGGTTCGATTCCCAGCCAGTGCCCAAAACCCCAACCACTGCATGCAGTGCCCAGATAAAATGGGAGGCTTGCGTCAGGAAGAGCATCCAGCGTAAAACCTGCGCCAAGCTTGTATGTGCGGACCAGGTGTATACAGGATAAAGCGGTATAGATGATGAGTGAGTGAAAATAATCAGTAGGTTTCACTGAGCGTGATGGAGAATATTAATAGAGATAATAATAGAGTTCTTCTAGCTCCTTTCTATTTAGATGCAAAACTCAGGAGCCTACATTAGCTTTCGTTTCCATCTGAAAACTGTTCCATCGTGTGATATGTTGCTTTCTTTACAGGAATTCAAATATTCTTCTGTATTGTGATTAATTTATTGATTTTTAAGTTCTGTTTGGATGTATACAGAAAATACAGACATCATAAACGTATGTAACAATTTGTACTGAAGATAAAACGGTGCTAATACATTTGCACAATACAGTATAGGGTGAGATTTAGATGGGTTCTGTAAAGTTTTTCTGATATCTTACTCATCAAGGGCATTTCATACTTTCATATAAAACAATCCTGACATTGTCCTACAACACACATGCAGGTTGGTGTGTGAAGCAGAATGAAAATGAATTACATTGACGTGTTGATTAATTTTATCATTTTTTTCACTCTTATTTTAATTTTTTAAGGATATGTTAATCATGTGCACAATTCTTCACGCTTCATAATGTGAGCTTTGAAACGAACAAAACATGCTAAACACAGTGGAACCTCTGCCCCCTTGATTAATATGGAATAAAATCATTGTACATAACTAACCCGAAACAAGTTTTTGACCAAAGTCAAACTTCACGTGCTGTCATTCACGATGAACTGAGAGAGCAGAGAGATCAGAACCTGGATTCTCCCAGCTCGGTGACCCAAACAATACCAATGACCACCTTTCTACTTCTCACGCTGGTCTTTTCTTCTGTCCTGGACAAAGTACATCAACCGCTTTCCTCGTCAGCACAGTCAATGCCACTGTTGTAGCATCACCGCATCATGGGAGGAAAGAAAAATAAAAGGCGTCATGGTGATGCAAGCACACCGCTGTGGCCTTTAGGTCAGGGACGGAGTGACAGTGGAAACGTGTTGCTTGTGGGGGCGGAACACCTCCGAGCTCAGCCAGCTCATTCACGTCAGAATAATAACTCGATCATGTGTTGACGCTCGCGATGCGAAAGGCACCGTCACATCGCTGTGTTGTTCCTGTATCTCCCTCTCCCTCTCATGCACACGCTCTACTGTAAGGCACCGCCTGCCTCCAGACCTGAGAGCTCACACACCTGTTCCCTCTCTCTTGATTTTGTTCATGCTCCCTTTCTCTCGCGCACACATTCACACGCTCTCGGGCTCATTTAGCCAGCACTTGTTGACTCTTCAGTCCTTTTCATCTGGTGTATTGGATAACACTCATACCCCCCCTTGAACCGAACCTGTTCGAGGACTGAGAAGATCTGCAGGAAACACAAGGTAAGCCAAGCGAGGAGGATGGAGCTTTTGTATGCACACAGTTCAGTTCTTAAGATATGCAGGGAAACTTGCAATGTTTAGTTGCTTCTAAAAATGTGAGTACAAAATGAGAAAGTAAAAAATATTGTCTTGTGGATTTACAACAAAGTGCAAAATGACCAAGCCAGTTCTGGACTGGTGTACAAGCTTTAATGTAGCGTTATATACTTCGGGCTCACGTTTGTCGTTTAAAAAGCAGCACAAAAAAAAAAAAAAAAAACGCTTATCGTAGCCTTTTGCGATACCTAGCATGAATCACCATTCTGCACTTGTGCGTTAAGTGGCCTGCTTGGTGTTCCACTTGTGTTTCAATCTCGATCCCTGATCTGCCTGGTGATGCTTGTTTGTTCCGTGCACTTCAGTGCCTGGCAGACAGAGTGAGTGAGAGCGAGCGATGTCATTAAGGATTCTCTCTGTTCAAGAGACTGATTGAAGGCCCAGAGAAAAGCGCACAAAGCATGACAGGGCTATAAATGCCATCCCGGGGGTGCACAGCATTAGGAGCCAGAGCTCAGGGGTCCTGCCGGTGGAGTGTGTGTACTCCAATGAAGAGGGACGCACGTGCCATTTCCTTCCTGCGTATTTTTTATTTCATATATATACACCATGCTGATAGATTTTGGCATGGTGTAATTAGTGCAAAGAAATAAACTGTGATTGAATGTACTAGAGTTTGATTTTTTTTTTCCCCCCCCAAAAAAAAGGATTTCTCAAAACTATTTAATGCTGAGAGCTTGTATATTGTCTCTTTAACCAAAAAGAAATTCCTTTTTTTTATGTAACTGAACTGCGACAGACTCGGGAGTCACACTTTTAGATTTAAAGACAAGGTCATAAACACAATAGACTCCATCATCCAAAGGAGAAGTTTAATCCTTTCAACAACTCGGCATGCTTTCTTCCACTCCTTTTGCTCTTATTAAGTCTGCAGTCTGATCGTGCCTGGCACAATCTGAAATGGTGCAGCATAGGTCAAGGCCTTAAATGCAGTCTGCCCACCACATTTCTATCCCTTCTGCGTTTTTAAGGCAGAACTTTTTCCACATCCTGATTTCAATTTACACATTGAGGAACGTAAAACAAAAACAAAGAGAGAAAGAACCTCGGGTCAATGGTACAATCTAGACAGTTATGTAAAGGAGTGAGATAACAGAAATAGCTTGCTTCTTCATGACATACTACTGTGGTGTGACAAACCCTATCTATTTTCTTTAGAAGGGTCACGCTGTTGTAACTTTAAGATAAATATCCATCCAAATGTCCCATCCAGAAACAAATAAAAGTCTTAATAAATATTATTTTGCATGGTTTACGAGTCAACTACATGATATCAAACATCATAATATTAGAACTACACACCTGACTATCTGAACTGTGTTCCACTGGCAGCCCTCCGAAGCTCGGGCATCCTCCAACTTCTCCATGAGTCCTTAAACGACTGTCTGCCTGAAACAGCGAGAGGTCATGGAGGACTCCACAGAGGTGTGGACCGATGGCAACTCCCTTCTAAAGGCTGTTTATCTTTGCCGTTTGCGGCTGACCCGTCTTCTCCTGGAAGGCGGGGCTTATATTAATGAGAGCAACGAGCGTGGAGAGACACCACTGATGATCGCATGCAAGACTCACCATACCGATGCTCAGAGTGTGCCGAAACACAAGATAGTCAGGTATACCCTGCTCGAGACAAACACCACTGAACTGACCCATCAGACACGGTTTTCAGCATTACCGAAGCCAAAATAATGTATGCACATTTTAGGATTTCATCAGGGATGATTAAAGGCTTATATAGATAAGCCAAATAATTAGCATTACTGAGTTTCCTAACGCCTGAGACTTGACGGCAGATAAGCTGCATAATTATTATCGTAACTTAAGCACTTTACAGTACGGTTTAGTAACTGAATGAGTCATATAGCTTACTCGAGTACTAGAGATTGAAAATGAATTATTTGGCATTTAGGACTTCCCTGAGTCACATGGTAATTCCATTGTTTCCCCAGGTATCTGCTTGAGAACGGCGCAGACCCAAATATCCAGGACAAATCGGGTAAGACAGCTCTAATGCATGCCTGTGTGGAGCGTGCCGGGGAGGAGGTTTTGTCACAGCTGCTGTCCAGTGGATCTGACCTGAGTTTAGAGGACCACTCAGGTTCCTCTGCACTAGTGTATGCTGTTAACGCTGGTGACAAGGAAGCTTTGCGAGTGTTACTAGATGCCTGTAAAGCCAAAGGCAAGGAGGTCATCATTATCACCACAGACAAACTCCCCTCTGGCAGACAAATGACCAAACAGTACCTGAATGTTCCTCCACCACCAGATTTGGAGGATCGGTTGCATTTTGCCCCTACTGTCTGCATGTCACCCTCTGAAATTAAACTCTCTCCTTCTCATGTCTCCTCCCATTCAGGCCAGCCACAAAATACTCTTTTACACCTGGCTGAAAACCAAACAATGGGTTCTAGCCCTGCAACTGCCGCTAATTCAAGGGCAGGTTCGCCTACACGGGACCCGAGTCCATTGCGCACAGCCAGCGTAGCCAAGCTAATTCACCTGCAAAGGTTACACTCGGAGCCATGGCTGAAGATCCCACCATCCCTGTTGCTGCAGCAAAGCAAGGCCTCATCTTTCACAGAGGAGCTCCTAGATATCACCCCGGAAGAAGAGCTCTCTTTTGGCTTTACCAGCCATCGCCGTTTGTCTCAAAGAGCATCACCAGTTGCACGTCATCAGAGCATGGATGCCACTGGTCTGCTCAGAGCTTTGGACAAAGCAACTGAAACCGAGAAAGAACAAAAGAAGGAGGTGAACTGGCTAAGCAGGAAAATGTCCTATGATGGTGTTTCCCTGCCACATTCAGCCTCACACCACAACCTTAAAGAAGCCTCACGCAGTGAGACTGTCCCTATGGACAAAGACCCAGATTGCCTGCCCAACTTGGCGGTATCCAGCCTTCAGGATGTCATGCGACGACGCAACATTGGGATGGACCACTACAGCTCAGATTCCCAGCTTCCTCAGTTTGGGAGTCAGCATTCAGATGAGCTTGGTAAAGGCGGCACAGGAGGAGGAGGGACAGAAAAGCGTAAGCTAGTTTACAGCCGATCCTCCACCCTGTCTGGATCAAGGGAGTCTCTGGAGAGCATAGTCCAAAGAAGAAGCCCAGCAGTGATGGAGCGCCGAGGATCTGGGGCTCTTCTTTTGGATCATATTGCACAAACTCGGCCAGGCTACCTTCCACCGCTGAACCCACATGCACCCATTCCAGATATCAAAGTTAACACCACCATTGCTGGCACTGACCGGGGAACCAAACTTGCTCTTGCCACTGCAGCTGGAACCGGAACCAAACCTGTTGCCCCTGGTCAAAGGCATTTTGTACCCTGTGCCCCTAGCCTTCCCCGAGACCAGAAGACCAAAAAGACTCTGCTGAGAAGACACTCCATGCACACGGAACAGATTAAGCGCCTCGGCAACTTTGGGGAGATTTTTGGACAATAAATTCCCCAAGGCTGTATCGGGTATCAAGTCGACACTTATATAGAGCTAGTGTAAATATTTATTCTGATTAATCATACATTAAACAAAATACTTGTTCTGTATTCACACCGTTAAACAAAAAGGAGAGAAAGAGCAGCCAAACCTAAAGAAATTCTCAGAAACTGAGAAAATAGAACAGATGACGCACATTCAATACACATTGTTCTATACTTCACAGCTCAAGTATGTCTTGGACAAATGTGCCATCATTGTACAGTACACTCAGACTTAAAAACCAGGTCCCTCTGACTTGCATTAATCCACCGACATGGTGAAACTTTGTATACTACATTGTAAGATATATTGTGGAGAAACATCATGTCGTGTCATGAGGCATGAATTTCAGCTCCATCACATGATGTGTTCCTTGTGAAGAGTAAGTCCTAGGTCTTCTCTGATCGTCACACAGTATATCCAGATAAGCTTTTAAACTGTGAAATCTGATTTTCTAAAAGATCGTAGTAGATTCTGGACTTGCTGAAGTGTTGCCTGTAGGGTAACAAATCCTCCACGTTCAACAAGTCTCTCTGGCCCGTCCATATGGTCAGAGTATATCTGAAAGAGAAAGATGGACAAAGAGTGGAAATGTATTAGAAAGATGAAGTTTAGTGCACAGTGGAGTGCACAGTGGGAACAAACCGCAACAAAACATCATTGTTAAAGCGTTGACCGTATCAAGCATTCCAATTATTCAAATTGACGCTGTTTACTGGAAACAAAAAAAAAACGATTGTTGATGCAACATATCCTTCATTTTAAAGCCTTGTGCTTTCTCCTCCTTAGTCGATTGCAGACTAATTCAACCACACTGTGACCCAGATGTTCTAAAAATGGTACCAAATTAATCAAATTCTGAGCACCCAGGATGTTTCATTAAAAATGTGTCAAGAGATTACCGTGTGGATATTTTTATTCTCTCGTTATTTTGGGGGGAAGATTCATCTTAACGGTCACCCATTGGGCTTTCTAAATCAGGTTTCTACACAAAGTGCACTGCTTGGTAAAAAATAAATGAATTGCACACACTAGTATTTCATTGGACCGCCTTTTTTTTTCAGCCATGGCTTAATTTCATTATGCAATGCCACAAAATTTATTTCGGTCCAGAGTCACATAAATTTTAAAAGTATTGTGTTGATGATAGGAGAGTTGGCACACTGTGTAAAGTCTTAAGATAAGTCCAAAGATAATCGATGGGGATACGGTCTGGACTCTCAAAATCCATGTGTGAAGATGTCTCATGCTCTCTGAACCACTTTTTCACAATTTAAACCCAATGAATTCAGGCATTGTCGCTTTGTAATATGCCAGTGCTATCCACCTCTCTTCTTACCATGATGCACCACTAGAACAGGGTAAATCTGGACTCATCAGACCATATGGCCTTTTCCAATGCACAGTCCATTCTTCATAAAGTGGACCCTCGGCATACAAACTGAATCCGTTCCAGAGGCAAGCTCTTGGGTCGAAATTTCATACTGTGCAACGCATTTTCCCATAGGAAATAATGTCTAGATAATCCATCCCAGCCACCCAAAAGTGCACGAAACAGGACTGGCTTGATTGCTCATATGTCAAAACTGCTTCGCATGGTGAAGCAAAATCCAACAAAAATTTGGTTCTAAAGTCAAAAATTCGCAAGCCGGGATATTCGTAAGGCAAGGGGCCACTGTACTCCCTAGCAAAATGAAAATGAGTAAGTTATACTGTTGTTTTTTAAGATTTGATTTCACTAAGTGATCTCCCATCAATGTTTTTCTGACCACATTTCGTCCTTTAAGATGAAGATGTTCACCACTATCCTCTAAGGTTTTAATAATGCTTTTTACGGATCTTAAACCAATTTTATAAGTTTCAGTAATCTCCTTAGTTGTTTTCTTTGCTTGATACAGGACTATAATTTGACCTCCCTGAAACAGAGTAACATCTTTGCATCAACCACAGGATATGTCTTCTGACAGGGTTGTATAAGAAATGAGATCAAATCAGTTAGGGTTAAATAACTTGGACATGAACCATATTAATAACTGCAGTAATTATCCAGTGGAAGCCTCTTATCTATGGTTAAAACCAGGTGATGACTTTATTTTGGCCGTAATGAGTGTTTGCAAAATGTACATTCAGACGTACAGAAATGCCGAACTTGCTAACAAGAAAATCCCCCTTACAAGACTTTGCTAAACATACGAGTCTATTCTTGCTGATAAAAGTGTTAAGTGGACAAGTATTTCATGTTCTGTCGCAGTAAAGCCGGCAATAAGTTGCGCAGTCACTGTTAGAGCACAACTCAAAGAGAAACCAGACCTCTGAAGTGCACTAGACCTAGGAAAGGGGAATAAGATAAAGCTCTATACTACGAGATCCCCATCTCCACTTTTCAAATGCACCTTTCAGCTCAGTCGAGTGCTTCTATTCCGGTGACAAACAAGTATACCTGGGGGACCAGGCACCGAATTACACCAATCCTAATGAACTGTTTTTGTTACATAACACGAATCCAATCAAGCAGGCAATCAATAGTTCAGCGCTAACAAGCACTTAAGAAGCAAACAGGCTGCAGCACAGCCTGAATTGTCTCTGGTATGCTGAATACTGATGCGCCGCCGCGACCGACACGTCAAAATGAAAAGGCGCACCTGTCCGACTGCTGGAGGAGCCACTGGAATTGAACGAAGGACTGGGGCAAGAGAGCTGCTCGCACTGGGAAGGTCACAGGCTGCGTCAGGTTCTTACACACCGCCTCCATCTGCTCAACCATCTCCCAGCTGTAACCTAAGAATCATGGTTGAGTGCAACGTCACTTGGTATGAAAAACATATTAACGTCTATACAAGAAGAACTAGCATCCCAAACAAATGCGTGATTCACCTGGGTTATCTGTACTCGGAGACCATCCAGTGGTCCAGCCCAAAGAAAGCACGTCTCCCTCTGCTTTCATAGCCACTGCTTGTAAAAAGGTCAGCGCGTCTAAAGGTGTCGCCGTGCCTCCAGGCCCAGGCAGGATGTCTGCGTTGATCCACACAGGCCCTTTGAGCTGATTTCGAACCTTGTCCAGCAGTGCCATTGACTCCACCACCGCTTCCAGACTACAGAGAACAAAAGAACCTGACATGGGTAATCTAGCTCTGGACAGAGATTTCCCTGCCCTGCTGTGTTGTATCAAGACCACTCATACACAGTGAAGCGTTTATAGTTGGACATAAGGTGAGCATGTCCTCTAAGAGGCACTGTGGCACAAACTGCACAAGAATTCCCATAGAAAGAAACATCAAGTGTAAAGAAGAGTTTTGCTGTAGAAATAATAAAGAGACAGACTTAAGATAAATATTGAACGATTAACTGAAAGCAAAGTCAATTCTTACTGAAAGTAAGTGTTTGAACTCATCGATTTGTCGTTAGCGCTTTTAACAGTCGACCGTATCCTAACTAGTGTTTAAATTAAGGATTTTATCAATCATTTAATGTTGATTGGCTTAGTAACTTCTAAACTGAGAAAACAGAAGTGGATCCGAGGGTGGAAAGTTTCACTGTTTAAAGTTGTATTGTTTATACTTCGAAGATAATTTGAATAATATTACTCTGATTTCAACAATTCCACAAAGGAAACGTCTCAACGTTAGCGTCTTGTCTTAAGTGTCTTCATGTCCATGTCCGAATGGTAGTGGTAAAGTGCTCGACCTATCATCCGGAGATCGCGAGTTCGATTCCCAGGTGATGCTGTAACTTCTCGTAGCCTAGAGTGAGCTGATTGGCCGAGCTCTCTCAGAGGGGAGGGATGAGAGGTACTTAGTACCACATCCCACATTAATCTCATATTTTGACGCATAGTAAGCTCACGGATGACCGACATGCAACTCATCTCTGTGCCATGTTCACTCACAATTCTGCACCGCAAAACAAAGTCGCATTTAAACGAGGAGATTATGCAACTGACAATTAGACAAAGTTTTAGCAAAAATAAATAAATAATAAAAAATCTGGCTATACATGAGTCATGCAGCAGTATTCTATTCACCTTTTAAAGTCCAGTTTGATCCCTTTGTCGGAGTTCGCCACCATGTTCAGCCACTCTTGCAACGTGATGTCGCTGTCATCATTAGGTGGATGTGCCATTACAGGTTCCTTTGGGTCACGACCCCGGAGAAGTACATCGGCTTCAATCATGTGTGTGCTGTCTTACATGCAAATGATAAGAGTGAACACAATTCAGGACATACTTTACAAAGCAGAAATCCATGTTAATCCATAAATGGACAAATGGGCAGAAAGAACGCGCCTACCTAACTCAGTCACCACACACAAGCTACCGATCTTAGCTTTAGCTTAGATAAAAAGCTCTGGTTGTATAACATAGGTCATTATTATCTATACTCTACATGTCATCCCGTGTCAAATCCAACATTTCCTCTGGTAAGTTAAACTACAACGATGATTTCTGTTAGCTGGTTAATAAAATGATGCATCGCAGACCGCTTGCAGTTTGACACCTGCAATCCAGCTGTCACTCAAGTTGGCCACACCCCTAATTACATCTAACTTTATGGCTTAATATAATGTTAACTGAGGAGTTACATAAAAAGTCACATACCTTACAGTTGTCATGAATAGGAAACCTAGCTACACTATACCTTTCGCCTTTGACTTTCATCATTTGATATTGACATCAGTCTTCTTTTGCCAACTCGTCCTCTTTTTCTTATTTCCCAGAATACTCGATTGAGCTGGGACCCACAGGAAAGAGACACTTCTCCCTTGTCTAACTATTCTTGATTCAGCGAACATGCACAAGACCCTGGTGGCTTTGGCTATAGCTGTATTAATGATTGTGAGTGCTGCTACAGAGTTTTCACAAAGTTTGCTGCTTCAGTGTTTTTAGGTCTCTTTGTCAGATATCACTATGGTAAACTGAAGTATAATTACAAGCATTTCATAAGTGTCAACGTCTTTTACTGCCGGTTACATTAAGTTGCTATTTAAGTAGAGTTAGTATTCAGTGATGACGCTTCTTTTTCAAGACTTCTGCAGTTCACCCTTTCATGCTGTCAATCAACTTATGGGCGACATCCTGACTGATGCCAGCCTATTCTTGCATAATCAGCACTTAAGAGTTTGTCAGAATGTGTGGGGTTTTGTTTTTCCACCCGGCCTGAACACAAGTTCTCAAAGCGATTATGGACTGGGTAGTATCCTGGCCATGGACTCAAAAGTTTTATTATTTATTTTTTCTTCCCCAAGAAAGAGCTCCATCATGCTGGAAAAGGCATTGCTCTTCACTGAACAGTTCCTGGATGGTTGGAAGAAGTTGCTCTCGGAGGATGTTTTTGTACCGTCCTTTATTCATGCCTGTGTTCTTAGGCAAAATTGTGAGTGAGCCCACTTGCTTGACTGAGAAGTGCCCCTGCACATGGACGGCCTCAGGATGCTCAGGAAGTACTGCAGCGTTGGTATGACCACAGGACTGATCCACAGGCATCTTCTCCGGACAAGCTTTTCTTTTCAAATTGGCCGAAATGATCAGGAAAGGGATTCATCATATTAATCAGAGACAAGGACTTTAACCCAATGGTTTGCTACCATCAGTCCTGTGTCATGCCAACAGTAAAGCATCCGGGGATCATTCATGTGCAGGCTTGCCTCTCAGTGGGCTTACTCACAACAAAAACAAAAAATTCAACCTCACAAAAACCATCCAAGAACAGTTTGGTAATGAACAATGCCTTTTCCAGCACCCTGCCATAACGCAAAAGCAATAACTTAGTGTCTTGGGGAACAAAACGTCGAAATTGAACTCCCCAGTGGCCTTAATTCCATTGAGAACTCAAGAGGGCGGGTGGACAAACAAAATTCCACAAATTCTGACAAACTCCAAGCACTGATCATGCAAGGATGGGCTGCGCCATCAGTCAGGATGTGGTTCAAAAATTGATTGACAGCGCATCAAGGCGAACTGCAGAGGTCTTGCAAAAAAAAAAAAAAGGGACAACACTGCAAATATTGATTCCTTGTGTAAACCTAATGTGATTGTCAATAAAAGCCGCCTTCAACACTAATGCTAAGGTCAAAGCAAATGCTTGTAATTATACTTCAGTATACCAGAGTAACATCTGACCAAAAATACAGGTCATGGCTGCATTTATAGAAATGATGACATCTGGCGACCTCTGCTGTCTGTTTATAGGAATTGCCGATCATTCATATTAGGCATCTGTTTAGTTATTGAGTATAATAGAGTTGTTGTGCTGTGTGTGATCTGCTCTCTGACCTTGCAGTGCTTCAGTGACCTTGTGCCTGCTGTTGGCTGCATGATACCACAGGATATCTGCAGCGTTGTGCTCCTGTACTCTCCCCTTCCTGATGAAGTACTCCAGGGTCTGCTCAGACATCGGTGCTGGGAAAGTCACTGTCGGTTTGTTTCTATTATAAACTGCAGGAAAACACAGCCAGAGCGAGCTGAGATCAGTAATGAGTCTGTATGTGTGTCCTGGATCAGTTCTCTGTACAGAGTGAAAACAAACACACACACACACACAGTGTACCTGTCTCACTCAGCGGCGGGTCCGACCTCTTAAAGCAGCAGCTCCATATCACTACTGCAGAGATCAGTGAGGATAAAACACAGTAACGCCGGAAACCGAGTCTGTTGAATCCCATATAGGCTTTAGTACAACATCACAGTAAGCGCGAGCGAGAACGTTTCCGCTCGGACGGGAATTAAACGCGCGCACTTCCGGTTTCTGTTCTTTTTTTTTTTTTTTAATCCAATCTTTGGCATTCTGTTTTAAAACACAAAATTAATATATAAAACACAATATTAAAAAGTTTATATTGTATTATATTATATTAGATATATTTTATTTCTGTGGTTCATGACTCAGGAATTATATGTTGTTGTTTTTTTATTAAATTTTATATAATATATTATATTTATCTTTATAATTTACCTCAGTATTTTTCATTAAATTGTATACTCTTCACTTGCTATACTTTTTAAAGAGAGAGAGAGAGAAAAAAAAAGATAAATAACTCTTTACATTATGGCGGCTCAGTGGTTAGCACTGTCGCTTTGCACCTCCGGGGTCAGGGTTCGAGTCCCACCTTGGGATTTGTGTGTGCTCTCTCCATGCTTGGTGGGTTTCCTCCGGGTACTCCAGTTTCCTTCCACAGTCCAAAGACATGCAGATTAGATTAACTGGCGTTCCCAAATCACCTGTAGTGTATGAATGAGTGTGTGTGTGTGTGTGTGTGTGCGCCCTATGATGGATTGGCACCCTGTCCAGGGTATACCTCACCTCGTGCTCTAAGTCCATCCGTCTTCGTCCGTGTTACAGACGATGAGTGAGTGTATACTCTTAATAATCTTTATTTTAAAGTAAAATAATAATAATAATAATAATAATAATTAACAAAACAAACACTGTTCCCTGTTGTAAATTAAAAAAACACACACATTTTATTTTAAATTAAAGCATCAAATCATCTGTTAAAGCATTTACATTTTACTTTCTAATACCTTTTCATTTATTAAAATGCATACTTTAAAGTAATCTGATCAGTCATAACATTATGACCCTCGGCTAATATTGAGTTGATCCCTTTTTGCCACAATAACATTAATACAAGTGAGACGCCTTTCTAGTGCAACCAGCATAAACTTTTGACTCAATTTAATCTACATTAGCACTTCTATTGGATCAGACTACATGTGTTTGTGTGTGTGTTTTGGATCAGACTCTCACGTGTGGCCAGCGTGAGTCTTGGCCACACATGCCCCTGTCGCCAGCTCACCGGTTTTCACCTTGCACCACTTTTGATATGTCTTGACCACTGCAGACCAGGAACATTCCACACGAGCCATCACAATCTGGCCCTTGTCAAAGTCACTCAAATTCTTATGCTTGCCCATTTTTTATGTTTCTAACACAGATAAAAGGTGGTAAAAGGGTCACAAGATAACAAGATAATATCTTGTAACAAGATATTGTTAATGTAGTTACTGTGAAAAGGGCCAAATTGTGATGGCTAGCCAATAGGGTCAGAGCAAGTCCAAAACTTCAGCCCTTATGGTGGCAAAGAGAAATCTACTCAACATTGTACAGGTGGTCATAACGTTATGTCATGGCTGATCAGTGTGTGTATCAGTACGTCTCAGTAGTTTTCCACATCCTGTTAGGAGGGTACTGGACACAAAAATCATTTACTTGGTTGGCTAAAATCTATATTTCGATGTGATTTATGTTATAATAACCAGTTCACCATTCAGAATGTTCATTACAATTTCATGACAATGAAACAAATGCTGATTCAGCATAACTTATTTGAACAAGAGACATAATGTTAATCCTTGGAGAAACGCTCCCAACTCTCATGGTTAGTGGTTATATCCCGTAGACGAAGGTTTTGAGATATCTTTACTCCTCCAGTTTAGCCCTCGCTCTCATTTTGTGTCTTCGCGCCATCCTCGTCCATGACGACTGGTGTGTGGTCACAGGAACAGGACAGACGATCTGCGGTTTTTGAGTCCACTTTGCGTTTGAATCTGTCCGAGTCTGGTTTTGATTTCGCCCCGGGATTTGAGACGTCGAGCTCCTTGAGCTGTGCCTGAAGTCGCTTCTCCAAGTCCTCGTAGCTCTGCGCTAACATGTAGCTGACCTTCCTCTGATGGGCCAAGGCCTCCTCTTTATCACTCAGCTGAAACACATGATAAACGTTGCTCTTGCGTTTAATCTCCTGTATTTATGTTTGGGTTTGTTTAGTGAAATGAGTTCCCTCTCTCAATGCTAAATTATTTGTCTCCATCTCTTATCCACACTCCCACCTTAGCACACACACTTAATGCTCAGCAAGCAGTGTATCTATAAATATCCCAGATAATAATGTAGATGGAGATCAAATACCGAGTGTGACCGAGTTGTACAACGATAGTGGTATGTTATGGACTGATTACACACCAGATCAAGCAGCAGCTGCAGGGTTTCTTTCAGGTTGCTCGGGACTTTTCCTTCTCTGAGAGACGGCAGAAATCTCTTCAGTGCCTGGGTCACGCCAGCCGAGCCCTGCTTCCCTGTAACGTGATCATACCTTAAGTACGGCTGTGCCATCTAGTTTACTAATTTCCTATTTATTAAGAAACAGGACTACACCTCTGTCCTGTTTGTGTGTGTCACTTTCTGCCAGCTGCAACACTTTCTCGCTCCCTCTCCTCAGTTGCTGCTCGAACGCTATCCGGAAAGCGTCAGCCATCACGTACGCTTCGTCCATCCTCTTCCTCTGTAACTCCAGCTACACACAAAAACACTTCAATATGTTCAGAAAGACAAGACACAAAAACTCGACTCACTTATACACTCATACACACCTCTTGTTTCAGCTGAAGGACTTGTTTGCGGCTTGCGGCCGCGCTCTTCGCGCAGGAACACGGATCTCCTGCACCGGAGCTGCACTTACACGCCCCGTACACAGCCAGCTGTAAAACACACAACACACTCTCACCACTTTTAGCATTTGCCTTCCGTCTGTCTAGTTGTCTAAACATCCATCCATCCTCTGGATAAAGGTGTGAGTGCAATTATGGGGAACATGGATAGATCAGTGGAAGATGGATGGGCCTTGATGGATAGTTAGAATTATAGATGCATTAATGGATCCATGCATTAATTAACATCACTAGCTACAAACCCATCCATCCAACCTACTTAAAATTCAGTCATACTTTTACCTACGAGTCTGTATTCAACATCTCTCCATGTGGAAGTTTGACCATTATGATCCTTTTGGATTTTCACCAGTCTATCCAGTATCCAGTACAAGTCTGACTATCCATCTGTGTCCATCTATCCTCCAGGTTTCTCTCTAACCAACACCCATTTCCATAGCATCATAAGATCCTTACGTCAATCTATCCATCAATCGACTTGAGTTCTTCTCTATTTTCTATTCATCCCTCCTTCCAATGGATCTCATTCTAGATGTTCACCAGTTTATTCAGCATCCATATTTATAGCACTCCATCCATCCATCCATCCATTCATCCATCTATCCACCCATCCATCCATCCAGGTTTCTAACCAACCGGCTCACCATCTTGAAAATTCTCTATTCATTGATCAATCAATTCATCTATCCACTGAGGTTCCTTCATATTGTTAAATTTATCCTTCTATCCCTGCTGCCTTCTAAGTTTTTACTATTCTATTCAGCTTCCAAATTTCTTTTCATCCATGTATGTCCATACACCTATATATTTATCCATCCAGTAGGTTTTCCATTAAGAATCTTTCATCTTTATCCATTAATTCATCCATCATTTATCCACTGAGGTTCCTCTCTATTTCTCACCTCATCCCTTCATCCATGCTACCCCCAATTGGTTTTCACCTGTCTATCCAGCATGCAACATTTTAACTATTCATCTGTCAATCCATCTATTCATTCATCCTTCCATTTATCGATGTACCAGGTTTCAATTCCACCAACTTCTAAGCAGCTTTCTAAATCTTGAAATCCTTTGATCCATTAATTAATCATCCATTCACTCATGCACTCAGGGTCCTCTCCTTCTTTCCACTCATCCCTCCATCCATGGTATACCTCTATAGCTTTTCACCAGTCTATTTATCAATCCATCCTTCCATCCAGCATGTATAAAAGAATCATCTATTCATCTATTTATCCACTCAGGGTAATCTCTATACTCTTTCCGCTCATCCCTCCATCCATGGAACCCCCTCTAATTTTTCAACAGTCAATACAGCAGACATAATTCTAGCTATCCATCCATCCATCCATCCATCCATCCATCTTCTCATGTCCATGTGTGTCTTTCTATTCATCCCTCCATCCATGATACCTCCAGTGCATATCCCTCGCTGCTTTGGTTGCATGGTGGCTGTGCCTTTTGGAAGTCCCTTCTTTCCCGAGCACTCAGTAAGCCCATGAGCTCCAGACATTGCTGACTCAATGCTAGTACACACAGCAACAATACACATACAGCAGCAATAATAAACTTTATTATACTCAGCTGCTTCACAGCAACATCAGCTTCAGATATTCTCTACACTTACACGTGTTCTCTCTGTGCAGCTCCTGGAACTGTTCCAGCCTCTCGTCAAGAGCTTTACTCAAGGCCTGGTTCTCTGCACACACCCTGTTATACACTTGTATATTATTTTTCATTGTATAGTAAAAGCAGAATAGATGTTGAACTACTAATAATGTATTACAATTTCCTCTAATGATATGTAGAACCTTACCTGTTGTATTTCAGCTCCCATGTGTGCTCTAGGTTCTTAAACTGCACCTGGTTGAAGGTGATCTCCCACTGCAAAGCGTTCACTTCCTGCACATGGGGTGTTCAGAGAACATCGTTATCAGATTTGACTGTTTTTTAAGATGCAACAATGAAAGTAAAAGCATCACCTTTTCCAGAGCTTTGGCTCGCTCTTCACTCTTCTGCAGCAAGATCTTGGTGTGACAGGTGGCTTTATCTAATATGGCCTTTTGAAGGAAAAGATTGCTGCTAAATAAGCTTTCACACCCAAGTGAATGTGTAAATGGATAAAAATGCATATGATGTGCAGTAGCATAATCTGTGTGTTTATTATAATTATTACTTGGCCTTGCAGGATTCTTAGAGCTTCATGTTTGCCTTCAAGATGTCGATGCGTCACTTCCAGTTCTGTCCTCAACAGCTCCACTTCCTGCAGGGCAGAACAAGACACAATATGACTTGTAAAAATGGTAAAGCTTCTATCTATCTATCTATCTATCTATCTATCTATCTATCTATCTATCTAATCAAAATATTTTTTATTTTTTTTGGATTTTTCCCCGATTTTCTCCCTAATTTAGTCGTGTCCAATTCCTCCCCGTCACTAGGGGGCTCCCACATTAAGGCTACTACTACCACTCAGCCGGGAGGGCCGAAGACTATCACGTGTTTCCTCCGAACCACGTGACGCCAGCCGAACGCATCTTTTCGAACTGCTCGCTCGCGCACCGTTGGGGGCGGCGTAACACACTCGGAGGACAGCGCTATCCGCTCCCTCCGTTGCGCGAGCTCACAGACGCCCCTGACTGGCTGTAGAGCCGTGATTAATGTGGGAGCACTAAGTACCTCTCATCCCTCCCCTCTGAGAGAGCTCGGCCAATCAGCTCTCTCTAGACCTCCGGCTGCGAGAGGTTACAGCCCCACCCGGGATTCGAACTAGCGATCTCCGGATGATAGGGCGAGCGCTTTTAACCACTGCGCCAAAAGTTTTAAAGCATCCTAAATCATTAAGAACGATTTGTACAGTCATGTCATTCTCTCAGTCAGCCTCATGAGGTAGTCACCTGGAATGGTTTTCCAACAATCTTGAACATACCGACCCAGAGGTGTTGAATATGTCTTGCCTGCTTTTCCTTCACTCTCCGGTTCAATTCATCCCAAACCATCTCAATCAGGTTCAGGATTGGGTGATTGTGGAGGCCAGGTCATCTCATGCAGCACTCGATCACTCATTCTTGGACAAATAGCTCTTACATAACCAAGAGGTGTGTTTGGGGTCATTGTCCAGTTTGAAAACCAATGGTGGTCAAAATAAGTGAAAACCAGTTGGGATAGATGGCGCCGCAAAGTGCTGAGGTAGCCATGCTGGGTACGTGTGCCCTCAAGTTATCGACAGCATCACCAACAATGTACCCTTACACCATCACATATCCTCCTCCATGCTTCACAGTAGGAACCACACAAACCCTTTCAACGTCTAACAAAGATATGATGGGATAGAACCAAAAATCCCAAATTTAGACTCATCAGACCAAAGGAAAGGAGCTAATTCCTGTTCCTCATGTTTCTTGGCCCAAGGCAGTCTCTTCTCCTTGTTGTTCTTACAAATTAATGTTTTTCTTTGTCGCAATTCGACCATGAAGGCCTGACTCATGCAGACTCAGCCTGTGCTGATGTGCTGTAAATCAGAGCTTTCTGAGATGATCTATTGGTGCCTTGTTTATCTGGTCATTGCAAGTCCTTGTTTCTTGCTTTCCCATGTTGTTCAAGTTTTCCAACAGTCAGTATACTTCATAAGTGTTTTCATCATATTCTTAGTTCTGTAACAACATTTTCATTCTTTTGTTTAACCCTTTGTGCATTTGTGAGTTGCTTGTCTTGTAATTCCTTGTTTCAGGTTAACACATCTTTATGTAAAGCTAACATTCTTCTCTCTTTTATATTGTGAAACGTTCATTTCCCAATTCTGCCATGAGTCAGTGCCATGTGAATGATCTCCTCCATTGCTTATCTACACGTCCACCTGAACACACACTCGGTAGGTCTATAAATATACCTGCTAATAACAACAGAGGTGAGGGTAGTATAAAGTGCATGTTTTCCAGCTGTACTGGTATATATTTGAAAAAGATTACCCTGAGCTGTGGGGGGAAACACTGCACACTATGAATGTGCAAATAATTATTAACCCTGAGCAGGCATTAAAGTTCTCTTCTAGTAACTAGACGGTTCCCAGAACTGACGCACTCAACTGTGCATGACTTTGATTCTGCTTAACTTTTGAGAATACAAGAGTGAATTCGAGCGAATACAATAAAAAAGTCGAATCAGATGCATCAATTTTGTGAGAGCGAGATATTAAACCCCCCGCAGGGTGAGCGTGGTGTTTTACCTCTGTGACTTCCTGCAGTCTCCTCTGCAACACCTCACTGCTCTCATCAGCGCCGATTCCTGCCAAAACATAATAATAATAATAATAAGGAAGTGATTTAAATAATGTGTTAATTGTAAGTGTGGAAACGTGATAGCTCCAGGTTTGTTTTCCTGACATGATCCAGTGCTTTGTCAAAGCTGTGAGAAACACAATGTGCTCACAAAGGGCCTTTTGTCATATCACAAACACACCAAAGTCAACAAATTCCAGCAGCCCAGAACAGGACACACACACAGGGAGTAACCGTGTCCCTCCGTCTCTCATTTTAACTCTTTATTGAGTTTATGATCAGGTAATGGGATCATTTCCCGAGGACACCGTCATGAGCAAACGTTGATGTTTACAGTACATTTAGCTCTATCCTGCTGGATTCCTCCAGTAAGAGACACTTACTGTACTGTATATCAACAACATAGATATAATGGTACATTATAATCAGTACTGTATACGCACGTCAGATCTGATGTTCCCTACGTTCTGATCTGTATTTCAGGAATACGGCATGGTGATGGTGTCATAGCTGACTGACCTGAGTCTCTGATTCTCCACTGAGAGATCCTCTCAGCCTCCAGCTCCTCTCTGAAAGCGGTGTACATCGCACTGCATGGCGTCCAGGAGAAAGATCCCCCACACCCGTCACTGCTCAGTTTCGAGGGTTTCATCTGTGAAGGCAGATCCAAAAAGTCTCCTTTGCTCCTGGTCCGTGAACGATGGCTTCCGCCTACCGACCGGGTGCCGTCCCCGAGATCTCCTTCAGACATGTCGTCTTCTGAGGGCTGATCCGTGGTGCTCGCTTGGTCTCGGGTTGCATGCATGGTTTCCAGCTTGGCCTGGTGTCAGGGGTATAAAGAACAATCTCAATGCTCTTTATACACATTTATCACATTGTCTAACAGTTCTTCTACAGACTAATATAGAAATTATAGGCTGGTAGGAGCAGAACAACTAACACATTGTATAAGCGATAGGGTACAATTTATTTATTTAATTTATACAAATGATACTTAACGCTCCCTATCCACCATTTATATATACACTGCTTACCCTGTGTAGTGTGACGGGGACCTGGAGCCTGTCCTAGGGAAATCAGGGTACCAACCCATCACAGGGTACAAGCATACTCGCACACATAATTACTAACTTTGAGCAATTTTGAAAACACCATTTGGAATCAAACTAGACCACATGTTTTTGCTGTGTGGGAAGAAACAAGGAGAAACCCATCAAGACTGGGAAGTAAATGATCATTTTCTGTACACAGAAGAGAGGTGAGATTCAAACCGTCGATCCTGGAGGTATGGCAATTCTTTTTGTGTGACAGTTTGATATTTTAATAAATATTTCCTTGTTTAATAAAATGTAGATTTTTATACTGCATATTTACATTTGAGGTGATTCCAGGCACTCTGGTTTCCTCCCAGACTTCAAAGACATGCAGTTTAGGCTAATTGACATTCCCAAATTGCCTGTAGTGTGTGAATGTATTCAGGGTCACGAAAGGGGCCTGGAGCCTATCCCGGGAAACTTGGGGCATGAGCCGGGTTCACCCTGGACAGGGTGCCAATCTATCACAGGTTACACACACATACTATGGGCAATTTGGGAACACCAATTAACCTAACTGCATGTCTTTTGATTGTGGGAGGAAACCAGAGTACATAGAGGAAACCCACCGCAGAGAACATGCAAGACCTGTCTGTGAACCTAACTCGGACCCTGGAGGGGCAAGACGACTAGTCATAACCACTAAGCCACTGTGCATCCCTAAGGTATTCAGACTAAACTATTCAAACATTGCCAAAAATTTTTTTAGGTATGTTAAGAACAGTAACAAAATTATAATTTATTTTAAGGCAGTGGTGTAGTGGTTAGCACTGTCGCCTTGCACCGCTAGGGTCCGGGTTCGATCCTCGGCCAGGCTCGATTCCCGTCTCTGTGTGCATGGAGTTTGCATGTTCTCCCCGTGCTTGGTGGGTTTCCTCCAGGTACTCCGGTTTCCTCCCACAGTCCACAGACATGTAGGTTAGGCTAATTGGCGTTCCCAAATTGCTCGTAGTGTGTGAATGAGTGAGTGTATGTGTGTGTGTGTCTGTGCCCTGCAATGGATTGCCATCCTGTCCAGGGTGTACCCTGCCATGTGCCCTAAGTCTCCTGGGATAGGCTCCAGGCCCTCCGTGACCCTGAATACAGGATTAAGCGGTATAGATGATGAGTGAGTGAGTGAGTTAAGGCAGTGTTGGCTCAAACGGTTACTGTGTTTCTGATCAGAAGGTCAGGAGTTTGAGCCCCAGCACCGCCACATTGCCACTGTTGAGCGCCTGAGCAAAGCCCTTAACCCTGTCTGCTCCAGAGGCGCTATATCCTGACTCTGACCCTGCACTCTAACCCCAGCTTCCTAAATGAGATAGGTACATTCAATTAATTGAATCTTAATCAAATCGTGATACTTACAGAATTGCAATACAAATTTAATTGTCACCTGGGTATCATGATAATATCATATCAAATGACCTCTGGTGATTCCCATCCCTAAATCCTACACCATATTTCAGTAAATATTTTAAATTACGCCACAGAAATTAGATTCTGGATTCTGATTGGTCGAAATTTCTATGACAGCATCACTGACAGTCATACGAAATGGTATCATGATTTTATCGTATATATTTTGTATATAGGTGTTCTGCTATTTTAGATGAATAATCAGCAACGGTGATGTAACTTTATCACATTCTGCCAGATGCCCTTAACCAGCGTGACTTAATACATTTCTTATAACATTATACATCTGAGCAGTTGAGGGCTTTGCTCAAGTTCCCAATAGTGGCATCTTGGTAGTGCTGGGGTTTGAACCTGGGACCTTCTGATCATTAACCCACTGCTTTACCCATTAAGCTGCCCCTGATTAACTTGAGCTATTTTAACCAAAATGTGTGTGCCCTTAGATGTACTGGCACCCTGCCCAGGGTGTACCCCACCTCGTGCCCAAAGCCTCCTGGGATAGGCTCCAGGATACAGGATAACGTGGTACAGCTGATGAATGAGTGAACAAGACACATTACAATAATGATAGTTCAGTATCTCAGTATATTCAATGAACTTCAGTACATAATAATTACCCCAAATGAGTTCAATTCGGCTCGAGAAAAAAAAGGGTTTTTATAATTACAGCTTCCTAAAAGAGTTCTCCTTGTTATCTTACATATACATTATATAATTCAAAAAATGTATATATGTTTTGTTTGTTTGTATTTTGAGAGGAGTAACCTGAATAGTCTAGATAGACTGGGTCCTACGTTGTTCTCATTTAAAGGTACAACTATTCCCTGTAAAAGATTTAAAAAATGATCAGAAAACGAAGTGATTCTAAGTACATGAGCAGGTGTACTTAGAAATCCGCTGCTTTCAGCGCCATCGGGTTAGAAAAAGCAAAAGCCAAACGCGCGCGTGTTGTTTAAATAATCGAGCTTTTAATAATCCGACTTTAGAACTCACATTAAGTTCGGAAACAGCGCGAGGAACAGCGCGAGACTCACCTGTAGTCGGATCTCCTGTAGTCTGTACTGTAGTCTGTAGTCTGTACTGTAGTCGGATCAGCAGGTGTAGCCGCACTGTGGCGGAAATAAACCACCAGAAGCGGTTATAGTCTATTAGTCTTTATAAATGTACACATACACACCACAGCACACACGGGTGTGTCTCTCTCTGTGTGTCTCTCTCTCTCACACACACACACTTCCAGGAGAATTTGATCCCCACGTGTGTACTGAAGCGGATCTAAAGGACTTTCAAGGTTTTTTTTTTTTTTTTCCCTGTATCCGTGTTCTGCTTTAAAGTCAAATCGCAACATTCACTCAGGATATTGTGAGTGACTCAGTGGATGTCATACATACGGTGTTTGTTTCACTTCAGACATTTTTGGGATAGGGAGGCGATTGTATTGGGGTGATAGACACACCTCATTTTGTGTTTTCCGTGTAATGGTCTCATTGTGTACAGGTGTGACTTATACTGGGGCCAATACCAAAAGACAACCGTCAATTTCAACATTCTGTGGGTATAGAAAGCTGGTATTGTCAGTAAGTCATTGCAAGTTCATCGTTCAAACAGCCATGAACACACGACGAGGACGAGCAGCGCCGCCTGGCCATGGTGCGCCTTCGGGTCGGTAGGCAGGCAGTCAGATGTTGCTCGTGAACTTGGTGTGTCTCAAAGTGTCATCAGCAGACTCGCATCAAGACACAGAACTACTGGCAGAGTTCATGACTGACCCGGGAGTGGAGCCCCACGAGTGACAGACCGCAACGATGACCAGTACCTAAGGACCTCTGCACTCAGACATCGTTATGCAACTGCCACACAGCTGCAGGCCCGTTTACCAGATGTGAGGGGTACTAGGGTTTCCAGACAAACCATTCGCAACCGACTCCACCGCTTCGGGTTGAATGCCAGACGACCGTCACAGGTGACTCCACTGACACCAAGACACCGATGAGACACTGATGAGTGTCGGGTCACAGTTGCTGGAGAAGGCGAGGTGAGCGATACGCTGAGGTCAACATGGACCCCAGGGTTTGCTTCGGTGGAGCAGGTGCAACAGTCTGGGCTGTTCTTACCTCAGAGGCGTCATACAACCCATCATCATCCCCCAATTCCGCCGGCACACCTCCAACTTTCTGTTCATGGATGATGATGCTCCACCACATGGTGGCAGAATTGTCACATCTCGACTTCAGGAAGTTGGAGTGCCTCATATGGTATGACCATCAATGTCCCCTGACCTGAACCCCATAGAGCAAGTCTGGGACCAGTTGAAGCAGAGAACTGCGTGTAGCACTTGTGGAAGAGTGGAACGCATTGTCTCAGAACATCATCATGAGGCTAGTGAGGATCATGAGACGTCGCTGTCAAGCTGTCATTGCAGCAAATGGTGGAAACACCCGCGACTGACATTGTCAATTTTTGTTATTTGGGGCTATCCTTGTTATTGTCTAAATTTCTTGGGTAATAAATATTAAACTAATGAAAATGGTGTTTCTTCTCATACATTATTAGTAATATCAAAGGGAACTTTTTTTTATTTTTATACATATGTATATATATTCTACAATACTGGAGATTTCAAAACTATGAAATAACACCTATGGATTTGAGTAATTTATGTAACAACAACTACAGACAGATGTAATTGTAAGACATGAAGGTCAGCTGTTCTGGATCAGTTCCCGTGTGTGCTATGGTGTGTGTGTGTGTGTACATTTATAAAGAACAGTATTGTGTCAAGTGGTTTTTTCAAAACCCATTAGTCACCAAACTGGCTCTCATGAAGACCTTCCTAGGAAAGCAAGACCAAAACATTACCTCTGACGCAGAGAAGTTCATTTAGAGTCACCAGCCTCGGAAATAACCAACTAACAACCAGCACCTCAGATCAGAACCGTTATGAAAAGATTTACAGAGCAGAAGTAGCAGAAACATCTCAATATCAACTGTTCAAAGGAGATCAGTGTGTATTGCGTTCAGCATCGAGTCCGAAAGAAATACAAATCAGGAACGACCATTAGAAAGTGATAACATTTGAGCGGTAGTTTACATATTACAAAATAAACTTGTGATTTGTATGAAAGAAGAGCAGCGTGCAGTGATTCAGTGATTATTTTGTGGTCTGAGGTTCTACCTGGTGCTGAAACAACATCACTGCTTTTCAGTAGAAAATTCTGTTTTCTGGGTTTCTCAAGGACCAGTATTGGAATATGATCAGAAAAAGTGAGACCGTTATTAAAGAGCTGAAGCCTAAACTGCAGATTAAGCACAGAGGACTGCTATCCACGGGGGGTTGTGATCGGGCATGACAATGCAAGTCCGCACGCTTCTGCCCACACTGTCAGCACTCTGCAAAAACTCAGTTTTGAGATATTAAAACATCCTCACTATAGTCCTGATATCACTCCATCACTCTCACTTCCACCTGCTTGGTCACCTGAAAGCTGCACTACGAGGATGAAGATTGACTTCTGATGAAGAAGTAAAGACAGCAGTGCGCTATTTGTGGCTCGCTGCTCAGCCTAAAACGTTTTTTAATTAGGGAATATAAAAGTTTGTCGTCAGATGGACTGAATTGTATTGAAAAGCAAGGAGATTATGTTGAACAATGATGCGTTTGTCTTTTCTAAAAGATCATTCAAATAAATCCTACTACCAGTGTGCGAATAATTTTTGACTTTCCCTTGTATTTATTTTGTCCATAATCGGCTTTACACCATGCTGATTTAGTAAGCAATTTAGTGTCAGTGCGACTAATGACAAATAATAAGTTGCTTTCTTTTTTTGGTGAAAAGTCTGACATGGAGAACATTATTGCAAACACTTGTACAACATGGCACTGAAAGTTAAACCAGCTTTAGTCAGATGTCAAACACAAAGAGCCAAAAAGTCTCAACTCTTCTCGGTCTAATTACCTGACTCCCTGTGATGAGCCATAACTTCCTGCAACAAGCTGATGAGCGACTGAGCCCTCAGATAGTTTTCTCGGTACTTTAACCAGAAGACAGGAGACAGTCAGGATGATGAGACGCACGACACACATCAGTGAACAGACTACAAGCTTATTTTCTGTTATCAGCATCATGACATTAGGAGCGAGTTTTATACTTTCCAGTGTTTGTACAGCTGCACACCAGCATCCGGATCCTGTACAAGAATTATATGGTGGAAAATTCCTGTAGACTGTAACAGGGTCATTACATTCGCCTCGTCATTTGAACTGGAATTACATTGCATACTTTTTTTTTTTTTTTTTAAATCCAATCACTCAACTTCGAAGTTTCTGATACACTTCAGTTTTCACGCCCGAAGAAAGACAAAAGAATTGCGAAACATAAATTTTATTGCCTACCCATGTATGGAACGTATTAAAGGACAGACGTTTCAGAATTATATTATTCTGCACACAAAAGAACATTATAAAAATAAAAAAATTTAAAAAAAAGTAATTTCTAAGTTCAAATATAACACTAACTTTCCTGCAGGTCCCTATGATCGAGTCTGACAGGAACACTGTAAACACCAACATACATACACATGACACAAAGTCCACGCTGTCCATTGCTTGTGCAAAAAAAACAAAAACAAATAAATATTAAACCAGCTTCTTATTCACATTATAAAAACGTATGCAGAAACACAGTGATGGAGAAACATACACTGTGTGGGACCCGGGTCCCGTTAAGGCAGTAATGGCGGAGGATATCCAGAAACAGGATGGTGTGATGTGTCAGTCACTGTCATACTCCTCGATTAGGAGGTCCTCCTCGTCCAGTAAGGCCTCGGTGGTGGTGGGCTGCGGCTGGCTGGCGGGGAGGTCGGCCCCTGGCTCCTGGCTGTTTGGGAGTGAAGGCACAGTAGAAGTATCTCCTGGCAGAGTGTTCTCAGCAGTGCCAGGGCCGGTGCTCAGCGTCCCTGGCTCTTCATGATCACTGTCCAGTTCCAGCAGGCCAGGGTCTTTATCCCCAAGTGCTTCAAGTCTTAATCTAAAGGAATTCAGACATAAATTAATCCTGGATAATACCAGCACTGCTAACATCCATTCCTTCTTTGCTACCCTCAATCCATTTAGCTTTATATCACTGCATTAAACACCAACTGTTAGTTTCATTTCTATGTCATCCATGCCAGAACCAACTCGCTAAATCATTCCTCCAATCCCTTCAGCACCCAGTCCTTCCAGGTCTGATCCTGTCCTCATGTCCACTCCATGTCTGTAAACCTCATTCTCATCTCCATCTCCAACTCATCATCACAGGACTCAACTCTGCCTTCACCCTAGAGTATGTCTATCCCCATTTCATCCCAGCAAGCCCAATCTCATCTATACAGGCCTTGACCTCATCTCAGTGACACAGTAGTTAGCCCGGTCTCCTTTACTACATCCACACAGACCACGTACTCTAATGCCCCGTTTACACTGCAGGTCTCGATGCCCAGTTCTGATTTGTTGCCTATATCTGATGTTTCTGACCGTCTGTTTACACGTTCCTTCAACTATGACTCATATCCGATTCACGTGTTTACACTTGCCATACCGTCTGAAACATCGCGCACACTTGGGTTCGTGCACTACACACTAACTAAGATGGACGAAGGCAAAATATGCTTGATGCTAGCTCTGCGATATATGCAAAGTTCGCGAAACGGAGAAGGAGGGAAAGGGCCATCATTGCAGCCTGCGCATATGCTTCATTTATTGTGTCCTCAACCATTCAGAGGAATGTCTGGGTGCGAGACGTGTCGGTGGTTTGGAACAGGTGCAGGCTATCGCTCACTGGTGCATCTGTTTGGGATGAGCAGCGCCTCGGTGTGCCTGATTACGTCATTAAACCGCGAAGAAGTCGCAGTTTTAATGACGTACAGAACTCAATGCCTCAGAAAATCCGATCTGTCTGTTTACACGACAATCCCATTAGCACATATCTGATTTATATCTGACTTATTTCCACATATGAAGGACGGCCTGAAACCGATCTCGAAATATCGGAATGCATGCATTTTTTTTCTGTTTACACGGACATAGAAAATATCCGATATGTGTCACATATGAGCAAAAAATCGGAATTGAGTCACATTTAACTGACAGTGTAAACGTAGCTTAAAAGACATTTGATACACTATGCAAATTTTCCTTACTAAATGTCATTTCCAATCATAAATTCCTCAACTACTGTAACTACTGAACAGACTCACTGTATTTATTGAAGATGTATTGCTAAAAGGGAAGTATTAATGACCGTTCTGCTCTCTTACCTGCCAGGAAATCTCCTGAGAGAAAGATGGCCGACATCTTGGATGAAGGTTATTTGAGCTGAAAGAGAAAAATATGCAAAATATACAATTGGTGTACTTCCTGTGTCTTCTTAACATGTGGTGGAACAAAACTGATTATGACCATTGAATTATAATCTAAGTGTGTATGTGTGTGTGTTACCTTGATTCCTCATAGGGTTGCTAAGCTTGGCTAAGTAAGGCACTAGCTCCGTCACGAGACTGACCGGTGTCAGACAGAAGCTGATGAAGAGCGACTGAGCCGTCAGATAGTTTTCTCGGTACTTTAACCAGAAGACAGGAGACAGTCAGGACAACGAGACGCACGACACACATCAGTGAACCAACAAGCTTATTTTCTCATTACCGTCTTGTTAATATGCAGCCAGTGGGGTTTGTGGAGTGGCCTAAAGCCGACCGAGGACTGCTGTGTGGCCTGAGCTCGCGCGCTGTTCGAGTGTATGAGCCCTCTAGTGGCCACTGAAGATCCATACGCCAACATGGTGGACCTGGACTGGACACACAGCAGAATCAAACAGACTAATAGATATTTTAACCACTGGGTCCAGAGAAGCCGTCAGATGGTGGCGATTTAACTGAAGAAGTGTGAACATGGACCAGTGTGTGATTAAAACAGGACAGAAACAGTCATTAAAAAAAGCTCCAGGTCTAACGTGGAATTTCCTTACGTTACTAAGTGTATGTGTGTGTGTTACATTCTCAGAGAAGAACTCACAGTCCATTCGGCTGTCAGGAAGTCGGCGTCTGAGAGGTACTCGCTGGCCCGCGCTATATCCTCCACGTCTGAGAAAAAGTCCACGTAGTTCTGGTGCAGGTAGAGGTTAAAGAACTCGCCAGACATGTGAGAGCGCTCGATAACAAGCTGAGGGGGAGAGGGAGAGAGAGACTTGGTCATTAAAGATCCAGATTATCTGGTGATTATGTTGTACTATAGAGACGAGGAAATCGAATCGCAATTCTTTTGCGTGGTAATTAATGCGTCAACACACTCCAAAATATTTTTTTCAAAAAACGATTCATACGTTTATAATAGAAATGAAGCGGTACATCAGCTGTGACCAGAACTGCCTGGTTTTCAGTTTGATTGGCTATGACAGGTGACCGGCTCAGATATGAACGATTCTGTACCGAGCACAGAAGTTTTCGAGTGACACTACAGAAATGCATTTTATGGCGTTACATTCTTAAAAATCTCGCATTAAAAGCCTTTGATCTGCCTTTTTCGCCAAAGTCTGTGAGCGAGTTAGCCTCAAACACACGCTTACAACAGTCTTACACACGGTGAGCGCTAATTATTCGAAAATCACGTGCATTAGAAGCCCTGCGTGCCTACGTTAAAATCCACACGCCTGCATGCTCACACCGTGCGCTCAGTGACAGGTTACGTTTTACAACTATGGAGGCATTTGTGGAGGTAAAATGTTTCTTTGTGCTCTCTGAACTATTCAACTACTCTTTTCATTCTGTGTGGTAGGAATCAATGATTTGCTAAGTTTGGATATAATAATTGTGGAGGACAGCGAGACATGCTGCTCAGTTAAATGTTAAACTCTGGTATTTGAAGTTAGTTTGTATTGTTTAAATGCTGCGCTTCATTTTTAAGTGAGAGACTAATGTTATAACAAACAGGCTAGATTTAATTACTCTTAAGGACATAAAATTGTAACAAATTCGGGGGGAAATGTAATGTTGAATCGTGAGATTTCTAAAATCATGATTTTTATAAAAATCGCAAATTTAATCAAATCAGCACTGAAGTATATTGTGATAATATCGTTTCGCGAGCTGACTGGTGATTCCCATCCCTATTGTATTATACATTATATACAGTATAGATTATAATCTCAGAAACCTTAACACTTTTTTATTTATTTATCAAAACCACACTCCTAAAGTGAGCGCATGCGTGTGTATACCTCTGGATCAACCAGTAGTTTATCCCTCTGATGCTCTGAAAGATGTGCGGGCAGCTTCGAGCCGTCACCAGCTTCATCGCTTTCTCCTGAAATGATAAGACAGCGTCACTCTATCGTACTTTATAACTTGATACGACTTTAAACAGACTTTAAAACGCGACCCAGACTGACGCTTGCAGTAGAGGATCTTTCCGAGCGCTCTGAAGAGAAACAGGGAGGCGTCTTTTCCTCCGATAGCAGGGCTCTCCTCCGCAACGTCGCTGGATTTCGCGGACCGTCCCCTGCCTTTGGGTCTGGCTGAGGGTTTGGCTGCAGACGTGGTCGATTTTCCTTTCTTAGAAGCCCAGAGGTTTTTCTCCAGAGAGACGTCTGAGGGTGAAAATGTATCATCAGGGGAAAAAAAAAAATGAAATGTAACATACAATAATAGAAGAAGAGAAACGTCTCAGACTTTAGAGTTCCCACCTGCACCAGTGAGAGAGGAGAACTGCAGGCTGTTGATGGCGCTCCGGATGTCTCCTGAGCTCCCGGAGCACAGCTGCTCCAGCGCCGCCTTATCAGGCATCGAGATTCTCCCGGCGCTCTGAAAACAAAACCGTGTGAGTAACAACAGACACAAAAGTGGGCCAGAAGGTGCTGAGATGAGTCAGCGGAGTCTTTATTACAGGAGTGTTTATCAACAGTCGGCTCCACTACCTTGCTCGATTCGACAGTTGCGATCCTACTCAGCACTTTCATCATGCTGGTCGGGGCGACGGGGTTAAAACTGGAGGCAAGAAGAAAGCAGAAACAGGTTAAAGAGATGCACGAGTGAACGTGAGCGAGTAAGTAGTGAGGCTGCACCAAATCCAAACCTGATGTGATGGATGCTCAGCTCGTCCTGTACGTCTTTGGGGAAGAGGAGTCTGGAACTGGTGTCTCCGCTCAAACTGTCAGACACGATGAAAATCAGCGGGCGTCTACCGGTCCGCACGAAACGCCTGAGGGAGACACGCACGCTGTCATTGGCTGTCTTGTTCCTTCACAGATCGCAGTTCTGTTTAATAAATCGTTCTGTCTCGTCTCACCTGAGAATGTCGTGCAAACATCCTGGCTGTCTGTAGAACTGGTTTGGAAAATCCTACAGGGACACGAGAGATCTGAAATCTATCACAATCGTGTTTATGTATTCAAGGAAAATTTCATTAATAACTGTTGGTCTTGGAGGAGATGCAAACTTTTGCACCCTCACTATTTATGAGATCTCGGCTTGGGGGTTAGAACACAGATAGCGTGACGTTCCACCGCACCTCTACGAGGACAATCTTCCTCTCCGGAGTGCCGTCGTCGCCGCTCATCTGCAGCCGGCTGTACTTGTTCGCTCGGAGCAGAAACTCCTGGAACGCTGCAGTCTGTGAGCTGCTGCTGAAACTGTTAAACCTGGAGGCTGAAACAGAACAAACACAACGTGATCAATACCATAAAGCACGCACACACGCTGTGACCTGAAGGCGTCTGAGAAACGTTCCCACACCTGGATCGAAGCTCTCCCTGAACGAGTCGTCCGTCCTGTACTCCGCTGTAGTCGGGGTCGTCCACTCCTGCACGTGACAGCGCGCATCTTTAGCCAGGACGTGAACAGTGGCGGTTTTTCCACAGCCGGACGGGCCGGTCAGTAACAGAATGGCGCCACCCTGTGGAGAACCACCAATGTTATCATGAACATTCTTTCATTTCAGACAGCATGCATTGTAAATATACAAAGAAGAAGAAACACACCTTGTTAGTGCTCTTTAAGTCTAAATGAACTTTCAGCCAAGTCTCGACTTCCTCGATTTTCTTCTTGTGGACTGCCAGCTCAGCCTGAATCAGAGAACAAGCAGGATCAGTAACTTGTGTACATCTTACATGTGATGTATATACTGGCTTGTATAGTTACTTGTGTCTGAGGTGCATGCACGTCCGCCCAGGGTTCATCCTGGTTCTCCTGTGAGCCTCGACTGCTTGAGAAGATGCCAGGCTCTAGTTTAGAGGTGTGAGGATCTCCCTTTCTCTTCCTCTGCTTCTTTACACCAGCGTCCGCACGTGAGGCTTGTGCTCTAGACTTGCTTTCGCCCTTAGTCGAGGGGAGGGCGTTCAATCCGGAACCGGCGAAAATATCACCAAAGGACGGTTGTACCCAACTGCTTAACTGTAGCAAAGATGATGCAACAAAATCATACCAGATGGTCCGATCAGGTTATTAATGATTAAAACAGAAATTCAGAAAAAGAACACGGGGTGTAAAAGTGTTTGAGTGATTAACACCTCAGCGAATAGTATTTGGGATACACTATGCCACACCCCCTCAACAAATATAGGCAAAGTCAACAGCAGCCATGGAGTTTAACATGAGATTAAACATGAGATGCATGTTGTTCCTGGAGCTTTGTTGTACATGTCTCATCCGTAGTGGAGCCTCATAAGCGCAGACCACATGGTACTTCATGAAAAAGGGACAAGTACTTTTTCACGGCACTGTAGCTGCCAATTTGCACGACAAAAAAAAAAAAAAAAAACTCGAAATACACTGTTTTTCAAGAGGTCCAAAAGCATTGGACTAAGGTGCAAGGTCTAAACCCCCGCACTACCAGGTTGCCCCTGTTGGGCCCTCACATGATCAGATGTGTAATGACATTAAAAATAGAAGTTGCTTTAGATAAGGGCGTCTGCCAAATGCTGTAAATGTAATGTTATGTTTTTGGGTTGCAAGACACACCCAGGGGGCGGAGCACATACATTCTACAGAGCACTTAATTGGATGAACGGAACACTAGTACAGACAGAACACGTCATCAAAAATGTTCTTTTTATTTGCTTATTTGTTTTGTTTACTCGGAAACAACAGACAATTAAATTAAAGCGATACCATTTTCTAAGTATTAGGACTTTTTAAAGTATGAGGATGGATTAATAAGAAGAAATTCAGCAGCATTACTCACTTTACCAGAGGACGCCTTTCCTCCCAGAGAAAGTTTTGACATTATCAGCTCTTTCCATTCACACAGCCGGATTAATCAGTTCAGCACTGCACAAATAAATATATATATAAAAGTATAATAATAATAATAATAATAATAAAATAATAAACTAAAAAAACACTTTAAGCTTTTAGACAATTCTGGACAAAGATGCAACACATCAAAGTGAAATTCAGTGGGCTGAATACCAAACAGCGCCTGTAACCTGCAGGTGCACTAGAGAGAGAGAATGTGTCCAAAGGGAGCTGTGATCACTCTATAGGGCGCCTAAACACGGAGTAAAGGGGAATTTGGGACACAGCCACAATGTTCGCTTTGATTAATGGCTAAATTAACAAGCGTCTACAAATATGCGTGTTTTGCACACATGTTTAAAATTATAGAACCGTCTCCATGTTATTTTATTTCACATTTTCAGTGTTTTAGGACATTTACACTGACGTTAGCCGACCAGCTGCGCAAACCGTTAGCTTGGCTAAGTTGGCAACCCGATTAGCAACGCTAGCTAATGCAATGTCATCGTGTTGTCTGTAAAACCAAAAAAAGCAACATGTACGCCAAACACGCACTTACCGCAGACATTTCCAACGGTAAATAAAAGGACCGAACGCTTTTATGCACGCAATAGATATTAAATTAAATATACAGAAACAAATATAAAACTGTACGTTAAGCGTTTTCCATTTAAAGTTCCAACGGTCCGCCTCTCTGTGTTTCTTTTCATTGTAAGTCCCGCCTCCTGCGCTGAGATTGGTTAATACAGCCCTGCCTTCTGAGCGATGATTGGCTAGAGGAAAAAAACGATCTCAATTTAAATATTTCAAATCAGATTATTCTTTTTTTTTTTTGACTGTATAATTTTGATAGCCAGTATCCTATAATAAAAACTAAATAAAATAATTATTTGTCTTGTAACAATCTTTTAAATAAAACACTAGGGTTTTTTTTTTTGCTCCAGAACGGTCGCGGATTGATGACGTCATTCAGTCGACGGCAACAGCACGTTGTAGTGCACGTTTCTGTTTTGATCCCAGTGTGATTAATCGTGTGCTCTCCGTGACTGGGCTGTGTTAGAGTTTTGTTTAAACTCCTGCGATGAGGATCATGAAGAGACCAAACATCCTCCTCACAGGTGAGGTGACAGATACACTTCCTCTGCTTCTATTTCTGTGTACGTTTGTATAAATGTAATGTCCTGTAGTGCTAATGATGCATGTGATCACATTGACATCCTGTAGAGTTGCAGCTTCCCCTTTAGTCAAGGAATCTACTGACTGTAAAAATAATGAAGTAGGAAATCTAAGACTGGATATTTAAATGAAAAATGAAATGTCACTTTTATTAATAATCAATAAATGTGATTGATTAGAAACTTTGGTTAGAAACTTGTGATGCAGCATACATGGTAGTTAGGTACAGCTGTATAGTTATTGTATGGTACAGGTTCAGATTCAACAACAAAGTGTAGTTTAGCATTGAACAGAAGTGCAAATATAGGCTTTGTGTAAATTATATGGTGCAGGTTAAATAAGTAGAGTGTGTGTGGGTGTGTATGTGTGTGTGTATACACATACATATATATATAATGGAATATAAGCAGTTAATGTCTATAACAATTTAGCAAGATATGCGTGTGTGTGTGCGCACGCGTGTGTGAGGTGACATCAAAAAGTTTCGAGAAAAACTAGTTTTGTAACACACCAGCAGATGGCAGCACAAGTCTGCACACACAGTCTCAAAGGAGCACCAACCTTCATAAGTCAGTGTGCCAAAAGACATCGCCCCGTGTAGATCGAGAGCTGTGCATCTGCTGCTATTCTAACCACGTGCTTTACCACGTCTGCTATTTCATCATGGACAACAAGTTAGAACAGAGAGTGAACTAGAAATTCTGTGTGAAACTGGACAAATCTGCCACAGAAACATTTAACGTGATTCAGCAAGTTTAGGTGTTTTGAGCAGGACGTGCGCTTCGAGAGTGGAAGAACATCACTGGAATACGGCGAGGGATCAGGAACACCTTCACCCAGCTCAAGCCCTGAAAATGACAAAACCCTTCGTCAACTTGTGCATGATGATCTTCAGAGAGCAATCCGCAACATTGCTGCGCTTGACGGTGTGTCATACGGAACACTCGAGGCGATCCTCACGTGTGATGTGTACGTGTGTGGTGTTGCTGCTGAGTTCGTCCCCAGACTCCTGACCCAGGAGCAGAAGGAACATTGCGTCAAAGTCTGCAAAGAACTCCGTCAGCGTGCTGTGGATGAGCCGTCCTTCATGTCGTGGATCATTACCGGTGACCAAACCTGGGTGTACGGAGGAAACAGTCTTCACAGTGGAAGGGCCCGTCATCTTCATAATCGGGAAAAAAGACAAGGCAGGTCCGCTGTTCGACTCATCATCTTTTGTGGCATTACACAACGAGAATTCATCCCCAGGGGTCAGACCGTCAATAAGGGATTCTAACGCAGGTTTAGGGAGGATGGACTGTGAAAAAACATAAACAGAGCTCATCTTGCAACTTTTTAATGGCACCTTGTGTGTATGTAAACACGGATTGATTATACACAAAAAGAGCAGTGCTGCATTATTGTACAATGTGTAGAGCTGGAAGCTGGACCCGAACCTGCTGGTTATTGTGTGAATGTTTCCGTACCTTCTGTTCTATGGAAGGAGGTCAAAAAGTTCGAGACTGGAGTCTTTGATGATGCTGTGTGCTCACTGCTGTGATAAAGGTGTTCAGTAGCAGGTAGTTTTGTGTGACGTGGTGCGAGTGATGTGCTGAGCGGTTTCGCAGTCATACTGCATTGAGAGCTTTACATTCCTACACACCTGTTACTTATATACTGCTTGAATTTCTAACCCGTGTTTCCAGGAACCCCAGGCGTAGGGAAAACGACACTCGGAAAGGAACTGGCTCAGAGGACCGGACTAACGTACATCAACGTTGGAGATCTGGCCAAGGAAGGTGACGTGCAGCTTGATGATACGAGCCGAATGTGACAGACAGAAGTGATGAGGAAGAGGAGCGTGGGCGGTAACTGTGTTTTTGTCTGCTGTGTTTTACATTCTCAGGTCAGCTGTTCGATGGCTTCGATGACGAGTACCAGTGTCCCATCCTGGATGAAGACAGGGTGAGAGCGCTGACGCATGCAGTCGAGGAGAAATAATAAGCAGCCGAGCTCGGGTTACTTTTACGGTGCTGTGAAAAAGTATTTGCCCCCTCCTGATTTTTTTTCCCACAGTTCTGATCATCAAACTAATATTAATATTACACAAATATAACCTGAATAAATACAAAGCGCACTTTTCAAAGGATGATTTCATTTATTAAGGGAAAAAGGCTGACTATGTGAAAAAGTAACTGCCTCAGTTAATGTCAGTGTTCATGATTCAACAGTAAGTAGAAGACTGAGGGCAAAAATGGCATCCATGGGAGAGTTCAAAGCCAAAAGCCACTACTGACCAAAAAGAACACAAACAGATTGATTATCCCCAATACTGGACTGAGAAGACAAAAGTTTAACTTTATGAAAGGCGTGTGTCCCGTTACATCTGGCGTAAAACTAACATTTCATAAAAAGAACATCATACCAACAGTGTGGTGGTAGCTGGTCTGAGGCTTTTCAGCTTCAGGACCAGGACGACTGGACATAATTAATGGAACCATGAATTCTTCGCTCAACCAGAAAATCCTGAAAGTGAATGTCCGGCCAGCAGTTTGCGACCTCAAGCTCACCTCTGTTATGCAGCAGAACTATGATCCAAACACGGCAGCAAGTCCATCTCGATGACTCAAAAAATACAAACCGCAGAGAAGAGCGGGCCAAAATTCCTCCACAGTGATGCGAAAGACTCCCAGCCAGATATCACAAACGCTTAAATGCCACCAGGGGAGCCACGCCCAGTTATTAGGTTTAGGAGGCAATTATTATATTTTTCACATAGAGCCAGGTACGTTTGGACAGCTTTCTTCCCTTAATAAATACAATCATCCTTTGAAAAGTGCGTTCTGTATTTATTCAGGTTATCTTTGTGTAACATTAATATTAGTTTGATGATCAGAACCATTTAAGTGTAACACACGCAAAATGATGAAAATTCAGGAAGGAGGCAAATACTTTTTCACGACACTGCGTGTCCATTAACTCCGAGCTTTTTATTCGGTCGCAGGTTGTGGATGAACTGGAGGACAAGATGACTGAAGGGGGCGTGATTGTAGACTACCACGGCTGTGACTTCTTCCCAGAGCGCTGGTTTCACATCGTGTTCGTCCTTCGCACGGACAACAGCAACCTTTATAACCGACTCGAGAGCAGGTCAGAGACGCAGAACTGTCAGCATGAGGAATATTGTCTCACGTCAGGACAAGCTCGAGTTACAGCATGACCTTTAACTCTTACAAAGCACTAACACGGGACACTCTTTACATTAATGTTAAATAAACCTCTCCTGTCCTTAAGAAAGGGCGTGTCTCTGAGAATATGCAAAACAGTCAGACTTTCCCCGTGGCCTAGATTACATTACGGCTTCAGCAGCTCATCAGAGCGCTTATAAACCTAGCTTTATCAGACATTTATTTATTTATTAGTTAAATAAAGTGTTGGTTTGCTGTCTCTCCCTCGTGTAGGGGTTACACAGGGAAGAAGCTTCAGGACAACGTTCAGTGCGAAATCTTCCAGACCATCTACGAGGAGGCCATGGAGGCGTATAAAGAGGAGATCGTGCACCAGCTGCCCAGCAACGACCCCGATGACCTGGAGAGGAACCTGGAGCAGATATCACAGTGGATCGAGCAGTGGATGAAGGACAATAACTGACGCATAAACACTTATCATGGCACACTTAAATAAATACACACACTCACACCGATGGGACACTGATGTGCTCCGTCACGCTCTAATACAGATTGCTATTAAAACATTGCTACGTTTCTCACGGCTCTGCTACGCCCAAATGAATGTGCTGAGCGAATGGAAATGAATTCTTCTGTAGGTAGTGTACGCTCGAAGGGAGGAAAATGCCTTTATAAAGTATAGATGATGGTCCGACGCTTAGAGAAACACTGTGGTGTCTAAAACACGTAGACTTTCCCTGAGACGGATACGCTGAAGAATCTAAAAAGGTCCTAGTGGGCGTGTACTCAGTACAACCAAAAATATAGTCCATTTTGCGCATTTATCTACAAAATACATCAATTCCAAGAAAAAGAAATTAAATATGTATCTCGAGATGTGAACGAGTGAACAGGATCCGACCGGCTTCCTGATGATGCATGCTGTTAAAGAATGTTTATCTGACATTCATATTTTGCTCTTTATATTTAAGCATTTTTGTTACTTGAAAAATAAATAAATAAATAAAATAAGAGCCGAATGTGAAAATGAACACTGCAGAATGTTTCAGTATTGTAAGTTTTTGTAGAATGATGTGAACTTTTTCATGCCTCTGTGCCCATAAACACCCCCCTCCCCCACACACACACATTGTGCTTCCTAATTCCTTGTATATTAATACTTCCTATATTCCATGTCCAGCTAAATATACGTACAAATAGCCTGTGTCCACTGGAACCCTTTTCTTTGTATGTATTTCCCTTCGTCTGTCTGTCTCCAGATCTCTTTATGACTCTGACATGTTACCGACTGGTTCTTTTAATGTACGGGACATGGGGCACCTGGCCAAAAGTTTCAACTTGATGATAAGAAAAAGGAATTCAGACACATCATACGTGCGTGTGTATGTGTATTCATCTTTCTCATAAACATATTTCGGTGCATCCGAGACATCAAGCAGAAATTCGTCTTCTTTTAATTCCTCTTATAACTTAACAATTTGGGCTCTTTTCCTAAACCTAACCAGTGTCAATTTCTGCGTGCACAAACTTTTGCACTCAGCTATTTTGAATATTAAAATTGACACAATATTAATATTTTTAGAAAGCCCCTTTTTCATGGAAATTACAATTTGTGAATGTGTACTTTAACTCTTCTGTTTAAAAAGAATGCTTGAAATGATTTCCTAATATGGAAGTAAGCCGGTTATTTCCTAATGGACATGATATGATATGACATGAAATGACGAATGGAATTTTGTATCGTTACTGTAGTCAGTGATGATCTTTTCAAACATCGTATTCTGTTTCAACTTCCCAAAGTCACAGTGTCACGTGAACAGAACACAAGTGCTTTACGAAAGGCTGTTTCAAGACTCGAATCCATCTAAGGTGAGATGAACCCACGAAATAGCTCAATGTAGATGTTCTACAATCTGGTCTGTTTAGGTCCGTTGACAATCTACGAGCGGTCCTGCCATAAGCATTAAGCTCACAGTGACATAAACTATATTGACTATATGGACAAACGTATTTGGCTAAACACGCACTGACATTGTATTCAAATATATACTTCGTTGTGGAGGGTTTCTGTGGGAATTTGTGTCCATTCATTCTGTGGAGCATTTATGAGGTCAGACACTGATGTTCATCCCAAAGGCTTGAAGTGTTTGAGGTCAGGGCTCTGTGTTAGGGCCAGTCAAGTTCTTCCACAACGAACTCATCAAACCATATGCCGGAATAGAGGAGGGCCTTCACCAAACTGTTACCACAAAGATGTCTTGGTATACCCCAAGTCTCCTGAGACAGCCCCCACCCTGTATACAGGATAAAACTGTATAGTGAGTGAGAATCAAAGCCTCGAAAACTCTTAAAATATGCCATACTGGAGTAAATAAAACGTAAGAAGCTAAATGTTTTAAATAAATAGACCACAGTACACATTTGAGTCATGCTTAATGGGAATTATTATTTCACAGCTAAATGATTCCCTGGGTACAAACATATAATAATAACTCGCAAAACAAAGTGCACCCTGCGTTGCGTGACCACAATAACGTGTTTGTATTAGTCACGTGACAGGGTTCCGTCCGGAAGTCAGTGTTTATATTTAATAAATGCTTACACCAGGTGTAGTGCTGTTTAAATGCCGCGTGTGTGTGTGTGTGTGAGAGAGAGAGAGTTATGAATGTAGCGAACAGCGACATGACGCGTCTTAATCCGCGAAATGGCGGCGTCTCCAGCCTGAGGTAACGCGGCTCCGAGCGCGCCGATGACGTCACCGGTTTCGGAAGGGCAGGTCACGTGACGCGGCCATACACCTGGCGAGCAGGTAGCAGAGAGCCGAGAGCGTTTAGGCGTAAGGTAAGTTATTATTGTTGTTGTTGTTGTTGTTGTCCTCTTTTAAACACACACAGGTGGAAGCGTTTTCGGTTTAAACGCAAGCGGTGACGAGTTTACCGATATTTAGACATAGATCTTGTGGTCTGTAATCTTTGCTCTCACTCTTTGTGATTTGTTCACGCTGTTTTATTGCTTTTCCGGTCGTCTCTCTCGCTGTCTCTGTCTCTCTCTCGCACACCGACTGCACACTAAAACCCTCTCTAAAACCCTTTTACCTTACAAAATCATGCCAAGTTATTATTTAGTTTATAATCGACCTCAGACCTAACCTAAATAAGCCAGCGCTCTATGCGTGTGGTTCTGTCTAGTCTCTGAAGTCTTGTATCTGTCTTTGATCTTTCTTTCATCAGGGAGTGAAAACCAAAACCAAACTCATGTCCTCGGCGTACGGCGCAGCGTCGCGTGTTGATCGTATCCGAGACGTCCCATACTATGACCAAGTGCCGTTTGGATCCTTCCCTCGGGATCAGGACATCCCGTATCCTCTCGGTGGTGGGATGTCGGCCGTCAGCGCCGACCCCTTACCGCCTCCCCCACTTCCAATGAGCGCACCAGTGGGCCCAGACTTCTACCCGGACGAACCCGAGGACCAACCGGACGAAGCCATGGACATCAAACCTGTTCGGCGTTTCATCCCTGACTCCGTGAAGAACTTCTTCCGTGGCAGTAGCTTTCGGAGCAGCAAAACCCCTTCGTTTCCGCCACCTCCGTCTGACATCGTGAATACCACGAGTCAGGGGGTGCCATGCTCGCCTCCGCATTCTCGGCCCCCTTCGCCCAACGCCCCCAGCTCCTACACTGACCCGTACGGAGGCTCCGGGGGTAGCTATGCCTCACGTAAGGAGCAGGCGGCACTGCTTGGAGAGCCAATCGAGTCAGTGTCGGGCCAGTCGGCACGCACAGCCATGACGTACAGCGAGAAGGTGGAAGAGTACAACATGCGCTATGCCTATATGAAGTCCTGGGCGGGCTTGTTGCGCATCATTGGCTGTGCTGAGCTCCTCTTGGGCGCTGCTGTCTTTGCTTGTGTCTGCGCCTACGTGCACAAGGATAACGAGTGGTATAACATGTTTGGCTATGCTCAGACTGGCTTTGGGTTCAATTATGGAGGAGCCATGGGGGGGATGTACGGTAACTACGGGTACAACTACAGGGGACCCATGACGCCTTTCGTCCTGGTTGTGGCCGGATTGACCTGGATTGTCACCATCATCCTGCTCGTACTGGGGATGTCCATGTACTACCGCACCATCCTGCTAGACTCCGGCTGGTGGCCAGTGACAGAGTGTGTAATAAATTTGACACTAATGGTGTTGCTTTTATCGGCTGCTATAGTGTATGTGAATGATACTGTACGTGGTGGCCTTTGCTACTCACCGTATTTCAACCAAGGCCCCAATGCTGCATTTTGTCGCACTGATGCTGGACAAACAGCCGCCATCATTTTCCTTTTCCTGGCCACACTGCTGTACCTGATTGGGGCCGGAGTGTGTCTCAAACTGTGGAGGCATGAAAAGGCTAGACTCCGTCGAGAGGCCCTGGCACAAGAGGTAAGCCGCGTGGGTAAATACCATTGATGCCTTAAAGGAAATTTAAGAATTACATCCGGTTTCACAGTGTATAATTCTTGTGATAAAAGCAGTGATTTTTTAGAGATCAAATGTAATCCTTTAAGAGGACCTGAGGACATTTGTGTCAAATAAGCTTCTCAAGTTCTGTTTATGTGACAAATCAATTTAGGAAGTCATCTGAAATAAGTTTTTCTCCTCCTGTTTAGATGAAGACTGTTGGGTCATTACCGCTGAGCATGGTAAATACTCTCCTGACCTAGACGTTGTCTATATTCACATTTATGTTTGAAACTGATTCTCCTATAACCCTTACTCGACATTCTCCTCAGATTGAAGCCGGATCCAGCGTATCCGCGCCAGTCTATAAAGGCCAAACCATGGCTTCCCCCGACAGTGTGGATGATGCTGTTCCACCGGCTATGATGAAGCCGGAGTACCTGAGGGGTCACATACCAGCGGGACACATCCCTAAACCGGTGATCATTGCAGATTATGTGGCGTGAGTTCATTTGTAGAATCTAAATATGATATTTGGATGGATATGACACTGAAAAATACGGGATTCCATGGAACGTTCTCTCAAGCTCTGTTGATGTTCCCTGATTTAAATAGTGGCCCTAATGCATAGACGCTTCTAATCCTAATATTTATCTCATTAGCCAGTTGATTTGAAATGAAGAGCATCAGTTAATTCTACTGCATGATATCATCATCAGATGTTGGCGTTGAAGCCCTTTTCATGTGTTGATCCTAATATGTTCTAGCAGTTTTGTTACTGATTCATCAAAAATTGCAGATCTTTTCACCATGCATGCTGATGTGACTTTTCCTGCAGGAAGTACCCCACCATCCGTACCGATGAGGAGAAGGACCAGTACAAGGCCGTGTTTAACGATCAGTACGCCGAGTATAAGGAGCTCCATGCTGAGGTTCAGGTCCTGGCCAAGAAGTTTGAGGAGATGGATAGTCTGATCCAGAGCCTGACATCTCAGGCATCCAGTCATATGGTAACGTCTTCAAGTTAACCAAAAACACACGCTGGGGACTGATTAGTTAGTGATCTTGTTTAGTAATTTTTATTAATTAACAACTTCGTTTAATGGATATTAGTTAAAGATTAAATCCACTATATATTTTTTTTCTTTTATGCATATGCTCTGAGGGGATACTGAGTAACTGATGTAATCCAGCAGAATTTTCCATTCTGATTGGTCAGAAGGTTTTGTTTAGTTTTCTATTAGACAGTAGTACATCTGCACATCTCAGGCTTATTATGTTACTGTATATTGACTTTAACATTTATGGCATCTCAGTGTCCAAGCTGTAGGTTTTCCAACATCATCAGGATACAGGAATTTATGCTCTTCTTTATTATTTTAGTAAGGTTCTATGTAACATGACTACCCATGTTTATTAAATAGAAAAATATATTTTGCAGTTACAGAAACGCAATCAACTTCAGGATGGCAACTGTATTTTCCTCCAGCAACTATAAAGAGTCCATGTAGAGCATCTGTTCTGTGATCTGCCACAGTGGCGTTCATTCATGACCTCAAAGGCAAACAAACTGATCCCAGGTCATCAAGCACTGTCGAGAATACGGGTCGATGTTTTTCATAATTAGATCTGCACGAGAGATTGTGTTAACTGCAGCACTAGTCATGTTGGGTCCTTAATGTCTGTGTGTGATTAGTTTAGTCACTTTTTTTTTTTTTTCATTCCTACAGGAACAAGAGCGGATCAGCCAACTCATGCAGGAGTACCAGAGGAAAAAGAACGTAAGTGCTGCTCTTACTTCTTGAGACGTTCTCCAGATTGAGGGGTGTTGAGTTACCAGTGTGACTTTTAGATATAGCGTAATATTTATTTACGCTTAGGAGAATATACAGTATAATATTTATAATATATATTATTATATAATATTTTAACCTTAGGAGAAATGAAAGCTTTCGGCTACTGAGGACTCTGTACTTTCACTAATGGGCTTTACACTATAAACTGATTATTAACATTTTATATTACACATGATTTATGATAAGCTTATATTATTCCATGCAAATTTTTTTTTGTTATGATTTCTCTAAATATGTAGTACTCGTTTAACGTGTGTGTGTGTGTGTGCGCGCGCTCATTCTTTCAGGACCCCACATTCTTAGAGAAGAAGGAGCGGTGCGAGTACCTGAAGAGCAAACTCTCACACATCAAGCAGAAGATCCAGGAATACGACAAAGTGATGGACTGGAACGACGGCTACAGTTAAAAGGTCCGACCTCGTCACTCTGCTGTCTGACATCATCGCTGACCCAGACTGCCGACAGCATTAGTGTGTGCGATACGTGGCAATATTCACCTGAGCCAGGTTGAAGTCGTATATCAGAAGCTTTTCTTCACAGTAAAATAAACACCATCACTGTTCATATGCCTTAACGCTATATGAAGAGATGAATGAGTTTGTACATTTTGTTTGTTTGAAGGGAAATTTTTAATTTTTTTTTGTAACTTTAGTGTACACAACTAGATGTGTGCCAAAAAGACTGCCGTCCTGGTTCGGACTACTCGGGCAGCGTCCTGGAGTGGAACAGGACATTTGAACGTGTGTACATGTGTATCTGCTAGTTCACACAAAACCTCAAATAGGTCCATTTATAGGACAGATTTTGAAAACGTTCTTATATGATATACAGTATATTTAAATGTTGCTATTTTTAATTATTTACTTTTTTTTTAAATGATCATTTCATGTAATTCCCACTTGCAAAAATATTAAGGGGAAAGTTCCTCTCAGTTTCTTTTTTTTGTAGTTTTTAGGGGGATGGGCATGGCTTTGTGTCACCTTTTCTCACACCACTGCAGCTTGTTCAAATGTTCAGGATTTTTGTTGTTGTTTTTTTTTTTAAGTAGAATGTTAAAATGTGAACCTTTTTAATAGTTTTTGTAATAGTTTAACTGCAGATGTTTTTAAGTCATGGTCTACGTTTCTTTATGCACAGCTGGACATTTTTACTTTATGAAATAGACTGTATTTAGATTATTGCAAATGAGCAAAATGCACGTTTTTTCCCCAGCTGTTTACACCATAACGTAACATGTTCGCACTGAGGTGATTAGCAGCTTTTGTTTTAATGTACATATTTTCAGTGCCTCATGTTTTTGTACACTTTTATATTAAGAGAGTAAAAAGTGAACTCACCATGACATGATGTGTTGTGATGTATTGTCTATTTTTTATTAATTAGTGTGTGATTTTATTATACTTAATAGTTTTTTTTTTTTTTTACATTATTATCTGTACTTCTTATACCTCATGCTACATTCAAATTAAACCATGTTCTTCTCAGGACATTTTCAAACATCACTGTGTTTCATACTGGAGCGTTTCAGCATCAGATTACATCAAAGATCTGATTCCCTATCTGATACATAGCCACGTTTAACACAATAGTAGTAACTCAGTAACAGGGGTATGTTTTCAAGCATTAAATTAGCAAGCATACAAAAAGTTATTGATTAGCATCCATGCTAACTAGCATGGGGGCATTTGTTTACTTTCAGGTAACGGTGTTGTGATGTTATCGCTGATTATAACAGGGAATATATATATATATATAGTGGCCTCCATAATTATTAGCACCCCTGGTTAAAATGTGTTCTTTAGCTTCTTAAAAAAAAATCTGTTTTGTTTTAAATAACATGGGACCACAATGGAAAAAAAGGAAATTCCAACCTTTAATTCAAGTGCATTTATTCAGTGGGAAAAAAAATCCCACAATAAGAAATAATTCTTTTACACTAACTCATGGGTGCCACAATTATTAGCACCCCTAATGTTTAATACTTCGTACAACCCCCTTTTGCCAACAAAACAGCACCTAATCTTCTCCTATAATGTTTCACAAGATTAGAGAACACAGAAAGAGGGATCTTCGACCGTTCCTCTTTGCACAATGTCTCTGAATCATCCAGTGACCTGACTCCTCTCCTCTGCACTCTCCTCTTCAGCTCACTCCACAGGCTTTCAATGGGGTTGAGGTCTGGGGACTGAGATGGCCATGGGAGGAGCTTGATTCTGTGTGTGCTGAACCGTTTCTGTGTAGATTTGGCCACATGTTTTGGGTCATTATCTCGCTGAAAAACCCAGTGACGACCCACCAGATTTGGGTTTAAAATGTCCTGGTATTTCAAAGCATTCATGATGCCATGCACCCTAACAAGGTTCCCAGGGCCTCTGGAAGAGAAACAGCCCCACAGCATCACCGGTCCTCCCCCAGACTTCACAGTGGGCATGAGGTGCTTTTCTGCATACTCATCTTTTGTGTTCCACTTAGAGTGTTTGTTGCCAAAAAGCTCTATCTTGGTCTCATCTGACCAAAGAACACGGTCCCAGTTGAAGACCCAGTACCGCTTAGCAAACTCCAAACGTTTGCGTTTATGATGGTGACTGGGAAAAGGTTTTCTCCTTGCATGCCTCCCAAAGAGCTTGTTGGCATGTAGGTAGCGTCTGATGGCTGTTTTGGAGACTTTGTGACCCCAAGATGCTATCATTTGTTGCAGTTCTTTAACAGTGAGCTTTGGGGATTTTTTTATTTCTCTTACCATCCTCCTCACTGTGCGTGGAGGCAAAATAAACTTGCGTCCTCGTCCAGGCTTGTTTACTACTGTTCCAGTTTTTTTAAACCTTCTTAATGATTCCTCTCACAGTAGATATGGGCAGGTGCAGGCGGGTGGCTATTTTCTTGTACCTATTGCCTGATTTGTGAAGGTCGACACACATCTGCCTTACTTGAATGGTGTGTTCCTTTGTCTTTCCCATGATGAAGAGTGGATAAGAGAAATGGCCTCTGTGTCACGTCATATTTATACCCCAGGGAAGCAGGAAGTGATAAATTACTAATTAAATGTTCCTAGATTCTCTGATCAACTTTGTAAACTACTGTAGAAATGACAGAAATACTTCAATTACATTTATTTTCTAGGAATTGTTAGGGGTGCCAATAATTGTGGAACAGGTTATTTTATGAAAAATAATTATTTGTTAGTCAGGGATTTTTATTTCCCCTTAAAATTCACTTTATAGTCACGTTATATTTTTCTACAATCTTCAGTGTGATAATATTCTTCTGCAATTAAAAAAATAATATATATATATATATATATATATATGAAAAAATGCCCCTTTCCTTTTCCTTCTATCATCAAAAGTATGCACAAAGCAGCTTCCTGATCTGGAATGTTCCGAATATTTTGAATAGGGAAGAACATGTTCAGGGAACACACTAGGGAAAGTATATAATTATATATATATGTATCAGGAGTGGGACCTGGATCTTGGTGCAAACAGTAGAGTGCAAACAGTTCAAACATGGTTGTCAGAAATACAGAAATATTGCACAAGTTAAATACGAATCCTCCAATCAGCCATAACAATAACATCACATTAACACATTAACATTGAATATCAAACATTTGACAGGATCATGGACACTTAAGGGCACGCGGGGACCAAAGGCCATTCAGTTCAGTCCAATCTCACAGAAGAACCAGTGCTGACTACAATGAAAAGGCAACACCCAGTGCAACACAACCTGACGTACACGTAGCCCTCAAGCAAAGAGCCCAAGTGCGCCAACTGGGCCTTCAAAGTCCCCAAATGCCAATCCAATTGCGCCGCACCCATGGGATGTCCCCAACAAACATGTCCAATCCATGGAAGCCCCAACCCTCAACCCACAGCACCCAAAGGATCAGATGCCAATGTCCTGGTTCCAGTTGCCACAGCACACCCCAGAGGTCTGGAGGAGCCATGTCCCAAGGAACTCATAACTACAGTAAGGTGGTTTTAATGTTGATGTTTTTAATGTTGTGCTTGATTGGTGTACAGTGTATTTAATTTCTGGTTTTGTGTGTCAAAGTGACAAATAATCCAGAAAGAAATGAAAACCAGAAAGATTGTTTATGTTTAATGGTCTCAACAGATTTTAGAAGAAGTTTAAGATTTGTTTAAATGCATGAGAGGGTTAATCTCACAAACAGTGTGCTTTCTTGTGAACTTTAAAACAATGTGTTCATTAATTCCAGCAGACTCGTGCTTTTAGTGCATGCTAATGTTATGATGTGTTGGGAATGCCATAGTGATGATGAAGGAATTCGAGACCTGAGTGTTGACCGGTCGGACGGGTTTGTAGAAGCTGGTTTCACCTTACTACCAGCAGTTTCAACGAGAGAGCGTGACATCCAGCATACAGTGCTCCTGAGACCTAATTTCTCTGTCTGAGAAAGTTTTTCACTTTGTACTGTCAGTAGTTGATAGTGGACCTCAGTAGTTGATAGTGGACCTTGATAGTGGTCTCCTAAAAAAAAAAGAAGTGCAAACACGGGGCTGCTAAAGTACAGTATGTGCTGAACTAAAGATTACTAAACTGAATCCTTGTGGCTGGAGTGGAACCTTACTTATGTGTATTTCATCTGAAATTGTGGATATAGTGTGTATAAAAGATATAATTAGACCTACTTAATTATTACCCGTTAGAGCTTTAAGGGATTATGATAAATGCAAAAGGTATAAAAGATGCATTTAAGGGTACAATCTCAGAGAGTAGTAGTGTGCCCTTTTCTGCTTTTTGTTCTGTGTTATGATGATTTTAAAGTGGAAATGGGTGCAGTGTGTGTATGAGTGAGACTGGGAGTATTTGGGTGTGTGGTAAATGGTTATGAAAGTAAGAGGAAGCACGTTTGTTCCGCAAGATATATCTGATAATATCTGTCACCTGGAACATCAAAACATAAAGAAGAAAAAAAAGTTTCTTGTTAGGTATAAGGCGGGAATACAAACTAGAAGGAGGATGTCGACGATATATTCACACATATATACATATTCATAATTTAGCGTATCATATCAATCAGCCTGCCTTTATAGGCAGTTGAAAGAAACCAGACAACTCAGAGGAAATCCATAGAGACTAGCAATAATGGATAACAACAGATTTTTTTTTTTAAAGATTTTAATTGTTCGGGAAATTAGCACTGGATGTTTTAAAGCATCTAAATTAAGCTTTATTTCTATCTATGTATATACTGTAGGAATAATTAAGATTATTTTCAGCATTTATTTTACTTGTCACATATACATTACAGCACAGTGAAATTCCTTCTTCTTTGCTTTGTTAGGAGGCTGGGGTCAGAGCACAGGTTCAGCCATTATTATATATTAACCCTGATATAAGGGGTTAAGGGCCTTTCTCAAGGGCCCAACACTGGCAACCTGGCGGCGCTGGGGCTCAAACCATTGACCCTTTGATCAGTGACTCAAAGCCTTAACACACTGAGCCAACACTGTCCTGTTATGAAATTCACATATCCTAATTAGAAAGCTGGGGTCAGAGGAGGGTCAGCCAGGATACAGGGCTCAACAAATGACAACTTGGCGTTGTTGGGTCTGACCGGATCAGAAGCTCACAATTCAGTGACATGCAGATTATCCTGACTGGTGTTCCCAATTTGCCCATAGTAAGTGAATGGGAAATAAATACAATCATTGGCTTTCATTGGTCCTATTTTTGAACTACAGAGGTTACTAGATGTACACTGGCGATCAAAATTACTGTAGAGAACAATTTATAAACAATTGAACAATTCTGAAATAATGTCATCTTCACTGCGCAACAGTTGAAGGAGTTTTTGTCCTGTCTATACCATGCTACCAGGACACCTTTTCCACAAAATAACTTAGGCATTTCAACAAACTTTTCTGAAGGTTACAACAGTCAGCAATTAGTAGAAAGTGTACAGGCCTCTGCTCTGAATAACTTCAGCACATCTGCGGACAGCACTATTCTCTCACACTGCACTGGTGTGATTTTGGTCCACTCTTCTTCCAGTCTCCTCAACAGTTCTGTGACTGTAGTGGGTTCCTTGGCCATAACTTTGTCGCCAAGGATTTTCCAGAGGTTCTCTATTGGGTTGAGATCAGGACTCTGGACAGGCCATGACATTACTTCAATGTTTTCAGTTTTACCCGTTTTGCTGTGTGACATGGAGCGTTGTCCTGCATGAACACTGCGGGCTGATCGGGTGATGAACGCAGGGAAGGAACCATATGTCGTTGAAGAAGGTTCTGATAAACATTTGCATTCACTCTGCCATGTAGCTGTATAAGAGGCCCAACTCCTGCTGGAGAAAACATGCCCCAAACCATGACACTTCCTCCTACACTTTTCACTGACTTCTTTACACACTTTGCGTTCAGTCTTCCTCCAGTTTGTCGCCGAACACAATGTTTCCCATCGGACCCAAATACATTAAACTTGCTTTCATCACTGAAGTGAACTTTGGACCAGTTCTCCTCTGTCCACACAACATGCTCCTCAGCAAAGCTTAGTCTAGCCTTTTGATTCTTTCTGCTAATGAGAGGTTTGGTCACTGCAGACTGGGCTTTCAGTCTAAATGCTCTTAAACGTCGAGACACTGTATGACGAGGCAGATCCTTACTCTGTTCAGCGCTGAACTGGGGAGCAATTCCAGCTGCAGTGTGGAAACGATTGGCCATTGAGATCCTCCGCGGTATCCTGTCCTCTCTTCCGTGGACGACCAGCCTTCTTGGGGGACTTGAATGAGTTTGCGATGTTGTAAAGATTCGATATTCTTGAAATCACAGATTTGGAACGACCAACTCGTCTTGCTATGGCTGATAGGCTCGTCCCTTTGGCCTTCATCTGGACAACCTGAGGCTTTCAGTCACTTTCGAACGGCCCACCATCATGCAGAGTCAGTGAAGCTGGAAGTTAGGCTGCCGGTTAAATAGGGGTTGACAAATAATCAAGGATCATCAGTGTGTTTTCTGCAAAATTATGTTTTTTGTTGAAACGCCTTAGTTATTTTGTGGAAAAGGTGTCCTGGTAGCATGGTATATAGACAGGACAAAAAACTCCTTCAACTGTTGAGCAGTGAAGATGACATTATTTCAGAATGGTTCAATTGTTTATAAAGAGTTCTCTCATGTTGATCGCCAGCCTATTTATAAATGACACCACGCAGCGCACGAGGAAAAAACTGAAAAAAGTCAATTGTTAAAATGAGTGTGTGATGCGCATGCGCAGTAGTGTACATTCGCTTCCTCGGGGCTTAATATGAGGGATGCGGCCGGGTTTAGAGGGCGTGGCTTAAGCTTGCGCACCTGTGCACCTGCTGCGCGCGGCTCATCTGAGAGCGAGCGAGCGAGCGCGCGAGAGAGAGATAGAGATAGATAGAGAGAGAGATAGAGAGCGCGAGCGGACTGTTCGGTCACACGGAGTCTGTAGCGAAGGTGAGTAATTATTATTAATCATTTAATTTCGATTTCGGATGAATTTAAGGTAACAAGAATAAAAAAAAAAAAAAAAAACCCAAATTATGGATAAAGGCGTAATGGGGCAACCACACGGTACACCTGTTGCGTCTCGGAGGCATATTCTTACGCACACTCTTGCTGCTCTTTTTCCTCCTCGACTCTTCCTCTTAAAGTGTGTTCGTGAGCACCTGACGACATGCATTAGTCGATCCTTTCAGCCTCCGGTTCCATAAACACCTTTATATGAGCATCTGCGTTCACCACACTGTGTGTCGCGAGGCTGAAATCATCTTTCCATCAGCTATGCAAAACTCTGTGTCTGAGATGGAAAACAAGTCCGGCAGGCACCGTGCTGTTATTAAACACACTACTCCTGGTCTTAATGACTCACTTTCATGTGTTTTAAAATGAGCAGTGTTACGTCTGCACTATATCTGTCTGTCTGTCTGTCTGTCCACCTGTCCACGTTATTTATTGATTGACATGTTTCTGTAGCAGGACGACCTGAAGAGACGCCACCATGCCTTTCCCTAAACACGGCAGCAGCAGTAAGCGGACGTAAGTCGGAATATATTGTAAATGTGTCAATACATATTTGCCATTCGCTGTAGGAGAGAAAATCCTTTTTAAGTGATTCATGTTCTTCTTCCTTAGTCCGAACCGGATGTCTCAGCACACGTTCTCGCAGTACCCCGACGAAAAAATGCTCAGCTTCTACCGCTGGACGTCGCCACCCGGTGTGATGAAGATCCTGAGCATCATCATCATCATCATGTGCGTGGGAGTGTTCGTGTGCGTGGCGTCCACGCTGGTGTGGGACTATGACATGGAAGGCATGGGCATGGGCATGAACATGGGCCTGGGAGGCGGGTCCTACGGTGGGAGTGGAGGATACTACGGGTCCTTGGGCACTGGTATGGGAGGCGGGTACGGAGGCAGCTACGGCGGCTACGGCGGGTACGGCGGCTACGGCGGATACTACATCAGCCCTCTGACGGGCAAGGGGTTCATGATCGCCATGGCCGTGATCGTGTTCATCGCCGTGCTCGTCATCTTCATCCTGGTGATTTCCAGGCAGAACGCAGCCAGGTCGCCCAAGTTCTACCTGGCGAGTATCATCATAGCGGCGATCCTGGCTTTCCTCATGCTCATCGCCACCATCGTGTACCTGGTGGCGGTCAACCCCATGGCGCAGGGTAGCGGCTCCATGATGTACAACATGATGTGGCAGTTGTGCGCGCAGTACCAGAACCAGCCCCAGATGTCGACAGGACTCTTTATCAACCAGTACATGTACCACTACTGTGTGGTGGACCCTCAGGAGGTGAGCACTTGACCTTAAGGAGTTAAACACACACATACACCGGTGGTCATGATTATTCACTTTGACTCTTGCTTCTTGCTTCTTCCAGGCCGTTGCTATCGTTTTGGGATTCCTGGTGGCCATAGGACTGATCATCCTGATGGTGTTTGCCATTAAAACCCGTTCCCAGATGTACCGGTACGGAAGACATCGTGTGCTCTGGGAAGAACCACGTCCTTTCAACGACGGCCTTTCTCATGGCGTCGAAAAATGGGTGGGTAGAATGCAGTGTGATGCTTCACACTTATTAGCGCCACCAAATGATGTTTAATGAACGGCATCATTATTTCGGGTTTCTGGGTGTGTCCAAGGTATCCACACGGCTCATCGATTACTTACTATACCATTACTTGCAATCTGTAAGAGCAGACATTGGTTTGAAGTTAAACAGTAAATCTGCTGCACTAAGATAAGGTCAATTGAAATTCTTCACATATTTACTATAGACCGAGGCAGCACTCAGGCCTCAGAGCATTTCCTGGCAAGTGAAAGCTGTGGAAGTTTCTTCATGGTGCTTTGTCCTGGTATCTGCATATAGTAACCGGAGGAACTGGTTATACCAGGGGTTCTTTCATATTGTTTACCATCGAGTGAGGGAGAGAGAGAGAGAGAGATGTTGACAACAAAGAGAAAAAAAATCATCCCTGTGTCAAAATAGCAGAGTTGATGACTTAAAAACAGGAAAGGCTGTTAATGTACATATAAAAATAATCAGATTGTTTTAAGGAGATCTTGGTAGCATCTGAAGAATATTCCATAAAAAAACATAATAAAAAAAATAAAATAAAAAAAGTTTCTTCTGATAATCGGATCTTGTTTGGTAAACGGTTACTCGGGTCACTGGGCGCTCGGAGGCAGGGTTGGAGCAGGTTTGTAATCTGTTTAAACTCTGTTCTCAGGTGACTGATGTGTCTGCGGAGCCAGAGGCCTATCTGAACGACCACAACGACCACATCGTCAGTTCACGGAATTACACTGAACATGCCCGCGATGTGTCGAAACCGCTCTACCTGCCTGGGTGAGTGTGTTTATTGTGTGCACACCCGTACTGATCACAGCCCTGTGTTTAGGAAAAGGACAGGGGAGGAGCAAGTTACACTGGGTTTTTGCACGTCAGTTTGGTTTTGAGCGTTCCCACCCACAATGTAGCGTGTATTCCGAATAATATTTACACATTATAATCACATTAACTCATCACCACTGTCAGAGCAAGGTGTTGCATAACCAGGGAAAGTAGCATTTCGGACGTCAAATTGAAATGAAAACGTGCAGAAATACACTGCTTGGCCTCTGTATCATCTTTTCAATGAGCTTATGCAACGTCTCAACATTTATTTCCATCCAGAGTGGCATAAATCTTTCTCCAATGGCTTGTATTTTCTTGTCACTTTACTCTCGTTACTGCCGAGTAAAGCCTTCTCCGGCACTTTACTCAGTGGGATTAAGGACTGTTTGAAAATGAAGTCTCATGCTCCCTAAACCACACTTTCACAATTTGAGCCCAATGAATCCTGACATCGTCATCTTGGCCTGACATCGTCCATGCCCTCAGGGAAGGAAAAAAAAAATCCACTGATTGAAAAAAACTGATCATTCATTATATTCAGGACATCGGCTGAACTGTTGCTAAGCTTAGACCTGACCAAGTGACGTAACCCCAGTGCTCGGCCTTTCTTCTCACTCTGATGCGTAATCACTCTGGATCAGGTTTCCTTTCTTTATGCTTCCTAACAAACTGAAGCCTTTACTCTCACTGGTAAGTGTTTCTCTGAAGGTTACGCAGCTGTTTAGTCCCAGTCCCTTTAGTTCTCTTCACATTATGCCTGTGGAAATGCTTTTACTTTAACTATTAAATATAACTTTGAGTTCTACTGTTTTTTTTTAATGATTTTTTAAAATATTTTAACTGTTTTTAGAATCTCTTTAATTATTTTGTTCTGCATCAAGAAAAGAAAACAATTTGACCCTTGTCTGCTTCCCCACTTGTTTCAGATGAAACCTACAGTATTAGTCACTGCTGTAATTATACAAGGCTTTTAACCATTTACTTACTGTAGTTAAATCCAGGTGGTGCTTTTTAAAATTAATTATTTATTTTTATTTATTTTGAAGCAGGGTATTTTGCATGATTAAATTGTTAAACTTGATCAATTTCAGCATCTGGAAAATCTGAAAAAAGCTCTGCAGTACTTCAGGCACTTGCGATGATCCATTATCATGCATTTTACTGGTACTACTGGATACCCAAACATGATTTATTATCTATAAAATAAAGCCCACCAAAATGAACTGTCTGCAAGTCTCAGACAATTTGGATCTCTTCACAATGGGTTTAAAGTTAGCACCGGAATGCGGCGAGCATTCAAGGCTTGTGTTTGTTCTTTCAACATGAATATCCTGTTCCACTGGAAGTGTAAGCATATGAGCGTTTACTATCGACACACTGGGGTATCAGAACAAGTGCTTTTATGTAATCCTGCAGTACAATCAGAGCTGCTGTTATATGGAAAAAAAACTAATCAACACCTTCTGACCAATCAGAATCCAGAGTCGTACAGCTGTGATTAAAGTCAGTACGACTCGGTTGTGAATGAATATCATGCTAATTGCAGTTCCTAAGCTGTACATAATGTAAGAATGTTACGTAATGGTAGGAGGTAAGGAATGTTGCATGATGAGTCGAAACTTTAACTTGATTAGTCACTCTCACTTTAACTTAAAACTGCTCACTAATTCCACCTTGTGAATTAAAACTGAACGTCGTGAATCAATTCAGCATTAAAGAATCACCAAACTGTAAACTAGTAAGACTCGGTTATTTCAATATTAGGAAATTTGGGCAGCGTCAGGATGCTGAAGACATTGTCTTCGGTGTGAAAAGTCCAAATGGCGTCCATTGTTATTGCGTTACTTGATTTAACACTACAACTGCAATCATTCCTCATTCTGAAGGGAAAGAAACAGTGAGACAGTGCGTGAAATTCCTGTTCCCTCCTTAGATAGAACTAGTCATGTAACTAAGAGCCGTCCAGTAATGTTTGGCTCAAAACCTTTTATTTTCCCTCCTGCTCGTGTGTTTACTTATGAAAAATGATATTCTTGACTTGACTTGACTTATTAAACGGTGTGCTCGGTCATGTGACTAGCCCGTTCCTAACCAGTTTAAACAAGCTGTAAATAAACCAGACACATATGAATAATTTGTCTTTTCCATATTTTGGAAAACAAAGGCATTTTCCTGACCAATCATGTGACTATCTGCCCATAATTTGTTGTGAGTTTGTGCAGAAAAAAGATCCATCTCTTTGTCTGAGCATTTCTATTGCATGCATTTATTATTATATATATATATATATATATATATATATATATATATATATATATATATATATATATATATTTTAAACATTTCCTTGTTTATTGTTTACAGAGACTCGGATACGACCAGCACGACCATCGTGTTGAAAGGCCGAGCGAGAGACTACGACATGGGGGACTCTGCAGACGAGCTGGACGACAGTGACTACGGCAGGCAAGATGCTTTAAATGAAATATTTGTTTCTTTTTTGCGTTTAACATCGTCGGACCAGGTGTTCTCACTGACGGCGTAGTAGCTCAAAACAGGTGTTCAAACATTAGTCTCTTGAAATGCAGAGAAAAAAAGCATATCATATCGCCCATGAGTGTAAAATTCTCTTTAAAACTACAACAACAAAAAAAAATGGTCATTTCTTTTGATTTCTTGGTGAATTTCCAAATATTGAGTTTATACTGCATTTCTCCTACTGATTGTGTGATAAATTGTGATGATTTTTGGTGCCACTCTGATCAAACACGTCTGATGAAGTTGGATTCTTTTTTTAAAGAGCAGAACATATTCGTGTTATTTAACCATAGCTCCATCACTTATGGCGTTTTCGATGTGGAGGACACCTGGTATCTCTCAGTAGGTGAATGTTATGGAATCTGGCAGCTATACAAGCATAATATCATCTCTGACGAAGAATTCTTTTACACTTGTGTATAGTGCACTCCCCAAAATATAAACTAGTGAGAAATCGGAGCGACCCTGATCAAGCAGGTGAATCTGAAAGAACAAACACAACTCTGACTTGTTGGAGCTAAAACATTCATGTTGATGAACATGGCTTTCATTTGTCATGCGGGTTTGAAGCCGCACCCTGTCGGTCAGTAAGGACGAGCAGGTTTAGACCAAGTGATGATAATCTCGAGTTTGAGGACCAGAACCTGACGGAATTGCTGAGTGAGAAATATCATGCTTTCCCGAGGCGACGCTGTTTGTTTGCCGGCCGTGGCTGCTGTTGTGGATGTAGTGTGGATGGGTCAATAAGTCAGGACGATGCAGGCACCCACACTGCCATCAAGGGTTTTTTATTTCATGTGTGGGATAGAAACCGTACTATTCTCTTACAGGCTCTTCATGGACTTGCTTTAATCCCGTTATGACTTGGAAATAAAGAATTAACAGGTGTTTTCTGTCAGTTCTTGTATTTCTTCATGGACGTGTGACGATGTCGCACAACAAAGGTTTTTATTCTGTTGTCTGAATACAGTTTAAACTAGATGCTATAGACAGCACAGGATTCATAGCGGTATGTAACCTTAACAAATGAACATCTCCATGACTTTTCTGTGTACACAACCTAGTGCACTGTTTATATGCTAAATAAAGGGCTGTAGTAGTGACATTGTGTACTGCATGTTGCTTTACCAGTAGATCTGTGCTGCTTTTGGTCTAGAGTTTGCTGTGAGAACCACAGGACTGTCGGATCCTCAAATTGAGTTCTGGTTTAAATTACCACATGCATCTGACTGATCTGTTTATTTAAAGATGTATACAGTGATACTGTTGTATACTTATCACTCTGTCTTTCCCTCTGTATCACAGTGAGTTCCCTCCCATCATGAACGTCAGTGAAAGAGGGGAATACAAGCGGCAGTTCGAACGCGACATGACGGAGTACAAGCGTCTGCATGCCGAGCTCAACGACATCAACATGGGGCTGGCTGAGGTGGACCGAGAGCTCGATGGCCTTCAGGAGGGAAGCCCACAATTCCTGGTGAGTGGAATTAGAGATTACAGATCAGAGTATCTGACTGGATCGCATGTGTGGATTTTAATAGACATGTTTGTTCGTTATGTCAATAAACATATTTTGTTTTCCACTTGTCCCAATCAGGATGCTATGGAGGTATACTCACGCCTAAAGAGCTTGAAGCAGGTAAGATGTGTCAAAAATGTTTTCTTATCTTTGTCCTATTGTTCTATAATCATATTTACGTCATTTGTCTCATGTTCTCTTTCATTTTGTGTCCCTCACAGTCCTCAGAATACCAGCTGAAGAAAAGGAGAACCAAAGAGCTGAAATCCAAACTCTCGCTGCTCAAGAGGAGGGTGAGCGATTACGACAGGAGAGTGTGAGCAGCTCGGGACGATGTTTTTGTTTCCTGGTCTTGCTCTCCATGCCATGTTTGTCGTCCGTATTCAGGTCTCTCAGCTGAATTTTTTATTTTTTTTAATGAACCTTTTGAGCCGAAAACAATAAGCTTCTTCTTTTTTTCCATACATTTTTATACTACTAGTGTAATACTTTTTTTTTTTTAAATTATTTTATCTGTTTTTATTTTTCCTTCTCTTTGCATTATGATAAACCCTTGATGGGACAAATGTGAAACCTAAACCAATTCTTCTTTGTTCTGAAGTTTAAGATTCCTGCTGTTTTATCAGGATGTGTGTGTTCCATGCCTCTTGTGTATATATTTTTTCTTTTTTTCCCCTTCTTCTTTATTTTTATATAAAAAAAGTAATAAGTAGAAGTAAATTATGGTCTCACGCGGTCCAGCGTAGTCACTTAGACGTGCAGAAAGTTTCAGCCGCATAATCTTACCTCTGACCAAGACATTAAATCCAGGAAGCACTTTAAAATTAAATCATCAGGCTTGTATGATCAACAAAGACAAAGTGTTCATACTGTACATGTATATATGGAAAGGAATAAAGGCTTCACATTTAAAACACAGATTTGTATCTTTTCTTTTATTATTAATATTGTATTTTAACAATGTCTGTCTTCTGTTTTTATTAGATTCTAATATTTGTATAATTTGCTATAACACTGGATTATTATTATTATTATTATTATTACTGTTATATACTGTTGTAATTTTTTTTCACTCAAAGCATACTTTTACTACAGCATCAAAATTAGTATTTTATGTAACTTCATTCATATTTTTTATGCAGGTTTTTAAATATACATTGCTAATCTGTATTATACACATAGATATTTTTAAATCTGTTCTGCTTCAAATACTTATGCATGTACATTCTGTATTGAACAAATGATTAAAATGTATTATTTTGTAGTTTTTTTTCACGCGTTGTTTTTCTTTTTCTTTTTTTTTGTTCTATGAATATAAAAATGATACTGAAATAAAATATATATCTCAAATGAGTTGACTAAAGAATACTGTGTGGACGTACAGTATATGAAAACATAAACAGACCCGGAACTGAAAACGCTGCATGTTTTATTTCCGGCGGGAAGGATTATGGCGCTGCACAAGCGCTCGCGCACGAATGAAGCAGCCCTAGTTACACGGTTGCTAGAGTGATTAGGCACTTTTATAAATCTTTGCGCTTGTTTATATCATGTTGTAATAAACTAGAGGTGACTTATTTGTTTTTTTGGAGAATAATCTCTGCGTGTGAAATTGTAAATGAGTTATTTACTTTGTTAGTGAGCTTAGCTAGTAGCCGAGCGCACCGGTTAGCTTCTTTAGTTTTTATTCCTGTTTAGAGTAAATAAGTGATGGATGAGGAGCCGGAGAGAGCGAAGCGCTGGGAGGGAGGCTATGAGCGGACATGGTGAGTAACTGTTAAAACACCGCTTACAATTAGTATAAAAAAGTTTATTTTAATGAAGTACTAACAGAGGGACCGGTTTGTTCCTGACTGACTTTAGACCTGAGTGACCAGAGTTACCCGGATGTGTGAATTCTGTTCAGTTAAACGCAGGTAGAATTGATTAAAACTGCAGAATAATCTGATCTTCATCATACATATTTATATTTATTCATTTCAAGGTGCGTCTGTCTGATCTCATAACCATCTGGTCACAGAACATGCAGTTGCACTATTCACCCCCATTGAAAAGTGGAGTTTGACACTTACTGTTGTTTTGTGATAAATTTATTGAAGCATTTTAAAGATTGACAGATTTGATACCAATTTTATATTACATCTACAAGAATAAAATAAGGAGAAAAAATGAAGTCACTACAGTGGAACCTTGGATTACGAGCATAATTTGTTCTGGAAGCGGGCTTGTATTCCAAAACACTCGTAAACCAAATCAAATATTCCCATAAGAAATAATGAAAACTCAAATAATTCGTTCCACAGCCCAAAAAAATAAATACAGAAAAACAATGAATACAATATATAAAGTAAAAATAAAACAAATTAACCTGCACTTTACCTTTAAAAAAAGTTTAAATAAATCACAACAGAAAAGTGTTTCCGTTTGTGCGCGCAGGCGCCATGTATTTGTGTGTGTGTGTGTGTGTGTGTAATTAGCCTCTTCCCTCGCCTCGTCTTACACAGTAAAACTCCTCCTCCCTCCCCCCACCTCGATTTTTAAGTTTCACAACAAACACACACACATCAGAAACACTGTTTTAACGGGAAAAAAAGAAATCTCTCTAATGACACTCGCGTGTGTGTCAGTGTCAAAAAACTCGGCACTCATAAACCAAGACATGCTCGTTTTTCAAGTCAAAATTTATTACAAATCTTTGCTCGTCTTGCGGAACACTCGTAAACCAAGTTACTCGCAATCCGAGGTTCCACTGTATAACAAATTCAATGTGTTAATGTATAAACAGTAAAATAATTCAACACAGACAAGGCTGGTTCTATGGACACGCCCACCATTAGACAGACGATAATGAATATTAATGAGCATGCAAATTAGAGTTACGTGATAATGTGTCAAACCATACAAAACAAGTGAAGATTTTCTTGAATTCCATTTAAAAATGTGGTTTCTTTTTTCTTTATTTTTTTTTGTGAGTTTTACTAAGGTCGCAGGTCACATGATCTCAGTCCCGTGGTACTTTGGGGCTAATTAGCATACTAAAAGTACAGGCTGCACAAAACAATTTTCAAATTAATATATTTTTTAAATAAATATATGTGCAAGTCCAAGGCGATAGCAGTATAATTCATCATTTTTATGAATGTTCTTCTTCAATCAATCTTTAAATAGCTTAACACAACTAATATAACAATAAAATATTTCTCCAATTTCCCCACAAACGGCTCATTTTCACGATCACTGCAGTCTCAGAATTATTCACCCTCCTGAATAAAATCCCTCATTAGAGCACAAATGTGTTAATCAGGTGTCGTCTCAAGCACAGACTAGACGACTCAGGTGTATTTGATTTAGATAAACACCAGGACTGTGTAAAAGATTTGTTAGTGGAGATGTTTGACTGCAGGTCAGAAATGGACAAGTCAAGAGAGTTTTCCATAAAGTTAAGAGAAGACATCATTGACTTTTACAAACGAGGATAAAGATATAAAAAATAGCAAAGGTACTAAATGTTCTTAGAAATACAGTAGGAAGTGTTTTTCAGAGTTGGAAAGTGTTGGAAAATCCTCGACTGACTGCAAATGAAATGTTGCTCTGCACTATACGGTGCATACTGAACACTGAAGGTCGCCCAAGACGTACCCCGCTACTGACCCTAAAACACCCTAAAATGCGTCAGTACAATTAAATTCAATTCAATGTGCTAAAAACCATTTGAGAATAAACAGAAAGTTTGGAAATTTGTTCTGAAACACTGACTGAAACAAAACATAAACCTTTTGGGCCTGAACCTGTGTTATGTTTGGAGGATAAAGACTGTAAAGGCTGTCAAGTGCATCCTGCCTACAGTGAAGCATGGCACGGTGATCCTCTGTGGCCACTTTGCTTCCTCTGGAGCTGGAAACCTGCAGAGTGAAGAAGAAAAACATTGTGCCGTCTGCACAGAAGCTCGTAAAAACGCTGTCCTAGAAGCGAAGCGTAATGTGCCAGGACAGATCCTCTGAGATGTGGACAACAAAAACATGGACTTAAAAGCTTAGGATTATTATATTTTAAAATAAGTCTCATTCATTGGTTTTGACTCTCAGTTTTTTTATGCTGGTCGATTGTATGCCAAAAAGGCTTCATAAAATTTCTTGCAAAAATTTTAATTCTTAAGGCAAAAATTTTTAAGCGAGGGCATTCGCTATGCCGAGGTTCCACTGTATCTGAGGTGGTGCCATGTTGCCGTTCCTCAATAATCCTTCACTCTAAACAAAAATCCTATGCTCTAAACTGTTCACACACTGGCAGGGCAGATCATCGTGATCCTGTGTGGTAGGAGAATATTAACATTTAGAATCATAATTAAATCTAAAAAAAAGTATTTATCTTTGACACTTACAGAGTTGCGAAATAAATCGAATCCTGTAGGTATCCTGATAAGATTGTATCGTCTGGACGCTGGTGAGTCCAACAGTCCCTGCTGTCTGCATACTGTATGTAATGCTGTGAGAAGAACCGGTGTCGCTCCCCGTTCCACCCGAGCTGTATTCCCGTCTCACATCCAGCGTTCCCCAGGTCCACTGTAACCCTGTAATAAAGCCACACCAATAACGCTTTTCTTTGTTCTCAGGGAGGTGCTGAAGGAGGACGAGTCCGGCTCCCTCAAAGCCACCGTAGAGGACATTCTCTTCGAGGCCAAACGGAAGAGGTGAGAGGTGTGTGTGTGTGTGTGTGTGTGTGTGTGTGTGTGTTAATCTAAACAGTACATGTGTGTTCTGATCTGTAATGTTTGTGTCATAGAGTGTTCGAGAGTCATGGGCAGGTTCGGCTGGGGATGGTGAGCGCCCTCATGGTTTCCGTTATCTTCTCATAGATAATATTTCCTTGTGTTCCTAGTGTTGTGTGATTAACCCCGGTGTGTGTGTGTGTGTGTGTGTGTGTGTGCGTGCAGATGCGTCACCTGTTCATGGTGATCGACTCGTCTCGCACTATGGAGGACCAGGACCTGAAGCCCAACAGACTCACGTCTACGCTGAAGGTCATAGCTGACTCTCTCATACATACACACACACACACACTTTCTGGAGTTAAAACAGTTAAAATAATCCTTCTCTCTCACACACACACACTCATGCTCTTGTTTCCTCCTCAGCTCATGGAGTACTTTGTTGAAGAATACTTTGACCAGAACCCCATCAGTCAGGTGAGGTGTGGAGTGTTTATAGTGAGGTTACGACCTCGGCTCGTTCTCTCATCACTGAGTTTCTCCTTTTTCTCCTCTGCAGATCGGAATCATCACCACCAAGAACAAACGAGCCGAGAAGCTCACTGACCTCGCAGGTGAATAACAGAAACACTCACAACATTAAAGCAGTAAAGCCTCCTGTACAATACATAAGCTATTAATGAATTAATAATAAGAATAATAATGTAGCATCTTCCTTAGGTTCAAACAACAAGGAAAAAAGGACAAAAAAACCTGGTGAATGTATAAGCAGAAAATAGAAATGTGCTAGAAATACGCAATTATTCTCAAATAAATTAACTCATCCAATAGAGAAATACTTTATTGCTGGCACGGCGTTAAAAAAGAAAGAAAGAAATACTTTATCAAGTGAATTAAATTAAGTAAATAATGATGATGAATAGGGTGGGGAAAAGAATTTAATCAAAATTAAATGAAATGAATAAAATTTATTAAAATCAATAAATTAGTGAAATTTATTATTTTAAATTTCAAGTAAAAACAATAAATAAGTTAGATAATAAAATTAATAATAAATAATAATAATATTATTTACTGCTAGTTAAAAATTTTATTTTACACTGTTTGCACAAAAAAAGAAAAAAAGGCATAAAATAACCAAGTTATCTAAAAAAAACAATAAATTCTATCCTTTTTTTAGCATTTAAAAGTAATATATTTTTTTTCTCTCCACTGGATGCATGTTTACTTAAATTAATGAGTTTAATGATTTAGTGGAAAATTATAATTAAATATTATTTTACATATTGCAAATTTAGTTATAATTTGTATAGTTTATAATAATAATTATTATATATATTTTGGCTAATCTCTCTCTCTCTCTCTCTCTCTCTCTCTCTCTATGCTTTGATAACATTTTTAAATGTTGTCAAAGCATAGTAAGATAAAAATATGCTTAATTAAAAATTTTTCTTCTCCCGCGTTTTTCTGCTTTCAGGAAACCCTAAGAAGCACGTAACGGCGCTGAAGAAGGCGGTGGACGCCGGGTGTGTGGGCGAGCCGTCTCTGTACAACGCCCTCAGCATGGCCATGCAGACGCTCAAGTGAGTGGAGAAGCCATTGTAGTGTCTCGTCTCAGGCCAGGGCCGCGTGTGTAGGAGTCGACTCTGTGAATCAGCCGCGTGTGTAGGAGTCGACTCTATGTGAGCCGTTTGAGGTCGATCACTGACTCCGTGTAGAGAGTGTGTTTACTTTCTACAGCGTAATTTAATCCAAACTCCGACATGGAAACCTGGGAACCGTTGAGGTGTGTAAATGCTGAGTCGAGCGTTTGACTCTCTGCCGTGGGAATGATTCAGTGCGTCACTGACGACCTGAACTGGAAATTAATCTTTCTAATGAATCACAGATTAAGTAACAGTATAATATTTATACAGAGTCAGACTGAGAGTCTTCTACAGACAGGTTCAGTCATAGTTTAGAGAGTAAGAATAATAATCCCGTCTTAAGTCTTTCATTCAGTTTAAAAAACATCAGAGAGTCCTGTCATTAGTTTATGCTTACATATATATATGTGTGTGTGTGTGTGTGTGTGTGTGTGTGTGTGTGTGTGTGTGTGTGTGTAGACACATGCCAGGACACACCAGCCGAGAGATCCTGGTCATCTTCAGCAGTCTGACCACCTGTGATCCAGCCAACATCTACGACCTCATAAAGGTGCAACAGCAGAAACAGACGTCACATGGTTTCTTCCCGAATCAGATTCTCATCTAATCAAAAGTCTCTTCTTTGTAAACAGACGCTGAAATCACTTAAAATCCGAGTGTCAGTGATCGGACTGTCTGCTGAGGTTCGGGTGTGTACCGTTCTCACCAGAGAAACAGGAGGTGTGTGTGTGTGTGTGTGTGTGTGTGTGTGTTTCTCCCTCATGACCTGCGTGTCCTCCACATGACCTTCACAGAGAATAAACATGCTGTGCGCCTTTCACAGGAAGCTACAGCGTGATTCTGGACGAGAGTCACTTTAAGGAGCTGCTGACGTTTCACGTGAAGCCTCCTCCTGCCAGCTCGTCCTCCGAGTGCTCGCTCATCCGCATGGGTAACACCACACACACACACACACACACACACTGAAGTCCCTGTGATCTGATCACCAGTGTGTAGATCTGAGCAGTCGTGGTCAAAATGCTCTCTGTCTCATCATCTGGAGATCGCTAGTTTGATTTCTGGGTGGTGATGTGGCCTCCCGCAGCCCTGGGGGTCTGGGGAGAGAGAGAGAGAGCTGATTGGCCGAGCTCTGTGGGATGGGGGGCACTTGGCGCTCTCACATCAATCATGGCTCTACTGTCAATCATGGGCATCTGTGAGGTCATGTAAGCGGAAGGAGCGGACAATGTGGTCATGTGGTTCAGAGGAAACACGTGATAGTCTTTAGCCCTCCCTGATTGTGTAGAAGCCTTGAGGTGGAAGTCCTCTAGTGACGGTTGGGAATTGGATACGGCTAAATCAGGGGGTGTTGAATGTTGTCTCTGATCGGCTGAGTGTTTCATTGTCTTTCACTTAAGGTGAAAATAATAAAAAAGTTTTGATGCAGAAGAAATAATTGGGTACAATCATGTAATAATACTTAAATCTGCATAACATCTGGTGGATAAAAATGCATATGAAGCTTTGAGGTGTGAGGACACGCCTCCTGTACCGTGACTGACGCGCATGTGGATTATAAGATACATGCTGAAGGTTGTAAGACGAGGAGCAGAGTGGGGTACGCTTGCTGATGAGGATAGGCCACACCTCCATGATGGTGATGGACAGGCTGAGAGGACACGCCTCCTCCAATTAATATGATTGATGAACTGAACGAGTTTCTGTGTTCCTCTCCTCTCTGCAGGCTTCCCTCAGCACGTCATCGCTTCTGCGTCTGACCAGGACGCCAAACCGTCCTTCAGCATGTCGTAAGTCCTGATCACATGATCACATCCTCAACCAATGAGACGTGATGAGTCACCACTGAGTAATAATGTTACTAGAAGAAGAAACTAGTGTGTGTGTGTGTGTGTGTGTGTGTGTGTGCGCGCGCGCTCACTCAGGCACTTGGAGAGCTCAGACGGAGGACCAGGACTCAGTCTCGGCGGTTACTTCTGTCCCCAGTGCAGAGCCAAATACACTGAGCTGCCTGTCGAGTGTAAAGTGTGTGGTACGTCCTGAGAGTTAATGTTGAGCTTATATACACACACACACACACACACACACACACACAGAGAAAGTGCTCTGTCCTCAGAAAGTGCTAATGTTCTCTGTATGAGCAGCTAACTGTCTCTACCTCTTTCTTTCTCTCTCTTTGTGCATCTGTGTGTGTGTGTGTGTTGCTCAGGTCTGACACTGGTCTCCGCCCCTCACCTGGCTCGCTCCTTCCATCACCTCTTTCCCCTGGAAGCGTTTCAAGAGCGCCCCCTGGAGGAGCACACAGGAGACAGGTGGGAATTAATTCTAAAGTGTAGTAATTAAAACCCTGCCGCTCTCTGAGAGAAACACGTCACACTGCTGCAGGTTTGTTAAGTGATGGAACATCTGGGCTTAAATAAAGGCAGTTAGTACTTGCTCAGACAAGCTGTACGTGCTTTCTAAAGTTTAATATCTGGTACCTGTAGATCAGTGAGGTACGGAACATGAGACGACGACGATGATGATTCACAGTCATACACAGTACGATATGCAGTGAAATGCTTAAACGACCGTCCGTGACCTTAACAAAGATTAAATGTAAATATGGAATAAAATAAGAAATAAAGGAATTAAGTAAAATTTAGCTATAGAGGATAAAACTCAATATAAAATATAAGCAAAACCGAGCTGAGAGAAAATATTCTGTACAAATGTAGAAAACTTTAGAGTGGAAAATAAATCAAATTTAAATAGAAATGTCTGTGCAGTGTGCAAATATGCATGAATGTGTTTATGTGCAATGAGCAAAAATGAAATGGATGTGAAGGTGTGCAACGTCCATAAGTGTCCATGGTGTCCATGAATTTCCAGAATGAGTGCAAATGTCCATAAGTGTGTTTTCTTTTCTGTTCTTTTCTCACACACTTTTCTCCTCGTTCAGGTTCTGTCAGGCCTGCCAAGGAGAGCTGAAGGACAAAAGTGTGAGTTTCACTCAGTCATTATTTTATTTTATGATTCTGATCTTCTCATAATTACATCATCTCTCTCTCTCTCTCTCTGCAGGTGTTCATGTGTCCAGTGTGCGCAAGTGTTTTCTGCGTGGAGTGTGACGTGTTCATTCACGACACGCTGCACTGTTGTCCGTGCTGTATACAGAGACAGAATGTGTCCTGAGGACACACACACACACACACACACCTTCATACACATCATACACACTTGTAGGTCCTAACTAGCCTTGAGAGAGGAGTGTCTTCCTGTCAAAGTGTGTTTACTGGCCATGGAACCGAAAGTATTGGGACACCCAGCGTTCACAGACCTGATCAGTCGGTCCCGAGTTGGTACAGGAGTATAATTTGCCTTTTATGCACATTGACACTAGGCAATCGAGTGTGTATGTGGAAGAGGGCAGGTAGCTCCTCCTGTGATATCGGACTGGTGGGTGGGACACAACGAAGATCATGATTTAAACATCAACACATGATTATGTAATCATAATAAATAGTGTGCTAGAAAGCGAGACCTGTTCACCATCTAAAGAACTCTGATATAAATGTTTATATTTTTCTAACAGTGTGTGTGTGTTGATTATTTCCCCATTACAGCATGTGTTCTACACCACAGCAATTCACCAAGAACTACAACTGACCTTTATTATTATTTTTATTATTGAAAAACAATGTGCACTGGTCTGTTCATCAGTCCTGCGTGTACTGTACAATACTGTACTTTATGTGTGGTTACCTAGTCTGTTAGTTTTATAGAAGGTATGGCAGACATTCTGTAAAAACTCCTGACATGAGACTGACAGATTCAGACTAAAGTCACAGATGTATAGACGCACATGATTTTGTAAAATGAGAGGACGGGTGTGGGCGGGAAAGTGAATAGAAATCATTTGAATCAGTATTTTAAAATGGCAGTTTCAGACCATGGTCTTGGAAAAAAGGCGTGTGTTCAACTAAACGAAAACTAATAATTATTCTTATATTTGTGTCACTGTTCAAAATAAAACAGAGCCGTCAATCAAACCATGTTGGCGGAGGGTTACAAGGGTTTAAAATCAAAGTAATGTAGATCTGTCAAAGCAAAGGTCAGTGTCTCCAACTAGCAACCACAACTTTATTGTGTTCCAGTTTTTAGGCAGATGATTGAAATCAGACTGTGCCATGTCTTAGACTAAGCTGCTGTGTATTTTCTGCATGCTCAAATGTTATTTTAAATGAAGCAGTGTGACAGGGGCGCTCACGAATAAATTAGTTTATTTATTCTCAATTTTATTACTATTTGTTCACTGGATAGGCGACGTCACCATAGAGAGCGTTTCACTTACAGGAAATACGATACGCAGATGGAGTTTAGTTTAAAAAATTGTGATTTATTTCAAAAATTCGAATCTAATACATTAATCAACACAAAACACAATCTCACTGAGGTCTGTGAAAGAGAAACTACAGTGTAAAAAAACAAACCAGCAATAACCAAAACCATGATGTTTAAAAAATGTGAAATTTGAACCAGGACGTGATTTTGAAACATTTGGTGAATCGTTTAAAGGAAAAGTCGTTTGGATTTATACTAATCAAGACGGATGTTTTTCTCACAAAAAGCCTGCTCCTTAGAAACAGGTGATTAGAAATGTATTTTATTGCCTTAAATACGTATTTCTGTAATCAATATACAGCAGCTTCTTATATTTGTGGTCAGTTTATAAAATCCAGGATGGAAAGAAAAACTGAAACAAAACGGGGGCCAAATAAATAGAACAGGTAATAAAAACAAAAGTAAACAAATAAATCCTAAAATATACACTGATCCAAAAAAACCCCCCCAAAAAACAATGAGGCTCAGAAATGACTCTTACTGTGTACCTTCAGAATCACAAAAGTGCTTTTTCAGACCACTCACTCTCACTCACTCTCACTCACTCAATCACTCATCATCTATACCGCTTAATCCTGTATTCAGGGTCACGGAAGGCCTGGAGCCTATCCCAGGAGACTTAGGGCACATGGCAGGGTACACCCTGGACAGGGTGCCAATCCATCGCAGGGCACAGACACACACACACACATTCACACACTACGGGGCAATTTGGGACGCCAATTAACCTAACCTACATGTCTTTGGACTGTGGGAGGAAACCGGAGTACCCGGAGGAAACCCACCAAGCACGGGGAGAACATGCAAACTCCATGCACACAGAGACGGTGGCGGTGCAAGGCGACAGTGCTAACCACTACACCACCGTGCCGCCCTTTCTCCAGCCCAAACAAACCAAAAAGAATAAGAAAATCATCACAGTCATTCCGTTCACTTCGTCTTCACAGGTCGGTGTGCAGGTCAAATCTCTTCCGTGGTTCCGGATGGTTCTTATCCAGCCAGGCCTGCAGTAGCGGCAGGTTCTTGTCCATCCAGCGGATGTTCTCCTCCACGTTCTCGAGCGTCTGCTGGATGCACCTGAGCTCGGAGCCCATCTCGACCGTCAGAGACCCGAAGAAGCTGCGAATCTGACGGAGCAGAGAGAGAGAGAGAGAGAGAGAGAGAGAGAGAGAGACCCGAGGTGAGCTCATGTAGCGTGTTTATACACGGCAGAACACAGAGACGTGACCTCATACCCACCTCCTCCAGCTTCTCTCTAGTGGAGTACTGGCTGGTCACGCCCGTCACCATGTGCGCTATGGAGTGGGAGCCGAGATCGAACCTTAAAGACAGAGGTCAGAGGTCATTCTGGAGAACAACTGTTAAAAAAAAATTAAATCACCTGTACACCTGCTCAGTGATCTAATCAGCCAATCAGGTGAGAGCAGCACAATTAATAAAGTCATGCAGATACGGGTGAAGAACTTCTGTTAATGTTAATGTTCACATCAGAAAACATACGTGTGTGTGAGACAGTCAGGTGCGCACATACTTTTGGTCACATGGTGCAGTTTAAGGGCAATTAAGGTGCAGTTCGACTCACTTCTTCACCAGCGCGTCCCAGTTCTCCCTCAGGAAGTCCCAGGTGTGTTTATAACCTTTCGGGTTCCTGCTGATGGACACCACGACGTACGGCAGGTCCTGCGTCTTCATCACCGAGCCCTCCAGACTCTGCTCCATCATCCTGCACAGAGTATTATTATTATTATTATTAATATTATTCACTATGTAAAGTTTGGATAGGATACTACGGATTAGATGATCTGTGATATTTGTATATTTAATTCTTAAAAATTCTAATCTCACCATTTGAGTTTGTGACTGAGAGGAGTGATGGAGAGAGCCGACTTGATGCGGAGCTTCAGGGACGTGTAGAGCGTTTCGCGGTACTTCTCAAACAGGAAGTTCCATCCTTCCTCTGTGCGAGCTCCGACCGCGAACACCGCCAGACTCACGTCGTTAGGAAGACTGTAACACGAGAGCAGTGTAGTGGAAATGAACTCTAATGCACAGGTGCTGCTTGGAATTATATATAAGACTTTTATTATCCAGATGTCTTGGGCACGCCGTGATCTTTATCAGCACAAACTTTGTTATAGATTATTTATATATATATACAGTATATACGTAACTGCTTTTTAAACTAAACACTAGCTGCTGGGTTTTACATGCCAGTAAGAAGCAGGTGCAACAAGGTCCTCAGAAGAACTGTGTGCGGTTCTGCCGGACGCTCAGTAAAACCCCGGTCTTATGTCACTGCCACATGTAATGCACACTGTGGGCCATTTGCCATTTTGCTGCTGGAACTGGACCAAGCGATTTCTTTATCCCTGAAACGATGCCAGACTGGCTCTCTGCCAAAGTGTGTTCGAAATAATCTGGGATTCTGGACACATCTCAATGCTCTGCCAAACCTACCCTTGGTGTCAGGGCTGCTAATGGGGCCAAAGCAGAGACAGTCCAGGTCTCAGAACCTGCGAACCAACACATCCACATGGCCATGTGACTCAGTGACCCGATATGTCCAGGAGAATAGTGTTTACACCAGAAGTGATATTTCAGTTCTGGGAAAAGTCGACTTCAAATCAGCCGTCTGTGGCGGAGCTGAACACTAGTCTTGTCTTTGTGGCCGCACTGCTGTCACTAGTGGACAGGACGCCTAAGACACTTTCACCATGATTTGGGCATAATTGTCTTGGCACCCTCTGTGGAACTACATGCCTTGGCAATAACCACGACTGGCATGTGCTGGTGCCACCTGAATGAATCCAGAGTGGGTGAACCGCGGGGTTTCTGCTCAAAGTCGTATCACTGATTAACTTTGATTTGCTTCACTCCATGACCGTCAATCTAGTTTGTGTTTCAATCTATGCCAGTTACACACCATGGGGTGATTATTTGGGCTTGAGGGATGCAAAATGATTCACAGGTGTCACAAACCATTTCAGTGTTGGTTTGTTACTGATTCAGTTCCTAATTCAGCTTCATCCTTGACTTTACCTCATGAAGTGGAGAGGCTGAATAGCACACTGTCCCAGAATAAGCTCATTTTAAGAAGCTTGTTTTTGTATCTAACAATGAGTTTCATCCTATTCAACAATTCTATTGATTTAATAACATCTCATAGTTTGTATGTAACCTGTTCTGCCTATATTTCTTGACCAAATTGAATAAATATATAAATAAAACAAATGTATTTCACGTGGTCTATGTGGTTAAACTGTTAAACTGTGGGAGAAGTGTCTCAACTTCATGGAAATTACTAGGAGAACTTCGAGATGGGGTCTTCTCCAAGTTCTTCAGGGTTGCAATCATCCTTCCTGAATTGCTAAAGGCGAACTGGTTCGTCAATACCCGTACATCCAGGTCATACTTACCACCTTAACTGTGCTCCTACATACACTGAATACAATCAGGGCTCCTGTTATTAGGAACCAGCACCAACCCAGTGGTGATTCTGAAAAAAACACCTACCTGTTTTTTTTGCATTGAGCTCAGGAAGGACGACTACGTGACTTTAATGTTTTCCACTAATAAAGCCAGTCGTGTACACATACAGTCTGTCAAACTATACACATGAGCGGAGAGAGTATAGATTATGCGTTTACACCCATCTGCATAAATCTAAATGACCCCTGACCTCATCTTGCCATCGGACTCCTTCCACTTGTTAAAGAGCTCGTTGGCGGTGGAGACGCACGGCGGGTAACCCCTCACACAGGCGGACAGGAGGAGGTAACTGCGCAGCATTCTCTGAGACATCGACCCATCGTCACTCCACGACTGCTGATCAATGAGCGTGCGGAACAGGCGCACGATGTAGCTCTGCGTGACAACCGGAGAACGTCTCAGATTAAGAATCTACAACATCTACAATTTTTTTTTGGGTGGGGGACAGGGTTTTCCCGATTTTCTCCCTAATTTTAGTTGTGTCCAATTCCTCCCTGTCACTAGGGGGCTCCCACATTAAGCCTACTGCTACCACTCAGCCGGGAGGGCCAAAGACTATCACGTGTTTCCTCCGAACCACGTGACGCCAGCTGACTGCTCGCTCACGCACCGGTGGGGGCGGCGTAACACACTCGGAGGACAGCGCTATCTGATCCTTCTGTTGCGCGAGCTCACAGACGCCCCTGATTGGCTGTAGAGTCGTGGTTAATGTGGGAGCACTAAGTACCTCTCATCCCTCCCCTCTGAGAGAGCTCGGCCAATCAGCTCTCTCTAGACCTCCGGCTGCGAGAGGTTACAGCATCACCCGGGAATCGAACTCGCGATCTCCGGATGATAGGACGAGCGCTTTACCACTGCGCCATTTGGAGGCCCCACACAAAATTACATTTGATACTTATAACGTCGTTATGATCCATGCCCGACCTTCATCTGGTTCTCCAGCACCTCCAGCGTGTCCCTCTTCTCCATCAGCTTGTAGAGCGGCACGAGCTCGCTGAAGCCCTGCGTCACGGGCATGATCTCGGTCTCCCGGCTCAGATACAGCGTCAGGTCCAGAGCTTTGTCCAGAGGCAGCTTCCCCACACTGTGAAGGATTACGCAGACATTTATTAGAGTAAATATACATGCGTGAACGTTGACCAATCAGAGGACAGGGGTGTATGACAGGAGGCTGACCTGACCAGCTGGAACGCGTTGTTGATGAGACTGGCGCGGTCGTTGCTGGTCAGAGCCGTGTGGTTGTGTTTGAGCAGAGCGATGAGGTCGTCCCAGCCCGAACCCTCGTAGTGGACGATGTAATATCCGCTCATGTCCACGTTAAACTTGATCCAGTCCACTTCCTCGGGCAGGTACAGCACGTCTGCCATCAGAGGTTTAACGTTAAACCATAATATAAACAAAAAGCTACACAGTTTACCCACTTTCACCCCAAACACAGTCAATCTAACAAAAGATGTTCAGTGTGGGAAGTTTAGTCTAATGATACCTCATGTGTATATACACACACACACACTCACACACCTGTCTTGGTCTTCAGCAGGAAGCGATGCACTGTGCTCGAGCTGCTGGTGACGTACGTCAGGGGAACGTGCCACAGAAATCTGTTTCAAAAACAGGAGAGCACGATTAATCAAAGAAAACAAATCACGATCTCGATTCACACATACACGACTTCACTTATTTACTAAGCCACTATCCTGGATTGCTGCATCAGTCAGGATCACTGGCCAGAGATTAGCAAATGATTCAGTTATACAACTCAATCACATCTCATCTCATCCTCCTGATCTACAGCATTCCAAGCTAACCAGTAATCAGGTGTTAGTATGTAGTCGGGGTAGAATCCGGTGATGTTATGCTAAAAACTGGTTTGCACCCTGATTTTATTTTTGTTCCCTTAATCATTCACTTACTCCGTCAAACTCACTGAATTACCGTATGAGATTTACGTTTGCTACAGAGACAACATCCTCATAGGACATGTTCCAAACGGGACGATTAATCCGTAAGTTAACGACATGTTCCTCTGCTCTCACCCAGAGGTTTGGGACGAGTCCCCGCCCTTCAGGTATCGCTCCTGACTCAGGCGCACTTCACGACCTCTGACCTTCACCGTGACGAGCGGGAAGCCTTCCTGCAGGGTCCACGTGTCCATCATGGCCCTGACGTCCACCTCCTCGTCAGAGTGCTGCTTCTGGGAGAACCAAACACACACATTTTTACCCAAAACATGCTGCATCACAAAAAAGAATTCATTTCCTCAGCAGTATTGACAAACACTCAAACACTCTGAAGGTGTAAGCTGCCGTGTGCTCACAGCGCTCAGACTCTCCCACAGGTGTGTGTTCACGGTGTTCTGGTAGCTGTAGCGTTTCAGGTAGGAAACGATCCCCTTCTTAAACACACCAGGGCTCAGGAACTCCCTCAGCATGTGCAGGATACACGCACCCTGACAAAACACACACACACACACACACACTTTATACGCGAGTGCTTTCTGACGGTGGGACTAAAAACACAATCCTGCACTAGTCTGCTGTTTAACCTTCTCGTACGACACGTCATCGAACATCTCCTGTATCTGAGCCGGGTTCTCTACGGCCGTGGACACGGGGTGAGACGAGCTCAGACAGTCCACCTTCATCGCCTCGAAGCACTTCTCCAGGAAATTGTCCTCCTGCCGGGAACAGCATACATATATGTATAATTAAATAAATATTACTTTTGTTCTTTTTCTGCACAAAGTCTAAGACTTTACTGTTGTCATGATGAAGAGTCTGAAATCTCTAACAGCAAGCCATGATTTAAAGAGATCATGGTCATTACAAATGTATGTGATTAAATGTGCAAACACAGATTGTAACCTGTACTTTTTCATTTTCTAATAAACAGCCTTTGAGTAATGGATGTGTCGAGTTTCCAGTTTCATTCAGTTCTACGTTCTTCCCTCCATTTTAAGCATTAATATAATAATAGTACTTTTAAGTACTTTTTGAAACAATCTGTATGAATTCTATGTGTTAAAGGAATCGCTTTGTCAAAAGGAATCATGTGGAATGAATCAATTTAAAGGAATCATTTCAAATGAATCTTTTCTTATAACCCCACTGGATGCATGGCTGTGAATGAATCTACTTGAATTCATTACTGTACTGTATTGCATTCAAGGAGTCATTATAAATCCATCTTTGTGAATGAATCATTTGGAATGAATCTTTTTAAATTACTGGTATTAATTCATCAATAGTCATTGATGAATCTTTTTTTTTATGATTGTTCTAAAGGAGCGTCTTTAAATGAAACGTATTCCCTTTAAAACAATCAGACTCACCACTTGTAGCTCGGGGTTGGTGATGTTCACAGACACAAACTCCATGAACTTGGCGAAGCCCTCCTTCAGCCAGAGATCGTTCCACCACTCCATCGTCACCAGATTACCGAACCACTGCGGAGGAGAACACACGACTTTATTATCATGTGCTCTTACTACGTCTATACTATACTTTATATTCTACTATATAGAGGTATATATAGTATTTATATACTACTTTTTATTGTACTTTAGTTATCATCAATTATACAGTAGAAGCTTCTTTAGTGTTATATCTAGACACATTCTTCTTACACATATATACACTTGCAAAAATTTTCTTTCCATTTCCTTTTCATTTTTGTGAAGCTGCTTTGAGACAATGACCATTGTTAAAAGCGCTATAGAAATAAAACTGAACTGAATTGAATTGTTATATACAGATGGGTGACTTGTAAGCCTGAGGAACATGTAATGTGTGTGTGTGAGACCTGATGAGCGAGCTCGTGTGCGATGATCATGGTGATGCTCAGCTTGTTGGAGGCCGAGGATTTGTGGGGGTCAAAGAGCAGAGCCGACTCCCTGTAGGTGGTCAAACCCCAGTTCTCCATCGCTCCTGACTGGAAGTCCGGGATGGCGGCCAGATCTGTGAGGAGGCAGGAGATAAAGACAAAGTGAAACAGATAAAAAGCGTGGAGCTGAAGGCTGTGTCTCATTTGGGTTTCTCTTTATTTTTCATCCACAGTGGCCAGTTTGTTACTGATCTACAGTTTTATCGCTAACGTGTTTTGGGTCGATAGTCGCGCAATAGTTCAGGAATGAAATTCCTCCAAACATTTTTGTACCTGAGCCTCGAATAATGAAAGAGGACTCCATATTAACTTAAACTGTTATACGGAACGTGCAGCCTCCTAACACAGTATGACTGCAGATCAATCCCTGCTACCCGTTATCACCCAAATGTAGAAATGTAGGGTTGCCTGTTGAGTCCGACAATTATGATTTATACGTATTTTCTCACACAAATTTTCATATAATACATATTTTCTCACACATTTCATACTCATTTCCCTCTTTTTTAATTCTCTAATGCTGCTGTGCACTATATAAATAAAACAACTGTGTGAATAAGGTGAAGGTAGAGGCGGTAAAGGCCAAACAAAGAGCATGCTGTATGAGGATTTGTATGCTAGGTTGGGCAGTAAGGAGGGAGAGGTGGATCTGTACAGGTTGGCGTGGCAGAGAGAAAGAGATTGGAAGGATGTGCAGCAGGTTAGAGTGATTAAAGACAGGGACAAAATGTACTGACGGGTACCAGGAGCATGATGGGGAAGGAGTAGATAAATGAGGAAAATGAAAGAGAATGAAGAAGAGAAGAGAGATGAGGAGCAGGAAGTAGCAAACATTAGTAAGAGTGAGGTGAGGAGGGTGTTAAAGAGGATGAAGATTGGAAAGGCAGTTGGTCCTGATGACGTACCTGTGCTGATATGGAAGTACTATACTTCCCAGAGTGATGGAGGAGAAGTGTATTAGTGCCGAGATGTGCGGAGCTGTAGTAACTACTGAAGAATAAAGCTGATGAGCCATTCAGTGAAGCTTTGGGAAAGAGTTGTGGAAGCTAGCTTAAGGCTTAAGGGCAGAGGTGAGCATTTGTGAGCAGCAATATGGTAGTTAGGAAGAGTGCAACAGATGCAGTATTTGCTTTGAGGATGTTGATGGAGAAGTTCAGAGAGTCTTTGGGTCTGCATCAAGGATCGGCTCTGAGCCCCTTCTTGTTTGCTCTGGTGATGGACAGGATGACAGATGAGGTTAGACAGGAGTCTCCATGGACAATGATGTTTGCAGATGACATTGTGCTTTTTAACGAAAGCAAGGAACAGGTGGAGGGAAAACTAGAGAGGTGGAAGAATGCTCTGGAAAGCAGCGGAATGAAGGTTAGCCGCAGCAAGACAGACTACATGAACGAGATGTATTAACCTAAGTGGAGGCACAGGTAAAGAAGGTGCACGACTTTAAGTACTCAGGGTCAACGGTCCAGAGCAATGGAGAGTGTGCAAAGGAGGCGAGGAGGCGAGTACAGGCAGGTTGAAACGGAGGGGGAAAAGTCTCGGCGAGAATGAAAGGAAAGGTGTAGAAGACAGTGGTGAGACCAGCGATGCTCTGCGGCTTAGAGACAGTGGCACAGAAGGTAGAGTTTTAGGTAGCAGAGCTGAAGATGTTGAGGTTCTCTTTGAGAGTGACCAATAGTGACTTTGAGAGTGATAGTATCTGGAATTAATCCATCAGAGGGACAAGCCATGCTGGATGTTGTGGAGATAATGTCAGAGAGGCCAGATTGAGGTGGTTTGGACATGTTCAGAGGAGAGATTGTAAATATATCTGTAGAAGGTTGCTGATGTTGGAGCTGCCAGGAAGGAGGTTGAGAGGAAGACCAAAAAGGAGATTTATGGATACAGCGAGAGAGGGATTAAAGTTAGTTGGTGTGAGAGAGGAGGATGCAAAGGACAGGGTTAGATGGAGGCAGACGATTCGCCGAGGGAACAGCCGAAAGACAAAGATCTAGTATCAATGATTTATTTTTATTTAATTTATAACCAGATTCGTGCAGATGAATCTGATGACTTATGTGCGAAAAATCGAATTGCTACCAGATTCCTAAACCAGTAAACCCAGTACAGTGTGAGTCAACAGAGCAGCAGTGTGAAACAGCTGTACAGATGTTCACCTTGTTTAGGCAGAGGGTAGGGAATGTCGAAGTAATCATCGTAGAAGTCCAGCAGCTTCACCGCGGCGTCCAGAGCGAACTCGGCCTGTTTTATCTTCTCAGGTACAGCGTACACCGAGATCTGACACGACAGCACGACAGCACAGCGTCTCACACGTTATTAACTCTTTTGATTATTAATACATGAATTGAAAAACAACATCAAATCACACAGCTGGTTCTCATAAAACAAGCCCATGGTTTACTCTATTCGCGCTTTTGTGCTGACATTCACAGCACTTTCCTCATGCGGTCTTAATGTGAGTAAGAGAACTGTTGTGGAGAAAGCACACATGAAATTTACTATCATCATCAAGAAGTCATTTAATTTCTTGTACATGAGACGACAATGTGGTTAGACATGCCGCTCTGAGGAAGTAGGAAAAGTGATATATTCCAGCTCTATTCTGGGAGTCGAATCATTGGATTCCACTGATACGAATCGACTCGTTTTTACTTTCTGTTCCCTCTCATTGTAATGAACACCTTATTATTATTATTATTATTATTATTATAAGTTATACTGTTTGCTCTGACCTCGATTCCATGCTGAGTGTGTTTGCTGATGGACAGGAAGTCACACACGATGAAGGCCACCAGGTAGGTGCTCATCCTCACAGTCTCGTCAAACTGATCTTCGAACAGTCCGTCCGGCAGAGCGTACGTCCTCACCTGAGACAGGAATGAGACGAGACGAGACGAGATGAGACAAGACACAGACGTTTGTGGTTTTAGGCTGGACGATTCTGTATTGTAATCCTACGAGCTGTGCGGTGTGTGAGAATCACCTTGGGCATGTTGGAGATGGCGATGTGTCTGCTCTCTCGGCGAATGCGAATAGTGAAGTTGGCTTTGAAGGCGGGTTCATCGAAACAGGGGAAAGCTGCTCGCGCGCTCGTCGGCTCAAACTGCGTGGAGGCCAGCACCCTGTCGACATCAACATCGGTAAAGTGTGTGTGTGTGTGTGTCAATGTAGAAAAGACCCCATATATTTATTTTCCAATATGGAGTTTGGACATCCTTACCGTTCCTGTCCATCACTGGTGCGGTAGGTGCTTTTATAAAACCCGTTGAAGCTCTCGGACAGTTTGGCTGCGAACTCCAGCTCGATGATGTAGATGCTTCCTCTCCTCATCATGTGCTCGCCGACCAGAGCGATCTGCTGGTACGCCGGATTCTCCAGCACCTTCAGCGCCTGGCTCCGACCTTCAGCCAAACCCCGGAGACCGGCCCTGGAGATGTTGAGCTGCTTGGCGTGGAGGACAACGGTGTGCGTGTCCTGGAGGACGTCCACTCGGATCTTGACGCTCCCGGTGAAGTCGAGGCTGGTGAGGTTGGGGTGGATGAGGAGAGTGTAATGGAACGGAGAGACGCTCTGAGGAAGCCTCATCTTGTTCCAGGGGAAGGTCTCTCCACTGGTGGACTTGGGGAACGAGGACCGGTCCTGGTCTTTGGGTTGCGTCACCGCGGTGAGAGACGGGGACACGGAGAGCAGACACAGGAGGAGAACCTGCAGGGCCATGATCTACACGAACCAGGAAATGGAAATGAAACATTTCCATTAGTCATGTTTAGCATTTGTACCCCTGATTTTTGAAAAGCACATTTACTCCACAAGCACCGACACACACACACACACAAAATATCCTCTATTCAAATAATAAAAACAGCCAAAACCTCCTGCTTCAAAAGTTATAAACATTATGAGGCAGATTCTTCCCATTTCTATTATTAACATTTACTCACAGTGATTCGGCTGGAACCAAACCCTCACCAGCCCTGAGAGGGAAAGTGAAACTGAAACTGCACAAACCCCAGTGCATCATGGTAAGCGCGCCAACTAAAACACTAAAATGAAATAATACTTGAATGTAAGTTACTTTAAAATTAGAGTTGCTTTGGTTTAAACATTTGCTCAAACAGAGACATTTTTCCCATTAAGCTCGACTGTTTTTGTCTCAGTCTGCCTTGTGCATGAATGTACATTGCTTGAAGGTATAATAAAAGTCACTTGCTTATTACCACCTTTGACCTTGAATATAGATCAGATCCACTCCCTTGAATATTAAATAAATATTAAGTAAGAACCTATGAGCACTGAGTGTGTGTAGTGCTAATGAGTGACTGTGTCTTTAATAAATCACATGTATTGTTTGATTAATTGTGGAAATTTGGGGCGTTCATGAACGATTCATTATTTTTAAAATAAAGGAAGATACAATTTGTGTATGTCGACGTGCTGGGAGTCCGTTTATTAAAAATGTAACATATTGTTTCATTTCTGATCAAAGGAACGAAATGAACTAAATGATTAACTAACCATGATTATTTTGTCCTACATTTTTATGTAAAGAAATGCGATACGGAGATGGAGTTTATTTTAAAAAGGTGAGATTTATTTCAAAATTTTAAATTTAATCCATTAATCAACACAAAACACAAATCTAATCGACACTTCATTCACTGAGTGCTACAGTGTGAAACAAACCAGCAGAACAGCGCTACCCAAAATCAGAAACAGGACATCTGTTTTTTTTCCCAGTCACAAAAGCCTGCTCTTCAGAAACAGGTGATTAAAAATGCATTTTATTGCTTTTACATCCATCGTTCAATCTTCATCACCATCCTCATCGTTATTTGTGGTCAGTTTATAAAATCCACTATGGAAATTAAAGCTGCAACAAAACGGGGGCCAAATAAATAGAACAGATAATAAAAACAAAAGCAAACAAATAAATTCTAAAATACACACTGACCAAAAAAAAGAAATGACAAAAAAAACCTCACATTCAGAATCACAAAAGTGCTTTTTCTTCGGACCAAAAAATACAAAATAAGAAAACCCCAAACATTTATTAATCACAGCCATTCCATTCGCTTCGTCTTCACAGGTCGGTGTGCAGGTCAAATCTCTTCCGTGGTTCCGGATGGTTCTTATCCAGCCAGGCCTGCAGTAGCGGCAGGTTCTTGTCCATCCAGCGGATGTTCTCCTCCACGTTCTCGAGCGTCTGCTGGATGCACCTGAGCTCGGAGCCCGTCTCGACCGTCAGAGACCCGAAGAAGCTGCGAATCTGACGGAGCAGAGAGAGAGAGAGAGAGAGAGAGAGAGAGAGAGAGACCCGAGGTGAGCTCATGTAGTGCATTTATACACGGCAGAACACAGAGACGTGACCTCATACCCACCTCCTCCAGTTTCTCTCTAGTGGAGTACTGGCTGGTCACGCCCGTCACCATGTGCGCTATGGAGTGGGAGCCGAGATCGAACCTTAAAGACAGAGGTCAGAGGTCATTCTGGAGAACAACTGTTAAAAAAAAATTAAATCACCTGTACACCTGCTCAGTGATCTAATCAGCCAATCAGGTGAGAGCAGCACAATTAATAAAGTCATGCAGATACGGGTGAAGAACTTCTGTTAATGTTAATGTTCACATCAGAAAACATACGTGTGTGTGAGACAGTCAGGTGCGCACATACTTTTGGTCACATGGTGCAGTTTAAGGGCAATTAAGGTGCAGTTCGACTCACTTCTTCACCAGCGCGTCCCAGTTCTCCCTCAGGAAGTCCCAGGTGTGTTTATAACCTTTCGGGTTCCTGCTGATGGACACCACGACGTACGGCAGGTCCTGCGTCTTCATCACCGAGCCCTCCAGACTCTGCTCCATCATCCTGCACAGAGTATTATTATTATTATTATTATTCACTATGTGAAGTTTGGATAGGATACTACGGATTAGATGATCTGTGATATTTGTATATTTAATTCTTAAAATTTAATCTCACCATTTGAGTTTGTGACTGAGAGGAGTGATGGAGAGAGCCGACTTGATGCGGAGCTTCAGGGACGTGTAGAGCGTTTCGCGGTACTTCTCAAACAGGAAGTTCCATCCTTCCTCTGTGCGAGCTCCGACCGTGAACACCGCCAGACTCACGTCGTTAGGAAGACTGTAACACGAGAGCAGTGTAGTGGAAATGAACTCTAATGCACAGGTGCTGCTTGGAATTTAAAACTTAAATCTTAATCTTGGGCATCCTGTTCATTTTTTTTAGTAAAAATCTACAGTATAATCTCTGTGTGCATGGAGTTTGCATGTTCTCCCCGAGCTTGGCGAGTTTCCTCCGGGTTCCTCCGGTTTCCTCCCACAGTCCAAAGACATGCAGATTAGGTAAATTGGCGTTTCCCACTTTGTCCGAATGAGTGCGAGAGTGTGTGTATATGTGTGTGCACTGTGGTGGACTGGCAGGTGGATAAGCAGGTGCAACCAAGTTATAGCTAATATCCTTATAAAACTGCACAAACTGTACTAGAGGGTAAAGGGGCCTGAAAGCGTCGTCACAACAAATACTGATTTTCATTTTCAAATAATGAAAAATTAATTACTGTTTATTGGGCATTTCTTTGCACAGTGTTTTCTATATAACAGTACTAACGCCCTGAGTTTGTCCATCTGAGGGAAAAGGTTGTGTAAAAACTAAAGGAAAGAAACCAAGAAAGTCTGTCTCTCTTTCTAGGTGTTGAGGTTTTATGGCATTGCCACATGTATGGAAGACTTGGGCCAGTCGCCATCTTGCTACTGGATTTGGACCAAGCAATTCCTTCATGCCTGAAACAATTGGAGACCGATGCCAGGCTGAGTTTTTGCCAAGCTTGGTCAAAGTGTCTTTGATTCTGGACACATGTCAATGTCCTGCCAAACCTACCTTTAGTGTCAGGGCTGGTCTTTGCTAATGGGGCCAAAGCAGAGACAGTCCAGGTCTCAAAACCTGCGAACCAACATGGCCATGTGACACCCTTAAATCAAATCAAATCAAATCAAATCAGCATTGTCTGATCTCTCAGTGGACCTGATATGTCCAGGAGAATAATGTTTACACTATTTCAGTTCTGGAAAAAGTTGACTTCAAATCAGCCGTCTGTAGCGGAGCTGAACACTTGCCTTATGTTTGTGGCCACACTGCTGTCACTAGTGGACAGAACGCCTAAGACACTTTCACCTTGTAACGATTTGGACATAATCGACTTGGCACCCTCTGAGTAACTACAGGCCTTGGCGATAACCACGCCTGGCATGCGCTGGTGTCTGGACGAATCCAGAGTGCGTGAACCGTGGGGTTCTGCTCAAAGTCGTATCACTGATTAACTTGATTGACCTTGCTTCACGCCATGACCATGAATCCAGTTTGTTTCATCCTATGCCAGTTTACACACCATGGGGTAATTATGTGGATTTGACGGATGCAATGCGATTCAAGGGTGTTGCAAACACTTTTGACGTTCTGGAAAGTTCCTTATTCAGCTTTATCCTTGACTTTAACTCATTTTTCTTGTTTATTTCTTGAACAAATTGATAAAAATAAAACACATCTGCTCTATTTGGTCTGTGTTATAATATGGACTAAAGTGTCTAATCTGGAAACTCCTCTGACTAAACCACTGGGTGATGGGCGTCTTCATCTGGGCCATACCAGTGAAGACATGACATGCCAGTCTTGGGGATGTGTCTCAACTCTGTGGAAATTACTAGAAGAGACCTTATAGATGGTGCCTTCTCCCAGTTCTACAGGGTTACAATCACCGTTTCTAATTCGCTAAACACAAAGTGGTTCCTCACTGTCAGGTCATACCCTCCACCCCTGGCTCTAAGACTGTTGGATACATACGGTTCTACATATATAATACAACCAGCGCTCTTGTCAGTGGGAACCAGCACTGACCCAGTGGCAATTCTGCAAGATATGTTGTTGGTATTTCGGTTGCTCCCGGTAAGTGGTTGCCACAGCGGACCATCCAGTCCGCACATTTAAGCTTGGTACAGGTTTTATGCCGGATGCCCTTCCTGACGCAACCCTCCCATTTCATCCGGGCTTGGGAGCGGCACTGCATCCAGTGGATGGGGTTTGGGCACTGGCTGAGAATCGAACAGAATTTTTTTGCAATTCTGCAAGATATCCATGTGGAAAAGACAACTACGTTATCCACAAGTAAAACCAGCGATGGGGTCTTCGAGTGGCGCAGTGGTAAAGCGCTCGTCCTATCATCCGGAGATCGCGAGTTCGATTCCAGGGTGATGCTGTAACCTCTCGCAGCCGGAGGTCTAGAGAGAGCTGATTGGCCGAGCTCTCTCAGAGGGGAGGGATGAGAGGTACTTAGTGCTCCCACATTAACCACGACTCTACAACCAATCAGGGAAGAAGCGGATAGCGCTGTCCTCTAGGTGTGTTACGCCGCCCTCAATGGTGCATGAGCAAGCAGTTCGAAAAGATGCTAGTCTTCAGCTCTCCCGACTGAGTGGTAGTAGTAGCCTTAATGTGGGAGCCCCTTAGTGATGGGGATGAATTGTACACGATTAAATTAGGGAGAAAATCGAGGAAAAATTCCCCCATACCAAAAAAAACCAACAACAGTCATGCACCCTTACAGTCTGTTCTTCTGTACAGTTAAGATGAAAGAATATAGTCTAGGCATTTACTTCTGCGTATGTGCCTAAATGACCCCCCTGACCTCATTTTGCCATCGGACTCCTTCCACTTGTTGAAGAGCTCGTTGGCAGTGGAGACGCATGGCGGGTGATCCCTCACACAGGCGAACAGGAGGAGGTAACTGCGCAGCATTCTCTGAGACACCGACCCATCGTCACTCCACGACTGCTGATCAATGAGCGTGTGGAACAGGTGTACGATGTAGCTCTGCGTGACAACCGGAGAACGTTTCAGATTAAGAATCTACAACATCAACTAAAGCACAATTAACACACGTGGCATTTAAATTATGTCTCTATGATCCATGCCCGACCTTCATCTGGTTCTCCAGCACCTCCAGCGTGTCCCTCTTCTCCATCAGCTTGTAGAGTGGCACGAGCTCGCTGAAGCCCTGCGTCACGGGCATGATCTCGGTCTCCCGGCTCAGATACAGCGTCAGGTCCAGAGCTTTGTCCAGAGGCAGCTTCCCCACGCTGTGAAGGATTACGCAGACATTTATTAGAGTGAATATACGTCCGTGTACGTTAACCAATCAGAGCACAGAGGTGTATGACAGGAGGCTGACCTGACCAGCTGGAACGCGTTGTTGATGAGACTGGCGCGGTCGTTGCTGGTCAGAGCCGTGTGGTTGTGTTTGAGCAGAGCGATGAGGTCGTCCCAGCCCGAACCCTCGTAGTGGACGATGTAATATCCGCTCATGTCCACGTTAAACTTGATCCAGTCCACTTCCTCGGGCAGGTACAGCACGTCTGCCATCAGAGGTTTAACGTTCAAGAATTATCTGAACAAAACTCTACATAGTTTACACTCTTTGTCGGAAGTTTAGTATAATAATACCTCATGTATATATATACACATACACACAGTATGTCACAAAAGTGAGTACATCTCTCACACCTCACATTTAGTTATATCTATTCATAGGACAACACTGCAAAATGACTCTTTCACGCGATGAAAAGTGGTCAGTGTAAAGTTTGTATAGCAGTGTAAATTTATTATTACACACACACCTGTCTTGGTCTTCAGCAGGAAGCGATGCACTGTGCTTGAGCTGCTGGTGACGTACGTCAGGGGAACGTGCCACAGAAATCTGTTGGAAAACGTGAGCGCTCGTTACACAGGAGTGAAGAGACACCACGAGCCTGTAGATCTCATCAGTGCTGAGTATATACTGTACCAGCTCGGTCACAGCACATACAGTATGTACACTGTGAGGGGTTTCTTTCCAGGTGCACTTTGTTTTTTCCTAGAGCACAGAATTTATAGAAGAACCCTAAACTATCCAGACAGCCACTGAGGAGTTTTGTTAATGCACAGTGCCGGCCTGTGGGGTTGTGAGGCCCTGGGCAAGATCATGAACACTGGGCCCACTGAGATAAATAACTGTCACAGCAATTTCACAAGTTAGGAGAAAGCACATAAAATGACAATACTTAAGAGTTATAAATGTGCATTTTATAAAGTATAAAATATTCAACATACAGTACATTTCAACAGGTTTAAACAAGTTTGCAAGGATTGCAAAATACTGTAATGCAAGTATATGTACAAGTGTGCTTGAAAAAGTAAACAAAATGGATATACATAAAACAAATAAAATTAAATGTAAATGAATAGTACAAGTACTAATACTATAGAAATAAAGTGTGTATTATGTATAGCAGAACAGAACTTTAGTTTGAGCTTTTCTCCTCATCCTTTTTTTCAGCTCCAGAAAGATACCGACATTTCATTTTAAATTAAAAAAGGAACAATGTCCATCGCATAGATTAGAAATTGCACCGTTTAAAATCAGCAAGACAGACGACATTGTGAGAGGCGATACACACATCAGTTAAATATTACCGTTACGGCACTCCCGTTCTCCCAGTATGTCTCAGGTGGTGTTATGTAAACTAATATGTGGTGCTTCTGTATATGTTTTCAATCTTTTATGCTTTTATTTATACTTTTGTTTTGTATTTATAATTTCTTTAGCAATTTATGTATTGATTTATACAGAGTTATCCTTTTTATTTAATATAGTAGCAGTGGCGGCCGGTCAATACGGGGCGCAGGGGCGCCGCCCCCCTTAAAGTTAGGCAGAGAAGAATGCTCCTTTAACATGTAATTATTTAACATAACAATTACTCATTTTAATAATGAAATAAAGTCATTTAGTCACAATATTCCGCTGTATTTCTTAATATTTAAAAAAAACTTTACAACAAATCTAAACTGTATTACGGTCATTTGTGTACACGGGGCGCCGGACAAACGAGCGTCTATGTAGGCGCGTAAATTTTTGAAAAGCATGTGACTTGAGGCTGAGCTCTGATTGGATTTTGGCAAATCATCCTTTGGGCGCAGCTCTGCCACTCCCACTTTGTTCTTAGCAAATCATATTGTTTTTAAATATTTGGGCTCGTGTGATTGGACCATTCTCAACGAGTCTTCCAGCACTTCTATTTTCAAGCGGAGCTGCTGACTGGATGCGATGTGAGTCAGGCCTTTATTTTATACTAGTAGTAAAATGATGCGCAATCACCTGATTAATGGCTATTTACAGGTGAGTATTAAAAGTTTCATTTTCATCCATGAGCAGCTTTTCTTGTTACAGGTTACAGGAAAAGTACGGTAGGTAGTGAAGTATTTGCTCACAACACGTCTTATTTATTTGGCACATTTTGTTAACAGGTGCCAATAATTCTGGAGCACTCCTGGCTGGTGAGGTAAATTCTACTGCTACAGAGACGCCATACATGTGGGACACGTTCCAAAACATTCCAAACGGTATGAATAATCATTAATCTGTAAGTTAACGACATGTTCCTCTGCTCTCACCCAGAGGTTTGGGACGAGTCCCCGCCCTTCAGGTATCGCTCCTGACTCAGGTGCACTTCACGACCTCTGACCCCCACCGTGATGAGCGGGAAGCCTTCCTGCAGGGTCCACGTGTCCATCATGGCCCTGACGTCCACCTCCTCGTCAGAGTGCTGCTTCTGTAACAACCAAACACACACACACACATTTTTACCCTAAACATGTTCCATCACTACGGAGTCATCACTTTCTTCAGCACTATTGACAAACACTAAAACAAGGCTGCCGTGTGCTCACAGCGCTCAGACTCTCCCACAGGTGTGTGTTGATGGTGTTCTGGTAGCTGTAGCGTTTCAGGTAGGAAACGATCCCCTTCTTAAACACATCAGGGCTCAGGAACTCCCTCAGCATGTGCAGGATACACGCACCCTGACAAAACACACACACACACACACTTTACACACCTGAGTACTTCCTGACTCTGTGATTAAAAACACAATCCTGTCTGCTGTTTAACCTTGTCGTACGACACGTCATCGAACATCTCCTGTATCTGAGCCGGGTTCTCTACAGGGGAGGACACGGGGTGAGACGAGCTCAGACAGTCCACATCCATCGCCTCGAAGCACTTCTCCAGGAAATTGTCCTCCTGCAGGGAAACAGCACGGACCATCACGTGACACATGCGCTTTAAAAACAATATTACTTTGGTTATTTTCCCACTTAGCTAAAAAAGTCTCTGAAAACTCTAACATTATCTCTATCATTTAAAGAGATCAAGGTCTTTATTACGAATGTATGATCAAATATACAAAAACAGTGTGTGTAAACTGTACCTTTTATTTTCTAATAAACGATAAATGAATTAAGGACGTGTCATGTTGTGAGTTTCATTCGATTCATTTTGAGCATTAGTGCATGGCTCAGATCTCATTTAGCTTCTTTTAAGTACTTTAAACAAAACGTTTTGAAAGAATCTTTATGGATTAAGGGAATCATTTAGGAATGAATCTTTTAAACGAATCATACCAAATGAATCTTTTCTAATAACTCTACAGGATGCATCAATATGAATCAATATATTGGAATCAATAATGTTCTGTATTGTATTATTAATATTGTATGAAAGTATCGTGTGATTTTTTTCTAATAGCCCTACTACTGTATATCGTACTGAATGAATATTTATAAATGAATCTCTTGGAATGAATCAATTTAAAGGAGTCATTTAATATGCATATTTTTAAAAGAATCAATGTGTTTGAATGAACCATTTTAAAGGAATTTTAGAAGTAGAAAGAAAATAAGTCTACTTGAATTCATTTCAAAGGTTTGAAGAGATCTTTATAAACAAATCTTCATTAATGAATCACTTACACTAAATCATTTTAAATGAAACATAAAATGACTGGTAATGAACAAATAAGTAATTAGGAATCTTTTAATTTAATTTTTTTAATGATTGTTCTAAAGGAGTGTCTTTAAATGAAACGTATTCCCTTTAAAAACAATCAGACTCACCACTTGCAGCTCTGGGTTGGTGATGTTCACAGACACAAACTCCATGAACTTGGCGAAGCCCTCGTTCAGCCAGAGATCGTTCCACCACTCCATCGTCACCAGATTACCGAACCACTGCGGAGGAGAACACACGACTTTATTATCATGTGCTCTTACTACGTCTATACCGAGTACTTCAGGTATCATCAGACACACAGTAGGAGCTTCTTTACATTTATAGATACAGACGAGTGACAAATGAGAACTAAGGTACAGTGTGAGTGTTAATAAGGTGAAAGGTCACCATGGGCCACCAGAACTTGTGTTACTGAGGAACATGTAGTGTGTGTGTGAGACCTGATGAGCGAGCTCGTGTGCGATGATCATGGTGATGCCGAGCTTGTCGGAGGCCGAGGACTTCTGAGGGTCAAAGAGCAGAGCCGACTCCCTGTAGGTGGTCAAACCCCAGTTCTCCATCGCTCCTGACTGGAAGTCCGGGATGGCGGCCAGATCTGTGAGGAGGCAGGAGATAAAGACTAAGCTGCTGAGAAACTTAGACAGGTTTTCCATCAGAGTGAACAGTTTGTTGCTGATCCACTGGTCCAAGCCAGTGGATCAGTTTTGTCTCTAATGTGTTTTGGGTTTGAAGCACAAAATGAAGCTCATTGAGAAAAGCCGAAATTCACAGCTTAGAGCTGCTTGGCGTGGTCATGAGTTAATCTGTTGGTTAATTACCCAAGTATCTTGTATCAATGACTGATTTATTTTTATTTATTTTATAGCCACGAGTCACATTGCTACCAGATTCCTAAACCAGTAAACCCAGTACATTGTGAGTCAACAGAGCAGCAGTGTGAGGTGCACCAGTGTGAAACAGCTGTACAGATGTTCACCTTGTTTAGGCAGAGGGTAGGGAATGTCGAAGTAATCATCGTAGAAGTCCAGCAGCTTCACCGCGGCATCCAGAGCGAACTCGGCCTGTTTGATCTTCTCAGGTACAGCGTACACCGAGATCTGACACGACAGCACAGCGTCTCACACGTTATTAACTAATGATTATTAATACAGAATAAAAAAAACACAAAAACCTAAAATCACAGATTTGTGCTCAGGTATTCAACATTTGTGCTGACATTTAGAGCATTTTCCTCATACGGCCTAAACGTAAGTAAGAGGAGGGGAAGCACACATGAAATTTACCATCAAGACATTTGATGTTTAATTTCTTCTAAATGAGAGACAGTGTGATCAGACACTCTGAGGAAGTAAGAAAAGAAATTCCAGCTTTATCCTGCAAGATGAATCATTTGTCTCGACTCTCTGACAGAAATCGATTTGTTTTCACTTTGTGTTCCCTCTCATTCTGATCAACACCTTATTATTATTATTATTATTATTATAAGTTATACTGTTTGCTCTGACCTCGATTCCATGCTGAGTGTGTTTGCTGATGGACAGGAAGTCACACACGATGAAGGCCACCAGGTAGGTGCTCATCTTCACAGTCTCGTCAAACTGATCCTCGAACAGTCCGTCCGGCAGAGCGTACGTCCTCACCTGAGACAGGAATGAGACGAGACGAGATGACGTTTGTGGTTTTAGGCTGGACGATTCTGTATTGTAATCCTACGAGCTGTGCGGTGTGTGAGAATCACCTTGGGCATGTTGGAGATGGCGATATGTCTGCTCTCTCGGCGAATGCGAATAGTGAAGTTGGCTTTGAAGGCGGGTTCATCGAAACAGGGGAAAGCTGCTCGCGCGCTCGTCGGCTCAAACTGCGTGGAGGCCAGCACCCTGTCGACATCAACATCGGTAAAGTTACTCAGCAACTCGGGTTACCGAGTAAGGTACTTGGTAAAGTGTATATGTGTGAATATAGAAAAGACTTTTTATATATTTTCCAATATGGAGTTTGGACATCCTTACCGTTCCTGTCCGTCACTGGTGCGGTAGGTGCTTTTATAAAACCCGTGGAAGCTCTCGGACAGTTTGGCTGCGAACTCCAGCTCGATGATGTAGATGCTTCCTCTCCTCATCATGTGCTCGCTGACCAGAGCGATCTGCTGGTACGCCGGATACTCCAGCACCTTCAGCGCCTGGCTCCGACCTTCAGCCAAACCCCGGAGACCGGCCCTGGAGATGTTGAGCTGCTTGGCGTGGAGGACGACGGTGTGCGTGTCCTGGAGGACGTCCACTCGGATCTTGACGCTCCCGGTGAAGTCGAGGCTGGTGAGGTTGGGGTGGATGAGGAGAGTGTAATGGAACGGAGAGACGCTCTGAGGAAGCCTCATCTTGTTCCAGGGGAAGGTCTCTCCACTGGTGGACTTGGGGAACGAGGACCGGTCCTGGTCTTTGGGTTGCGTCACCGCGGTGAGAGACGGGGACACGGAGAGCAGACACAGGAGGAGAACCTGCAGGGCCATGATCTACACGAACCAGGAAATGGAAATGAAACGAAATGTTTATTTATCTTGGAGTAGAGTCTGATCACGATACACAATGGATATCTTTTGGTTTTACATTAGTCATGTTTAGCATTTATTCACCTGATTTCTAAAAAAAAATCAGACACATTCAAAACTCATATTTTTTTAATGTGTCAGAATTTCCCAAAACTTTCACATTTAATCCACAAGCCCTGGCTTGACACACACACACAGACACACACACACACACGCAGACACACACACACACACACACACACCACTGCAAAATATCCTCTATTTCAATAATAAAAGCAGCCCAAACCTCCTGGTTTAAGTTATAAACATTAAGATGAAGTTTTTTTTCCACATTTCTATCATTAACATTTACTCACAGTGACTCAGCTGGAACTAAACCCTCATCAGAGGGAAAGTGAAACTAAAAGCGCCCGAACCACCCCAATGCATCATGGGAAACTCGCCCGACTGAAACACTGAAATCATATAATAAAGACACTTCAGACAGAATAACTATAGAACAGAGAATTTATAACATAAAAACAAAAATATCCACAAAGCAACAAAGTAGCGTGAATGAATGATATGCGCAAACAGTGCGCAGACTGGAGCGCGCGAATGCACACCAAGATGAGTTTCAAAATAAAAGTCCTGAAGTTGTGAGGGGGAAAAAAACCCAAACAAAGCTAACAACAACAACAACAAAAAAATAGTGTGAACGGCACTTTATGAGGAAAAGAAAGGAAAAAAAAAACAGTTAGTTGGACAAATCTGTGGTTTATAGAAGGTCAGTTCCACATGGCTTGTGGCCGGAGGTGGAAAGTAACAAATGAGATTTTCTCGTATTACTGTAATTAAGTAGTTTTTTTTTTAGTGTATTTCTACTTTTTAAAGTAGTTTTTAAAATCTGTGATTTACCTTTTGTTTGTTTTGTTTGATTTTGTATGTTTTGTTTGAAGTATTGTTCTTCGCTACATTTGAAATCATATTCGCTACTGAGCAAAAAAATAAATGGATGAAAATGAAAATTAATACAAAATTATGCAATTACTCCCGGGAAAATCCCCTGCACTGATTGATTGATGGGCGTGGAGAACAAACGCGCTAAACTCACAAGAACGATGGAGATGGACAAAAAAAAAATTCTTATGAAGCAAACCCCGGGCCATTGTAACGGCCACTACTACAGTATGTTATATACCACATTATGTATGTACAGTATGTTGTCCTTTTAAGAGTCGATGACCCTCCTCCAGTGTGTGCGCTGCGGAGGTGCGTGTCTGTGTAAGAAGGAGATAACGGACTTGGAGCTCAGGTGTGCTGCTCACCCCAGAAACGCTCGATTCATTTACCCTTTTCTTCACTTTTACTTTGTTTTGTATTATAATTGTGTGACGCTGAAAGAGGCGATAAAGGTTTCGTGCTGAACGTTATTCTCGGCTCTGAGCTCTTTTTTCTCTCGGCTATCCGGCGCAAAGTGTCACACCATGTTTAAGCGACCACTTTGATTAAAAGCACAAGAAAGGCAACAGCTTTATTATTCAAAGGTTAAATTAAAAACTAGTTTGAGATTTATATTCACTTGTCCTTTTTGAACTACACTACAATCCCCCCCACCCCCTCCCCCCTCATCCCCCCCCAAGTACTTTTACCCGAGTAGATTTTTATAATGGTAACTTTACTTGTACTTGTACAGTAACATTTCACTGAAGTAACAGTACTTTTACTTGAGTACAAACGTTTATTACTCTTTCCACCTCTGTTTGTGGCAAACAACAAACATGACTTCTTATAGCTTTCTTTCAACAATGGCTTTTCAACAAAGGCCAGATTTGTTGCGTGCACGACTAATAGTTGTCCTGTGAACAGATTCTCCCACCTGAGCTGTGGATCTCTGCAGCTCCTCCAGAGTTACCCTGGGCCTCTGGGCTGCTTCTCTGATTAATGCTCTCCCTGCCCGGCCATGTCTTGGTAGGTTTGCAGTTGTTTTATACTCTTTCCATTTTCAGACGAGGGATTGAACAGCACCCTGTGAGATGTTCAAAGCTTGGGATATTTTTAAAAATGTAACCCTGCTTTAAACTTTATCCCTGACCTGTCTGGTGTGTTCCTTGTGCTCCATGATGCGGTTTGTTCACTAATGTTCTCTACCAAACCCCTGAGGGCTTCACAGAACAGCTGTATTTATACTGAGATTAAATGACACACAGTTTACTAATTAGGTGACTTCTGAAGTAAAGAGTAAAGGAGGCTGAATACAACTGCACACCACACTTTTCAGATTTTTATTTGTAAAAAAAAAAAAAAAAAAAAAAAACATATTTCATTTAACTTCCACTTTACAATTATGCAGCACTTTGTGTTGGTCTATCGCATAAAATCCCAGTAGAATACATTTACGTTTGTGGTTATAACATGACAAATTATGGACAAGTTCATATACAGCTACATACTTTTGAAAGGCACTGAATATACAGTAGTTGCTTAGGTTTCTCGCCTGTCATGTGTTCAATTCCCAACCAGTTCCCAATCCACAGCCACTGGATGCAGTGGAGGGTGGCAGGTTGCATCAGAAAGCGAATCTGGCATAAAACCTGTTCCAATGTGCGTGCCAATCGAAGGGTTCTATATTTATTTACTGTATTTTGTTTACTTTAAAAAATCTATTTAAATATTTACTACCTTAATTTATCTACCTTAAACTTGAAGTGCCGTTCAAGTCAAACAGGGACGTTTGATTGTGCAGAATAACAGAACACAGTTCTGAGAGTAAAAACTCACTTTATTTCTCTATATAATCCCCTGCTACACTAATGCACGTATCCCAGTGTTTCTCACGGACATGCGGATTTCTTTAAAACATTTGTACTATTCGAATGTTTTAAATCTGATGTATTTTGAGAGTCTAATCACTATACTGTCCTTAAATCTCCTGTAAATGTCTATTACTTTTACACCTTCATTCACTAGAACGAAGTGTCATCACAAGTCTCAGTTCTTGTAATTTCTTACTCTTTTACCTTTTGCTAAAGAACTGATATTTGTGTGTGTGATTTTTTTTTTTTTTAAAGATTTAAAGTCCAACTCAAATGATCCACATTCTTGTTAATCAGTAAACTTTATGGTCTGAGGTGATGTGTCTTATCTTAGCTTCTGTTCACCTCGGTGTTAAACCTCCTGCTCTTGTCTCACTATCTGACTGAAGAGCCTGACCTTGTGCACCGGGCCATAATCTCCCGATCCGTGCGTCACCATCTTTAGGAGTTGTAGTGTATTTGTAGTGCAGCTGTTGATTATAGACTCCAGTGTAGATAGCGAAGCAGCTGTGAGCGCTGTGAGAGAACTGCGCCATGCTGAAGAAGGTGCTGCTGTGCGCTCTGGGCGGAGCGGTCCTCTTCACCATCGGGATCCTGATCGGGCATTTCGGCATCGATAAGAAGACCTCGACCCCGTTACCCGAGTGGGTGCGAGAGGTGGCTCAGGATGTGGACGAGAACCTCATCGAGAATTTCATCGCTCAGGTGGACACCGCGCAGATTGAGGAAAACCTTAAGTGAGTTCTGACTCAAAAATAACTGAAATCAAGTGCACATTGTGTTAGATAAAATTCTTTAGTCTTTTCCAGACTTGTATTTAATACATTTTAAAGCTGGGGTAAGATTTAAATTATAGATTAAAAAAAAAAAAAAAGATTTAAATCCATTTTATTTAGGATTACAGACTTTTTGAGTCTAATAAATCAATTATAAAATAATCAAAGCCTTCTCCAAAATATAAATCACAAAAATACAGCATCTGGAATTATTATTATAATTATAATAATAATTATTATTAAAGAATTATAAATAATTATAATAGTAATATTTTTTAAAATCATTTTTAATCATTGAAGTTTTCAGAATTGGCAAAAAAGGAAGAAAAAAAAAATCAACTTCAATTTCTACAGTGAAGTTAAACACCCAGTTCTCATTAAATACAAAGTACAACTCTTAACCAGCTGTTAACATTCTAGTTAGTCGGGTCATGCTAGGATTAACTTCCTCCTGATCATCATCAAACTAACAGCCAAAGTTAACCTGCCTGATCATGTTGATCTTTTCAGAATTTGAGAAGAATGTGAGAGTTACATTAGATTTGACTGTCTGAGATTAGGCTTTTTAAAACTTGCCTTTAGAGTTCTGTTGCTTGTCATTTACAATGATGTGCTGCAAATGTACATCACGGATTATGTTTTCATGAAAATAGGTCGTTCCATTTTTTGTCTGTGCTCATGAACTCCATGTAAATAAAGTTAAGTGGAAAGGGCCCAATTGAAATGAGGATGAGATGGACACTGAAGTGGCGTGTGTGTGTGTGTGTGTGTGTCAGCTGAGACTGACCTAGCCTGCCTCCTTTGTTCCTCCTCCAGGGTGCTGACCCGTGTTCCCCACATGGCCACCACGGCCGGAGACGAGGACACGGTCGATTACATGCTGAAGCGATGGCAGGACAAGGACACGGGGCTGGACAATGCGTGGAGGGAGGATTACAGAGTTTATCTGTCTTTCCCGGACAAAGACAAGCCGAATAATGTCACTGTGGGTGAGTCCCTGCAGAGCGCTCAGGTCCTTTCTTAAACCCAGCGATGAAGACGATGAGGAGGAGACGCCGATGCTTAAGCCCCATTTCTGGGATCGAATTAAGATATGCTGCCACTGGAGACTCCTTCCACACATGCTACATAAACAGGAAACTCCACCATCAATATCAGAGCAATATCAAACATTTTTATGAGAAGTGTTTCATCAACTCTCCTGTTACAGAACATTACACCTTTAGAAATCATCATATCTTATAAAAATCGTTAAAATCAATGGAACTGTACAGTAAATCACATGCAGCTAAATGTCAAATAAAATATGAACATAGAGTATGTCAGGATAAAATGACTGATGGTGATGAAATGGAGAAATCTGACATAATGCAAGACTGACATCATGTTGACACAACAGTGACTATAATAATGATATCAGTTGAGAACAGCTATCAGTTTATAGACCGATAAAATGATGACATGGTTGTAGCCACAGCCAGAGTTAAGAGGTGAGAGCGTTCTTAACCATCCATCGAATGCAAAGATAAATAGAAAGAGAGAGAGAGACTTATTAAACCCAAGACAGTAAGATTCTTAGGTTTGATGCAGAACCCTACAGCGTCTTCATTACCAGAACAGGTTCCAAGTTTAAAAATGGAGGAACCAGGAGAGAGAAGTCTCACAGCGTTATTATCCTTTCGTTCTTTCTCTCGCCTCTTTCACAAATCTCCATGAAAGATGTTTTATCCTCACTCCATCCTTTTTGCACATTTACATAAAAGTGAACCTTCTTCGTAAATTCTCCTGATTATGATTATGAGTAAATACGTTAATAAATAATGCCTCTTGTTCTGATTTATTTTTTTAACAACAAACGTAGTGCATTATATTAAAAATTGATACGTATATAGCTACAGTAGGTCAGTTTAATTGACAATGTAGTAATGTTTTTTTCCCCCCTACGTTTCAGTGAGAGGCTCTGACGTGGTGGACTACATACGGGAAAAAGAGAAGATGTACTTTCCAGAGCAGGACGATCCGGAGGTGGTGCAGCCGTACGCCGCTTTCGGACCCGCAGGACACGCCAAGGTGCCTCCGCCCATTTTCCGGACAGTTTCATACCATAAATGTTGACTCTTTCGTGATAATAAGAGATACCAGAATTCAGTGCCGTGAAAATGTTTAGATGTTTGTTTTTTTGCATATTTGTCACAATTAAATGATTGAAATCAGAAATTCAAAAATCACAGTTCATTCATGATTTAGCAAGGGGGCAATAACTTAGGGACAGGCAGGTTTGGACAGATTTTTTTACCTTAATAAATGAAATCATTTAAACATTGCATTATGTATTTACCCGGTTTATATCTTGGATAATATTAGAATTTGTTTGATAATCTCAGTCATTTAATTGTGAAAACTTTTTCACAGAACTGTAATTTACATTTAACATTATTATACTGACTTGTTTCTCACACGACACTACAATCTTTATTTAATACTGTACATCATGATACACTGGAAATGTTTATGCGTTTATGGTTACGTTAAATGTTGCACAACATCCATAAAACTGAATTTATGCCTCCGCTGAGCTCTCAGTTAAAACAAAATGGTTAAACACTTCTTAACTTGTCACTCCATATGTTTAAGGTAACACACTCTATACCTCTTGCTCGTTTCATAAGCGGTCATAAAAAATGGCTTATTTTGTTCCAGCTCATTTCAGATTTTGATCTCGGATCTTATCTCTGCCAGAGGGAGTCATCTCCCCGAACAATCCACTTCACGCTCCCATTCTTCTCTAAGTCAGGTCACTGAGTAACAGGCAGATAGCAGGATGATAACGGCCTTTAATAGACCTCCGACTCCGTAATGAGCCATTTATCTGCTGACCTTTGAGGCTATCAAAAGCATCAGAGAAGCTCGGCGGCTGCTACATTTCCAACCCAAACGGAATATCAATGTGTCCCCGTCTGTGACGTTTCATCCAAACACACATCTCTATCTGTGCTACAGGGGAAGCTGGTGTACGCCAACCAGGGCAAAGTGAGTGACTATGAGTTTTTAAACCAAACCCTGGGGGACTTAACCGGAACGATCGCCATCGTCAGATACGGAGGAGCAGGAAGAGCTGATAAAGTAAGCAAACCACAAAATGACTTCACGCATGCTTCACTTTCACGACTCACAAACAAACACACTAAATATGGCACCATCTACCCCCTTCCACATACACGATCTTAGGATCGGACACTGTGGGTATGATTTCCCGCACAGATGGTTATGGCCATGTTTTCTCTCCTGGCTCACGGCTATGGAGGTCCGTTGCAGGATTGGGATTTGAACCCTGAGATCTTGTGGCTACCTTTAAAATGTAAACGTTGACCTTTTTAATATTTTTTCCTCCTTCATCCCTGACATTCAGAGTTCATCTGGATAAAGTTGAGACAAACCCGAGACACAGCTTGTCTAGAGGGTTCAAGTAAGGATAAAAAGAAACAGTAGAAAGCAGGACTCTCCTTGGCATTCTGGACATTAATGAGTAGTTAAGGTCACTGGTTCAGCAGTCTCTAATTTGGTCATGTCCGATTCCCACCCGTGTTAGTGTACTCCCCCATCAGAAACAGCAAACGACTAGGGAGGACATAAGGACACAAGCCAGCGCCTTTGCCGCACCATTAGGGGGTGACTTATGGCATTTGTTGGAAAGTGCTGTCCATCCTTTTCCTCCTAAATTAGTTTCCAGACATCCATGATTAGCCAGAAATCAAGGCTACGATCTCCAGATGATGGCGTTTGTTGTGACATTTGCACTACAAAAGTTTCCATTTCATTTCACAGTCTCAAGGCTTTTAGGAAACCAGTAGTCCGTCAAAAGCTTGCGATATTTCTTTGATGCGACTTGTCGTGTGTCCTGTTCAGGGCATCAATGCTGCCCCTTTCGGCGTCATCGGGGTGCTCGTCTACACCGACCCTTATGACATCAACGACGGGATGATGTCAGATGAGAACGAGACGTATCCCCACTCGTGGTACCTTCCACCTTCTGGCGTCGAGAGAGGAAGCTACAAAACTAACTTCGGAGATCAGCTGACACCGTACCTGGCTGCCAAACGTAACTGGCTACTGATGTGCAAGTTTAATACATATTCTAGTATTTCAAAGCATTATTTTATTAAAAAAAAAAAACACAAATCTCAATTTCAGAAGATACATACAGAATCGATGAAAAGGACATCACTGGGGTTTCGCCTGTTCCGATCCAGCCAATCGGGTTTGAAGACGCTCAGAAGTTAATATGGTGAGTTGAGAATGTTATTTTATCATTCAGACTTGTATCTTACATTCTTTCCCGATTAAATTTGTAGCTTTACTCATGAACGTTTGTGACGATTGTGACAGCGAGCTGGGTGGAGCCGAGGCTCCCGATACCTGGCAGGGCTCCTTTCCCTGCAAGTACAACTTTGGTGGACCGGGATTCAAAGACACGTCTCGATTTAAGGACTGGTGAGTTCTCTTTGGAGAACGAATCAACACCTTCTGATCAATCAGAATTGATCTTTATCAAAGTATGTACTGTACGCTGCATTTAACTCAGTGCACTGTTTCTGTCCAGGTATCCAATATATATGTGTTTTTTTTTTTTGTACATTTGAGAAATGTTGGTTAAAACACAGCCACAGATTTGATTTTTCTAATCTGTAACCTTCAGTTTACACTCCTTATCTGAATAACACACTCTGAGAGCGATAATTCCCAATCAAGTATGTGGATATCAGACAATAATAGAGGTGATGCAGATATCGAGACACTTTCATGGACATTACTTTGATTAGACTATATTATCAGTGTCTTTACAAAACTTTGACGATTTCTGAAGATGATTCGAAGTAGCAAATTGTTCTCCTTAAGTGTTTGCTCTGTTCATGACTTGATAATGAGACTTTAATCAGAATCATTTAAAAAAAAACAAAAAACAAACATGATATATTATAGTGTGGGCCAGTGTAGACTTTAACTCCAAACACAGTAGGAAGTGATGTTCAAAATTTGTTCAGATGTCCAGGATAAAGCTCAAGCTTCTCTGTTTCTGTGTGCCAAGTGATGTGCAGCTGGACGTGTACAACAAGGCAGAATTAAGAAACTCTGCGAATGTGATGGGAGTCATCTGGGGCAGTGTAGAGCCAGGTACTCCAAGAACCCACTTGTATGTTGAATGTAGCATTACATTCAACATGTCCTGGTCTTTAAATTCATTTAGAAATGCATTCAGCTTTCTTTAACCTGGAGTCGTGTGGGTTTTCAGACAGGTACGTGATCTACGGGAACCACAGAGACAGCTGGGTACACGGCGCCATCGACCCCAGCAGCGGTACATCCGTCATGCTGGAGATCACCCGAATCCTGGGGCAGATGGTCAAGACAGGTGACTTAATATTAACTAGAATGTAAGGCAGGATGTTGTTCAAAATATCAAAAGAGATCAAAGCTTGATTATGGTTCAGGGTCGTAGCGAATAAAAGACTTAACATAAGGTGATCCCGGGTTGGGAGGGGCCACGTCGCGGCAATGAGCGAGTACTCCACACCTTCAGGTCCAATCGTGGCTCTCTGTATGAGGAAAGGCGCAGACAGCACGTCCCTCAGAGTGATGTACTGTACTTGTCTTCACATCTGAGAAGTCGATTCTCTTTGTTTCCGGTAGGGAAATGGCGGCCTCGGCGGACGCTGATCTTCGGCAGCTGGGGCGCCGAGGAATTCGGTCTGATCGGGTCTTCCGAATATGCAGAGGTGAGAGCACAGACGGGGTCCTCAGTAGTGCGTCCTCAGTAGTGCTGTGACACATGAAAAGAATCTGTGGGCCGTGAGGGTTATCTGATTCATTTATGAATCTGAACGCTGCTATCTCTATCTTTTCTTTAAATAAAATTTCAAAGTTAAAAGTTCAAAAAGTTTATGAAAATATAATGCAGTACTCAAACCCCAAATCCAAACCGAGTAGATTCAAGAGAAAAGTTATTCTGTGAAAGTTTTCAAACATATTCCTGAAGTTTAGTCGTTTCACAAGATCAGGAGAGTGACCCCTTCTGTGTTCACTTTTGTCAGGAGTACATAAGCAAGCTGATCCAGAGGACAGTGGCCTACATCAACGTGGACATCTCTGTGTTCGGTAATGTTTCACGACAGTGATGCTGACAGACTTGACAATTATATGAATGTTCCAGTGGACCTTACATGTCTACACCAGGATTGAACAAATCTTGATTCCAGCCATAAAAAAAAAAAAAAAAATCTGTATCATAGAAACAGGAGTTAGTAATCTGACAGTGAGTAATATAAAGTGTGTGCTGTTCCTCTAACACAGCTAACGCCACACTCAGGGCCTCCGCCAGCCCCATAGCGCAGCACGTCATCTTTACTGCCTCCAAACAGGTGAGACACTGGGGCAAAATCATCTCCTTGACATATTTTAGGCATCTCATGAACAGGGACACATGAATCAGAAAGGTCTAACGTGACGTTATCATCAGGTGAAGATACCCGGATCAAACACCGTATCCGTCTACGAGAACTGGAGGAAACACTCAAACTGGACGAGTCCTACGTATGGAAACATCCCCAAGTACGGGTTTCCATTCGATTATTTTGTCGTATCAAGTGTCTCAACTACAGTACAGATCTCTTCAGAATAAGCAAACAGAGTGCTTTCTGATTGTATCGTTTGAGCAGGATGGGATACCTGACAGGAGCAGGAAGTGACTACGCTGCATTCATGCATTACCTGGGAATATCCTCGATGGACATCGCATACACCTATGACCGGGTCAGACTGCAAAAGAACACGACTGTTTTACAAACAAATAAACAAAAAAGAATCAAGTCTGGACAAAATGTAACCTTGAAACCTTGAATTGAACTTTGTGTTTTTGTTTCCAGAGCAAAACCAGTGCACGTATCTACCCCGCGTACCACACGGCGTACGACACGTTTGACTACGTGTCCAGATTCATTGACCCAGGTGACCTTTACATCATCTCTCTCCTCATTTCTTTATTCCTTCTTCTGTTTTTTTTTTCCCCCCACCTGATGAGATTTTATATATATATATATATATATATATATCTATTTCTCTCCATAAAGGTTTCACCAGTCACCAGACTGTAGCGAGAACAGCGGGGAACGTTGTGTTGCGACTAGCCGATAGTATTTTGCTACCATTTAATTGTAGCGACTATGCTGAAGTGCTCGATCTGTATCTCAATGAAGCTGTGGGGAAGTTCGAAGCTGACCTGAAGACTCAGAATATCTCCATGGGTACGGGATCAAATCGTATAATCGAGCGCAGATCTCTATAATGCTAACAGAGAGGCTGAAACACGTGATGGTGTTCTGTTTCTTGCGCTAGAATCCCTAAAGGAAGCTGTGACGTCGTTCCAGGATGCAGCCGCGAGTTTGGAGAAGACCGTCAGCGGTTTGGACGTCGCCAACAGCTCGTAAGTCAGAGTGATTTATACGAGAGGGGTCTAAAGTCTTACTGTCACAGATAAAAGACAGAAACAAATTGCTGTTGTCTGCCAGGCCGCTGAAAGCTCGCAAGATCAACGACCAGCTCATGCTGTTAGATCGCGCCTTCCTGAACCCGCTCGCCTTCCCTGACAAATACGGCTTCAGGTATCGTTCAAGCATCGACTCGGGACGAATCTTAAACACATTGAGACCAGAACGCTGAGCAGAACTCCACACCTTCAGGTTTAACTAGAAACCGTCCTCATGTCTCCTGCAGGCACGTGATCTGGGCGTCCCGCTCCTCCAGCGTGGCCACGTTCCCAGGTCTGGCAGACGCCGTGGAGAAAGCGAAGCTCAGCGGCTTGGAGCAGGACTGGGCTCAAGCGCACCGACACCTCTCCATCGTCACGCAGGCCATCTCCGGGGCGGCCCACACCCTCGCCGAGGCTCACGCTGCCCTGTAACACAGCTTCACCAAACCAGCGAGCAAGAGATGTGGTGGTGGTGGTGTTTCACACGAGTGTGTATATAAAATTCTTTTGTGTACAGTTCAAACTTTGAAGAGTGTCAGGGAGAACGAAATAATAAACGCTATACAGGAAATCTTTTCCAGGCATGATTTATTTGAAAACACACCAAAGTGATACCCTACAAATCTCCGCTGGATGCTAACAAGTGCTGTGTTCCCGTCGGGGGATTAGTAAAATGAACGGAATACATTCTGGAGCATCGTGGCATCGAGCACTACGAAAGCATGAACGACGTCGCTCTCCTCTACGTCATCGAACCCGCCCCCTGTTTAGTGTGTCTATAGAGTACAATGTAAAATACAAGGCAAAAACCCACCACCAGTCTAGACTACACTGAGGACATGAAGAGAGAGAGAGAGAGAGAGAGAGAGAGAGAAGGGAACAGGATTCAGAAAGAGGAACAACAAAGAGCTTAATAGAAAACACAGTTATTCTCGATCTAACACAGAGAAGGGTTAAGGCACATATGATAGTTACAAACACGTTTGCTACCGAGTTGTACATTTACCGTGTGTGTGTGTTTTGTGATATCTACAAAGGTAGGTCTCGATTCCACGCTTCCACCATTTTTTTTTTCCCTGTAAATATACAATCTTTTTCACGCTCATACTGTAGATCCAACTTCAGAATATACAATCCCAAAGTCCTTTGGTTGTGTACTGTGAAAAAAAGGCAGAGTCTGGATGAGGAGAGGGATTACGGAGTACAAGTCATCTTTCCAAAAAAAAAAAAAAAGAAAAGAAAAGAAAAACAAAGTTAATACATAAATCTACTGACAACATTTTCTTTCTTTTTTTTTTTCTTGTTCTTGTTGGTGTTAGACGTCTTGGCTATAACACTATTAAAAAAAAAAAAACAATAAGAAGGAAAAGTAACACTGCAAGCGTGGCACACGACGAGGAGCGTGGAGGGATACGGCAGGCACGTGCAACTTCACCAGATCCGGGCAGGGTTTTTTTTTTTCTTTTTTCCAGAATAATCTACATGTAAGGAAATGGAGCGACATGAAAAAACAAACAAACAAACAAACAAACAAAAAAAAAAACCCACACGTCCCACCTGCGAGTCATCCGTCAGTCTGTATTCCCTCGACGGTGTGGAAATGTCTGACGTTTATGTCACATTTACATCGAGTGATGCAGAATCCAGTCCAGTCCAACCACAGAGCTGCATCTCACCAGCCGGAGCGTAAACGCTGATTTACACCAAACAATACATTTGTAAATTTTTTTTTTACATTTAGCCCCCAGCTTGAATCCTAGCTTCTTCCTGTTTCCTCTCCGATTAAACGCATCAACCCTACGCGGGGTAAAAACCTGCAAAAACATTCATTTCCTACAAACACCTGTCGCTTGTTCCTTCACTGCCTTTTCATACATTCCTCTCATTTAGTTATTTTTTACTTTACAAAGAAGTTGACGCTCTAGCAAAGTATAAACAGTTCGTCTTGGCGCTGTTTTTTTTTTGTTTGTTTTTTTACATTTACATCAGCGCCAAAAGTATAAAACGCTTTAAAACCCGACGGATTCCACCTCACCTTCACGCCGTTTTCATTCCTCACTCGCGCTAATCAAACCTGCTAGCAACGGACGCCACCTAGCCTGTTAGCAAACTGTTAGCATACATTCACGCCACGCTGTTAGCGACTCACTGTTAAAACACCGCGGGATGAAACAGAGCACAAAGCCGACACCGCAATACGAAACAAACTGGAGCACGGCAAAAATGAGCAGAACGTCACGACACAATGCTGGGCCTTTTTCTTTTTTTTTCACACTTTTTCACAAACTTTCAAACCGGTATACGACCCAGAAACATTTCTTCTCCCATCAAAACACATCCTTCATTCCACCACTTCACTTCTCAAAAAAACAAAACAAAACAAAAAAAAAACATGAAACAAGAAAAATAAAGAACACAATTATTTGAAAAAAAAAAAAAAAAAAAAAACTATAATATTTTCTTTTATTTATTTTCCCTTTTCACTTTCGTCTCTTTCTTTTCCGTACACATTCATGTCCACATCACCACTTTCACATTCGCTGCTGCGCTCATTCTTCATCCTTCAATCCTTCCTTCATCCACGGAGTTCGTGTCGTGTCGTTCGGATCCTCGTCGCGCCGTGGGGATGCACGCGTGTGAGAAATAAACATTGTTTTTTGTGTGTGTGTGTGTGTGTTTGTGTTCCGTTTCATCTCGCCGAATGAAAGTTTGCGCTTTTGTTTGTGTCTCTTTGCTGATGAGTCCACGTGGTGGAGAAAATGGCAGTGGTGACTCGTGTCTCGTGAGATCCTTCGACTGGTTGCGATGTAGCGCTGACGCTGGCTAAGCCTGGGGAGGGAAAGAAAAGCGCAGAGAGGACTGGAGTAAAACAAACACCACACACACACACACACAACACGAGACGATTTGCTGACTGAAAGACGATCCTGAATGAACAACAGCTTCGGCACTTGTAGGACTTTTCCACCGACATCGGCGATGAAACCTTTACAAGATTCCTAAAGCATAATAATAATCAAAATAATAATAATAATAATAATAATAATAATAATAATGTGTAATAAACATTTGTAGCGTTTCTGTAACTCAACGCTGCGTCAGTGGAAAAGCCGCTACAGGGCACCAGCTATGTACAGATGGATTTAGAATGCGGCTATGAGAGCGAGAGCGAGGATGACTTTCCAATGAAGAGCTGATGAAGACGGCGTGATGATTACAGTATATGCCCGTGCACACACACACACACACACACACACCGTACACAATGTACACACCCAACACATCTACAACTCACCACGTTTCTTCAACTAGAGAGGGAAAAAAAAAACAAACATTTAAAAGCCCCCACATGATCCCGGGTTTCTTATGAAAGCATGAACGACCCATGGTGCATCACCCAGAGTCACGCGCCGCACGGTGGAGGCGCTCTGAGCCCAAGCAGGATGATGTGATGAAATGAGAAGGAGATCGGTGAAGGAAGCGAGAGCGCGGTGAAGCGTTCCTGATAACCCAGAGAGCTGCACGTACGTCTGACACGAACAAGATGTATCCATGAAATTAAAGATGCCCGCGGTTGCTATAGAAACGGTACCGTAGAGCTGCTTGTATGGAAAATGATTTGAGAACGAAATGAGTCGGATTATACATTAGTTATGAAGTTCTTAATTAACTCCCAGCGACTAGGGCTTTGTTCACGGTAAAATGATCCGTATATTGTCTGCAGTTCACCAGCGAGCTCAGCTAATTGCCTCAAGACTAACGCAGACACACGAGACATTAACGACGAGCGAGAATCTCTGATCCGTGTTGACAGACGGTCGTCTCTCTCTGGGTTGGGGTTAAGCGTGGGGTGGACATCAGAAAAGCCATCAAAAAAAAAAACCTACCATGCATGCATTTACACCCAGGAGTCAACAGGCTGAGTCTTGACATCACAAGCGTCCACGAGACTCACTGTCGGCCTGTTGCTCCGGATATAGTGCTTCCTATTCGACTCATTCTGCAGCAACGGGAGAAGGGTTAAAAAAAAAAAAAAAAATACAATAAATAAATAAATAAAAAATTTGCAAAAGAGCAAATGCATTTCACATAGAGAGAGAGAGAGAGAGAGAGAGAGAGAGAGAACAAAGAGGTAAGTGTACTGAAAGTTAGTCATCATAAACTGAAGGGAAAATAAACAAATAAATAAATAAATCATGCGAGTCAAAACAAGCACAAAACAACGAGACAAAACAAAGTGCTACTGGAGGTGTAAAAGCGGGAGGGCAGCACAGCGCTCGGACCAAACAAGCAGACACGCGTGTGGCCGTGTGGAGTAACGTCCTGTACCGCCGTATCAAGAGACGGCGAATCTATTCTACTCTTCTTTTAGCTGCTCGCTGAAACATATTGTCCAGTACGCAGATGTCATGAAGCGGTTAATATCATGAGTAGATCAGGCGCGAGGTTTGATCGAACCCTTAAAGCCTCGTGCTCATCCGTGCTCAGGTGTGTCTCTTCGACTGTGTCCGGTTCTTGTAAAAAAAATTTTTTTTAAAAAAGGATGGGAAAAGACAGCTTCATGAAGAGGACAGAGGCGGGAGTGCTGGCTGTGTGACGATCTCAACGCGCACACACTCAATTACTCGCTGCACAATTAGCCGCTGCTTTAAATCAGAGCAAAGGCGCCAAGGGCTTTTACAAACGCGCGCACACACACACACACACACACACACACACACACACACACACACACGCACACTCTTCTCACAACGAGATCTTTTTTTTTCCCGTCCTCTTCAAAGTGACAAAATATCTTGCTAATTGCAACAGAGTGCGCCAGAAAGACGTGAAAGCTCAAAAAACATCACGGTGTTATACTACAGCGACTCTTCTCTCCCGCCACCTCGGAAAAGAGACACATGTTGGAATACTTTTTTTTTTTTTCCTCTCGTTAGTCACGTGTTGGGATCACGTGTCTGACGTCACTCACCTTCAGAGGCTCGCGTTCCGTCAGATCCGACGAGGCGTCGCTGGTTTTGTATTTGCAATCTTTGTCCCTTTGGTCAATAGTGGAATAGCCGTCTGTAAGAAGACAGAGAAGACGAGAGCGTGTTAGTCATACACCAGATGAAGAGGGGACGATCAGGTGGATCCGTCCGGCGTACGACACGCGCCCACAGAAACGTCCTGAATTTTTTATTAAGGTTTTGTTTTTTCTACCGGGGCTGAAACGAGACGTTTTCGTTTTCTTCTTCGCTTCCTTCCTCTTTCTCAACGCTCTTGCTCGCCGGCACGGCTCTCTCAGCTCACATTCCGTCCAATTAGTGTCACTCAGCCTTGCTCAAGCCCGCGCGGCATCATGGGACACGAAGCAGCATGGCAAAAACTAGTCAGTTTTACAGGATCACTGTCAGCTCCTACAGCCATCACCGCTGCACTATTACTGCTCCAGCCATCACCGGACCTCCTCTTTAACAGCCTGTGCTGCTCCAGAGCTTATTACTGACATTACTGATGTCACCACGACCTGCTCCTACTGACCTCACTAAACAAACTACTACCTCCATCTTCCACTGAAGCTCTGACTGAAATAATAAAGCAGGCAACTCGAGTGTCAGTTCCCTCTAACACTCCTGCAGTTTCAAAAATTCCTGAGCAAAACTTCTAAAGTTCCTAAGAAAGTTACAAGATTATCTACACACGCTTGTAGATGTTCCTGTTATCAAATGTCCGACTAAATATACCAGTCAAGCACCTACAGGTGATAATAGGGAAGTTCTTAAAAGATCCTCCTAAAGCCAAGTAGAGGAAACTATACTACTGACGCTTTGACTAACCTTTACGTTCCACTGAATTTCCATACTGATGACCTCCTGATGTTGCTACCCCATCTCCTCCTATGACTGATTGTTATTAAAACTGTAAGACTTCATCTAGAGAATTTCTACTCAAGCTTCTATTCAAGGTAGAACTGAAGCTCCAATCAACCTTTTTACTGACAGTTTTCTATTAACGATCCTACCAAAATTCACAAAGATTACAAACTGAACCTCTGACCAAGATCTTTCCTGAAGATCCTTCAACAACTTTATACTGAAGTGAGTACAAAAATCACAACTGAAGCTCTCCTTGAAGTCGTTACTGAAGATCCAACCAAATATGTAACCAACGTTCCTACAAAGATTACTACTGAAGATATTACTATTGTGTTTTATACCAAAGTTCCTACAGAACCTTCATATATACCTGAACCTTATTATTATTATTATTATCAGAGGCACTATTAAACCCTGATATGAAACTTCCTACCAAAGCACCATCATGAGTTACTACTGAAGCTCTTAACATCTCCTACTGAATCTCATACTGAGTCAAGTTCCTACTGAGACTTCACCAGAAAGCTCTCCTGGTTCTCCTATTTAATAAAGCCAACTCTCCGAAAGCTTTGCTAGACAGAACACACCTTCAGACGGTCTGTGAGTCTGTTTGCTCGGCGCGCACACACACACACACACACACACAAACACACACACACCGTCTCTACGAATACGCACTGAAAGCATGACTGGCTTCTCAGAGCTCACTGGAATCCCCGTTTAAAAAGAGGAATTTCACAGACAGCATTTGAACCATTATGAGTTTCAGGGTCGTGTTTGGGAAAATAAAAAAAATAAAAATAAAAAAAAAGATTTGGCTTTGATATATTAGTGAGACGGTTCATGATCGTTCCCATTCCAGGGGAAAAACAAAACAAAACAAAACAATGTCTTGGATGAAATGGGAAATTTAACATGGTTATGAATTGTTATAAGTTTTTAATAAGGACCAATGTTTTTTTTTATTATTTTTTGTTTTGTTGCTTTTTGGGGAGGGGGCGGCGGCATGCAAACGCTGTCTTACCTGGACCCAGTTCATCCATAGGTATCATTGCACCAGTGCCACAGCCTCTGTCGCCTGCAAAGCATTCAAAGGCTGTTGCTTTTATCTGTTCACTAAATGTACAGCTTCTAGCTGCTAGGTTTAAAGATTTAAAAACATGCACACAATTAACACACAATCCTCAGCTAGGGGTTACTGAGAGAGGCAAGCCGAGGATGAACAGAGAGCTGCGGCTACACTGTACACTCGGCCTGAGCACGTGTGCTATATTTATATAGAGCGGTAAGGAAAATGCTGTCATGGTGAAGAATCCTTCCTTTAACGAGATGCCTGGAGCTCGTTCACCGTCTCACCGTCACCCAAACTCCAGAGTGTTCGCTTGTAACTGAGCATGTGCGGTGAGAAGATTCCTCCAAGAGTGATGACTTTGTGCAGTGAAGCTCATTTATCTACATGTTTATCCTGCCAATCAGTCAGTACCGTATCAGAACCTGTCTAATCTAGGGTCTAATTACAAGCCGACAGGTTTCATCTGTCATTGTAAAACGTAGCATGACATACGAGGAGGAGTTAAAGTACAATTTGGAAGGTGTGGGAACGCGGATATTGAGTGAGAGTGAGGCTGTAAATCACACCAATTCTCGAACATTCTGGCTAACACAAGCTAACATTAGGCAAACCGACTCAGATTAAACTGTGCAGTGGAATATGTGTTCATGGAATCAGATTAAACCTATACTAGATAACTAGCTAAACAAGTAATCAAGCCTAAAAGGACTAGCTTGCTAGCTACATTAAAGCGATAGCTAGGGATGTACATGTGGCACATTTCTCTCAACCAGAAGTGGAACACATGAGCAATAATCATTTGTAATTAAATAACAAGATGTACATTATTTTTCATTAAAGGTTTTTCTTACAGTAGCTTAAATTATATTTAAAGAGTTCTAGCATCGCAATTCCAACAAATTAGTTACGCGAGTCAATTTAATGGAGACCAAAAAAAAGTAATAACACAAAATAATAATAAATAAAAAACAATAACAGCAATTCAAAAAGCAATCCTGTCCTGCACTGCGTTTTAGCTGAATTGCAAGTGCACCTATAAGGATATAATAGATTTGTGAGCTATAAAGAAATATCATGCAAAAAAAAATGATCAGTTAATACATTTTTATAGCATTAAATTCTTATCGCAGTGACTCAATTAATGATTAAACAAGAGCATCCCTACAGTTAGCTAAGCAAATCACTATGCGAACAAGGACTAGCTAACTAGCCAAGTAGTCAGGCTAGACTATGGACTCAATAGCTGGCTAATTAATCAACATCAGATGATAAGGGATTTAATAAAACGTTAAAACATGGATCTGTACAACATGCCACAAGTACAAGCAGCAAACTTTTGAACCCTTTCCAAATTATTGAGGTCACAATCAGTGGCGGCTGGTGCAAAAGATTTTTGGTTTGGGGGGGGGGGGGGGGGGGCACAAACAAAATTGAAATTAAACTTTTAATGCTCGTCTGTAAATAGGCATTTATCAGGTGATTAAGCATCATTACTACTAGCATACAATAAAGTCCTGACTCACATCGCATCCAATCAGCCGCTCCGCTTGCCGTAAGAAGTGCTGAAAAAGACTCGTTGAGAACGGTCCAATCACATGAGCCCAAATATTTAAAAACAATATTGATTCGCTAAGAACAAAAGTGGGAGGGTTCAGGGCGCACAGAGCTGCGCCCCAAGGATGATTTGACAGAATCCAATCAGAGCGCAGCCTCAAGTCACATGCTTTTCAAAAACATACCTGTCTACATAGACACTCGACGCAGTTTAGATTTTTTAAAATTGCAAATAAATTATATTAAGAAAAACAGCGGAATATTGTGACTAAATGACTTTATTAATAATAATGTTAAATAATCACATGTTAAAGGAGCATTCTTCTCTGCCTAACTTTAAGGGGGGCGGCGCCCCTGCGCCCCGTATTGACCGGCCGCCACTGGTCACAATGTTCAAGACTATCCTGTCCACTGCAGTGATCATGAGAGAAGAAATTCAAGTCCCAGGTTGCTGATGTTCTTGCATCAGAACTCTAAGTTGTTTTTATATCCTTTTACACATTTTGATTGTAGGTAATAGAATGTTCTTGTGAGAACCAGGCACAATGCGCATTTATAAAACCCAAAGATGCGTAATACAGAAAGAGAAAGAACACGTGAAAACCTAAAGTCATGGAAAAACCAGACGCACCTTGGTTCTTCTCCATCAGGGGGAGGGTGGTGTCGTCGTATCCGGACTTGCTGCTTTTTGAGCCCTTCGGAGCCGCGGTCGTTGTGGGCTGCGGGAAGTGGACAAGACAGAAATGTAGCCTCGGTGGAAGTCAAGCGGTATCATAGTTTTACGGTCAGTTCGTCCGGCGGAGACGCGAAACACGCTGAATACAGAACATGAGAAAAAGCTGAATACGTTCATGAGAAAGCTTGATGTTTGTAGGCGAGTGTGTGTAGGGACATGCTGTTTGCGCTATTATTACAGAACAGAACTCATCCACGCTAAAAGCACTCAAGTACCCCTGACAAAGCTCTTAGAGACGGAGTGAGTGAGCTAGGAAATGAACTAGATGAAAGAGGAGAGATGGCCAGAGATAAAGAGGGACTGCTCACTCCAGACTCTCTATAATCTCTGCTTGCGTCGTACCTGAAAATGAGTTTTGTTCCAGCCGTCCTTGGTCAGGGTGTTTCTCAGCTCTTTGTAGCTCCACACCGTCTGCAGGATGTGAGAAGCAGCCTTGGTCTCTCTGGCTGACTGACTGTGGGGCAGAAACACAGCGCCAGGGATGTAATCTAAAGTCTGACAAAAGAACAGAGCTCCGCTGCGAAAGTACAAGCTAAAAGCACTTGACTGAAACGTGTTCGCTCGTGCTTTCGCGGCTCCACGCTGCGTCCGTGTGACCCTAGCTGGAATAGAAATGAAAAGTACTCGAATGCTGAGGGTTCAAGCATCGCAGCGGGAAGAGATCGGTTGCTCAGAGGAAATCAAATCCCCTGGAGCTTCAAATGGCCATTTCCGCCAAGCTTCTCCGTGGAGTCCGTGCCTTAGCAACTTAGCCTTTATTTAACGTTTGTGCTCAGAATTTTATTAAAGCTACGATTTACAGTGTGATTATAAGATGTCAGAACTCCTGTCCAATCAGAATCCTGCACTGTAGTACACATTACATCGGCATTATACCTGGTCCTGTGGATGGCCACCAGTTTATCGATGGCCTGGGCCATGATGAGCGAGCGGGCGTTCTCCGAGCTGTCCGTCACTATCTCGTGGATGGTGTTGAGCACCGCCACCACCGTGTCCTCCTCCAGGTTCTTGGCCGGACGCTGCTGACCGCTCGGCAGGTTGCTCACCAGGTCCCTCATGGCGTAGCTCCCTGTGACAGACACGGAGTCAAAGTTATGCATTGCGTGATCAACGGTACAGATTTGACTGTGATCTCCGACATCTCTATTAGAACTTTTCAGATGATTCAGCCTCTTTAATATTTCATATGCCTCGAAATATCAAGTAATATTGCGTTGCGTTATTGCAAACGTCCCTTGGATGGAAATCAAAACTCTTCTAGTGCTTCTGTAGGTGCAGGTTTTTAAAAAAAAATTTTTTTTAACTTGATTAACTTTATTTATCCCCAAGGTGGCAGTGGGATGCCGTTTAAGCGCTAGGATTTCAGCATTCCGGTTGCTAGAAGCGACCTTGGATTTGATTTAGAGCTCAGCGTGGGGAGCGTGTCGTAGATCCGGGGCGCTCACCTATGAGGTCTTTGTTGCGCCGGTCGATGGAGAGGTTACGCAGGGCGATGGCGATGGCGCGCACCACCTTATCCGAGTCGGACCGGAGCAGCTCCACCAGGATCGGCAGGCCTTTCTCCTTACGCACCGTCGCCCGGATGTAGCTGGACCACTGTAAGGAAATGATAAAAATGACCAAGATAAAAAGGAGTTTGTTGTTTTCAAATACAATTAGATGTTCACACAGATGTCTCCACCCTCGTCCAAGCGCTTTAGTAGAAACCTACAATGACATGAGGAGAGCCAGTAACCCGAGTTTAGGATCGAACCGGGGGGACCCTGGAGCTGTTTATAGATTAACACATCATCCCCATGAGAAATATAAAGCCAGAGTCTGCTCAGCTGGCTGTGTATGGTGTAAATAAAGCGCTGCAGTAGCGTACAGTGAGCACTAGGAGGAGATAGTGAGCTTTAGAAGGTATGAAAGACATGCATTGGAAATAGAGTGAAACAGCTCTCTGAAATCCTCCTGGGGAGAAGACATGTCTCTCTCTCTCTCTCTGTGACTTTCTCTCTCTCTCTCTCTCACACACACACACACACACACACACACACACACACACACACCCTCATTCTTTGTGCTAGTTTAAACAAAGTATGGTACAGACAAACGGTATTGTGTTTGTCCATGAGTCTGTGTCTATGTGTGTGTGTGTGTGTGTGTGTACTCACTACCCACTGTCCAGCGCTGAGGTTCTGTAAGGCCCCCGCTGCCGCCTCCAACGTGTTGTAGTTCTGGCTCTCGGTCAGCAGGGACAGATAGAGACGCACCACCTCTGGCTGGTAAAGCAATTCGAAGCCTACAGAAGCAAAAGAAACAAAAAAAAAAAAACCCCAGACGTAAATCCTGGCTGCGCTCCACAATAACAAACGGTTTCACTTGCTGCATAATATGGTGAAACGCTACACGCTCCTAGTGAGAGGTACGTAGAAGAAGACGTTTTTTTCTGATTTGCATTCTTCCTGACGCATCAGTTCTTCTCTTTAACTGATCTTTAGACACAGTGTGTGATTAGCGAGGAGAAGAAAAGATTCAAACACCTTCACAGCTGTGACGAGGCACGAGAGAAAAACTCTAAAAGAGACTAATGCTTTAATGGAGGCTTTGTTACTGAACGCCTGCACCGGCGATCACTGCCAGGCTCAATCAATACTCCGAGAGAGAGAGAGAGAGAGAGAGAGAGAGAGAGAGAGACCTGTGCTCTTCTTACAAGAGCAGGATAAAAACTGGCCTGGAGTCAGTGTGTGATGAGAACCTGAAGGCAGCTGTGTTTATGAAAAGCCAATCAATCCACCCATCCATCTTCCTGTATATCCACCTGACTTGTCCACCCATTTAGCCATCCATCTCAGTCCATCCACTTATCCACTCGTCCAACTCTGTTCCCTCTTACCATCTGTGTTCCTTCCATTTAATTCTCCCATTCATTCATTCATTCATTCATTCATTCAGTCAGTCATGTTCCATAATGAGACTTCAAACCCAGTGTGAGACACCAGACCCAGAAACACATCATGAACAAGACACCAAATACAGAATGAGAACCCAAGACCAGCATGAGACACCGAACCTAGCATGAAACATTGAGCACAAAATGAGACAACAAACGCAGCATAGGACATTAAACACAAAATGACACACCAAACCCAACATAAGACACCAAACCCAGCATGAGACATTGAGCACAAAATGAGACACCAAACCCAACGAGACACCAAACCTAGCATGAGACATTGAGAACAAAATGAGACACCAAACCCAACATAAGACACCAAACCTAGCATGAGACATTGAGAACAAAATGAGACACCAAACCCAACACAAAATTACACATCACAGCCAGCCTGAGAAACCAAACCTGGCATAAGATACCAAAGCTAACATGAGACAGTGAGCACAAAATGAGGCACCAAACCCAGCATGAGACACCGAACCCGGCATGAAACAATAAACAAGGCATGAGACACTGAGCACAAAAGGAGACACCAAAGCCAGCCGAAGACAATAAACACAGCAAGAGACACTGAGCACAAAACGACACCATAAAATTTGAGACACCAAATCCAGCTTGAGAAAACAAATATAGCATGAGACATTGTGCACAAAATGAGACACTAAACACAGCATGAACTGCAAGTGCACCTATAATGAGACAAACCTAGCATGAGACAATGAGCACAAAATGAGACATCAAACCCAAGATGAGACAATGAGCACAAAATGAGACATCAAACCCAAGATGAGACAATGAGCACAAAATGAGACATCAAACCAAGCATGAGAAACCAAATCCAGAATGAAACTTTGGACACAAAAGGAAACACCAAAACCAACATCAGATACCAAACCCAGAAGGAGACACCAAACCCCTGGGACAATCTGATCATTTTGATTCATACACATTTTCTCACATTACATAAACATTTCCATCATTTTCTTTTGATTCTGTAGAGCTGCTTTGCAACAATGCCCATTGTTAAAACCGCTACACAAATAAAATCGAATTGAACTGAATGAGACACCAAACCCAGAATGACTCACAGGGATGTCGACCCGAGAATGAGACACCAAAACCCAGCACGAGACGCCTAATCCAGAACAAAACACCAAACCTAGACGGAAACATCAAACGCCAAACCCGGCATAAGACGCCGATCCCAGCATGAGACTCTGAGACGCGTCTTGTGTTAATTTAACATTCTTGTAGTGTCGGTGGCGGCCCGCGCAGCACTGCTGCATTTATTATGGGATTAGATTTCAGACACTGCAGCAGAGCGCCTATTGATCAGTCACGACTCGGTAAGGTAACACACACCGCTCGCGTGGTCTCTGAGGGGAATCCATTTGCAGTATCTCTATCTCTATTACACACACACACACACACACACACACACACACACACACACACACACACATCTCAGTTTAACATGCATTAATCAGAATGTAGGCCCGAGAGCAGGAGGAGGACTTGCTGTGTAAACGACGGCAATTAATTATAAACATATTTTAATGGCTGTAGCTGAATCCTAATCCCTCACATACACAACACACTTCTCACTTTTCCCGTCTTGTCTGGAGATAAAGCCAGACGAACACGCTCCTCTGGAACATTTAGCCTGGCCTGTCATCTGCGGAGACGTGGAACGGCTGGCTGCCTTAACCCGGGCAAAAATCATATTAAAGTGGAGTGTGATTGATGCGCGAGAGCTTTCTGTTTCGCCGTGAAGTTCGAGACAGAGCAAAGCGGCAGAGTGTGTGTGTGTTTTATCTATGATTATACATCTTTCTGGATGCGATGAGAAAGGTCGTTTCCCTTTGCCAAGCACACACACACACAGACCCTGAAGCCATCACTTGCTGCGCGGGGACAGAACGGACACGGATACAGAGAACCGTTCATGCTCAGCTATTGGAAATAAACGACGAAACAGAAGAGAGTTTTCGTATCGCAGCAGATTGTAGCGCAGACACGCGGTCAGGCTAATTGTGCGTGCTGGAGGGAGAGACGTGATCCTTCTGCTCGCGATCCACGGTCCATATGCGGGGTGTTTGGACGACTGTGGAACGTGCACCTCGACCATCAGTTTTTCTTTAACTGATAAACCGTGTGACATTTAATATATTTTTTGAAGGATCTTCTGATACAGTCTCGGGAGGACGCTGTAATTTTGTGTCGTGCCCTCGCACACAGGTAGACGCGGCGCACTGGGCTGTGTAATTTCGATCCTCTTTGCCGCGAGTGGTAGCCGTTGGCTTGTTAAGAAGCGACGGTGGATCATTATGAATAATTGGCGAACGCTGCGATGTGACCTTCTGTCCCCGCTACGCCCGGCGCGCGGCCATGTACACCATTACTCACTCATCCGCCTGCTGGTGTGCACCTCTAACACACATTACGCTACATCTCCTACAAAGCAGCCACTTGTCAGTCTAAGTTGCTAATATACACACATACAGTATATGCACCTTGGGGGACTCTTTAGGCTAATTAATGTCATTAGGTATCCCGAGTGGTGCTGATGCAGAGCGCCAGGAAAACACCTCACACTGGAGAAAAGAAAGAAAGAAAAAAAGCTGAGCAAGCGTTTTATTTATTTTTATTTTTTTAACCCAGCTGCTGCACGTTCTTTGTTGCTTCTTAATCATTCATTAGCGAGTAGAAAGCGCTACACTGTGTGTTATAACCCTGCAGGACAGAATCTAAAGGCTGCACAGGCAGCAGTTTCGGGGAGCGCCACTTCTGCTGTTGTAGGGAGTTTGCGTCTTGCTTTATGTGGGATTCTAGTAGGACCTCAGTATAAATACGTCCAAGCATGTATCTGTAATGATTTATAAGCATATTATCTCCCTGCGCGTCTTCCTCATGTTGTCTCGGGGAGATCTTCCCTACCACATCTTCTCTGCATTGGTCGCTGCAGCTCTAAGGGGGCTTTCATGCTAGGCACCAGGTAGCACGGCCAGATTTCACTTCAACACACACAGTATTTACACACAGCTATACAGCAGGTGACAATATATACCTACTGTAGTTAGCTTCTGATCTGCAAAATCACCAGGCAAGGATGACCCTCGTCTGCCTCTACTTCATCAGATACGACAGCACATGCATCGCTCATGTGCAGATTTCAGAGGAGACATGCAGTGTTGACATCACGTCCTAAACAGCTCCGTGTTTAGGTACATCACATGGTGTTTTATCAAATTGACGGTACACTGATCCGTGCCCGGGCCCAGTCTGGAATTGTTTACATTAAGCAAACGTAATGAACTTTGGGTTAAGTGTGATCGAGGCTGTAGCGTGAAAGTCACTCATGACACATCTGGGATTCTGTTTTGTGTTTAAACATCTATGTTTAAAATGTCTAAAGCACAAAACTGAACATTTTTTTTTTTCTCTTTGCAAGAAAATCATGCCAAAAACAATCTCTTATTTGGTACTCTGCATTCATGTTATACCCCTATCTCACCTATGCGGTTTGACTGTGTGAGGAGCGACGCACGGAAAGATGGAAACCTAATCACAGCGCTGAAACTCGCGGTGAATCATGATGAACCGTATTTACGGCCACCGCGCGAAGCCGCATAGGTGAGATAGGGGTATTAGTAGTTAACAGATTATGGGTCAAACTTCACTGAGTGATGATGGTGGAATAATTATAAAGGTCTTGACTAAAACAACATGCATGAGGACGCACAAAGGAGTTTTCATTTTCTGCAATGGAAAAGTACTCTATTTATTATCAGAAAGTAACGCAGTAATGAAACTGAATACTTTTTAAATACTTTAAAAAGTAACGTCCCCCAACACTGGTTGTACATATACATACATACATACATACATACATACAGTGGAACCTTGGATTGGATTGCGAGCATAATTTGTTCTGGAAGCGTGCTTGTATATCAAAACACTCATACATCAAAGTGAATTTCCCCCATAAGAAATGACAGAAACTGACACGATTCGTTCCACAGCACAAAATATCCATACAAAAATAATGAATACAAAATGTGAAGTAAAAATAAAACAAATTAACCTGCATTTTACCTTCGAAAAAGAATAATTTATAGAGTAAGATGGAGGGGTATTTATTGTGTTGAAAACTTTCACATAGTCTGATCACTGGAATCTTTTCCCGTCTTTTTGTGTGTGACTTTTCTAATAACACTTGCTTTTGCCTCCTTTTGAGGATTTCACAGCAATATGATGTTGCGTCCTCATTAAAAAGATTGATCTCCCGTTGCTACAGACTTTTTAACATTTTTTTCTCAAAGAGGCTGTTGTTGCAGAGCAGTTAGTAAAGAACAGTCACTACATTTGGACACAAAATAAAGAATGCTTAGACATGTGCACACTGAGACGAGAGAGTGTGGGAGACGATTACCCATAATCCCTCAGCATGCACGAGAGAGTTGTGATCACGTTATGCTCGGCAGACAAAGCATATACATACTACAGTGTTCGGATTTCAAGACCTCCCTCGTATTTTTATTTTTAGTTAAAATTTATTACACATTTTTTCTCGTCTTGCAAAACACTCGCAGATCGAGTGACTCACAATCCAAGGTTTTACTGTTTAGGCAAGATCCAGTCTCAGATCCCCCTCCACCCCGTAAAAAAACAACCGTTGTTGGGTGAATATGTGCGTGATCATGAGTAAATCACGTATTCACATTAAATTTAGTTTGTCACATGTACACAGTCATACACAGTATGATATGCAGTGAAAAGCTTAAACATCTGCCTGTGACCTAAAAAGAAAGGGATTCAGAACGTACTTAATCATGATCTACAGTCAGCCTACAGTATCTGGCTATATTTATAGCTTTTATTAAAGTTCCACTGACAATCATCTGAACTGCACGCTGTCATTAGGAAAAGTTCATCACAACCTTATAAAAACGATCACTAGCTCGGCACTAGATTCCCCCTTCCTTTTCTTCGACTTCTCGTACTCCATCTGCAGCCAAACTGGGGAAACGTACAGTGCGATATCCTGATCGGTTAGGATACTGTGATATTTTTAATATACACCGTAACCCATCCATATCTGACTGATTAAAATGGAGCATCAGCGCTCGATGGGCCGATTCCGGCTGTGTACAATAACACAAAACGTGTTAGCGTGTCAGGATGAAAGATGAAGGAACGTCCGTCCCCGAGTGGCTCATCAATGAACAATTAGGCTTTACTGATTCAGGTGTCAGGCTCACTGCTCGAGGTGTTGCCATCTGACAGGAAGTGGAATGGTTATAGATGGAGATAAACCAACAAGCGCAATTCATCATCCTGATCTCTCTGTTTTTTTCGGCCTTTAGGCAAAACATAAAAACAGGAAGCTTTCCAAAAAGAAAGAGAGAGATGAAGTGGGGAAGAGAGAGAGAGTTATAAAAAGCGCACGGCAAATGAATTGACCAAAAAAAAAAAAAAACTTGTTATGAAACGAGGAGCCTGCTCATTATCAGTTGCAATAAGAAAAAAAGAAAGCAGCATGCTAATCTTTTATCTCTGAACAAAAACGCAGAAGGAGGAAGAAGAGACCTGGAAAGCTTCTTAAGAAGCGTCTCCTCAATGGAGCGGGCCGCTCGAGTCCATTAAACCTCAGCAGGACCGAGTTCGTGTCCATCCTAAAAGCTCGGCTCTGTAACTGTGCGTGTGTGAGAGTGTGTGTGTGTGTGTGTTGAGGACATCCACCCTCAGTGTGGCAGGAAGCCCCGGAGCCAGCACGCCGCCTTTATTTCCGTGTGTCAGAAGGGCAGCGAGAGACTGGCAGCGTCTCCGCACGCGCCACGCCGTCCGGCTGAGGCTTCAGAAACTGTCTGGTGAGAGGAAGTTTTTGGGGAGATGGACACGAAAAACAAAAGCACCTTTGTTTTCTCTTTCTTTGGCCAAGTTTTGCGAGAACACACTAACAGCTGCCTGGCATCACCGCTGCGCCGTCTGATCCAGGAAGTTCATCTGCTTCTGATTGCTTCATCAAACACTGACTCCGCTGCAGGCGTTCCAGCTGCATTCATTCTTTTCCTTCTTTTCATTTCCATTCCATCTTCCTCTGACTGAGGAAGACCAGGTCCCGGGGTCCACATCTTGTCCAGTGTCTCTTCTCCGTAATCGTTATCCTTTAGGCTTGAAGCTGCGGTTAACTGAAATCACGGTGGGCTGGACTGTAGCGTGATCCATTTCTCGAGCCTGATTGATGGTTGTGTAAGAGCGAACCCCGGGACCATCAGGAGAGATTTTTGGAATAAAGAAAAGGTATAAGAAACAAACCGTAGAAACTGGAGGGAAAGACAGCATCAGATTAGCAATAATGGACAAATTCAGCTGAGATGTGAAGGGTATAGATTTTCTCAGGGACACAGGAAGAAGCCGACACATTTTCCAAAAGAAAAAAAAAAGAAAAAAAAAAAAGCTATCTGCCCTCTTCTACATACCTAACTGGTTCTTGTGACTGACAGGTGACCGAGAGAGTATGTGAGCTTGAATGCTGTATTTCTGCAGTAGTGACTTCAGACGTTTTTTCTGCAGGACAGACAGACGTTTTGTAAGATTGTGAGCAAGTGTTAAAGGAGCTCTGTTTATCTTCAGACAGCAGAGCAACAGTCTGGTCCGGAAAGCAGGGAGGGATGCGAGCATGTGTGTGTGTGTGACGGTATGAGCGGGAATGCGAGACAGAGAGTAACTGAATGAAAGACTAGCATCCGCTAGCCCGCGGGAGATCCAGCAGCCAGCGTCACCAAGGCAACCTCGGGCCAGTCACGCTGACAAATCTCTTCTGCGAGCATGAAAGAGACGGAGAGAGAAAGACTGCGAGGTGCGACGGCCTTTTATCTGCGCTGAGTAAGAAGACTGACGGGCGCAGTGTGAGTAGGCTAGGAGGTCCGCCCCTTCCAGGACACGGCGCACAAATGATGCAGTTAGCATCCAAATGTGACCTTCACCTTGGCAACAATGGCTGCTCTAAAGAAGAAGAAGAAAAAAACATCAGGCTGTGTACTGTATGAGGTGAGCCCAAAAAACAAAACAAACAAAAAACTGCTTAGAAATGCAGAACACGTGGGAGAAAAAAAAAAGTCTGAAAAACACAGGAGGGATTGAGATCCGACTCCACGACGTTTTACATCGAGAAATACCAAAGGAGCTGCGGGATGAAAGCGAGCGAGACAGATGTCTGTGGGTGAGGTCCGCAATCTGCCTCGACTCAAACGTGTCGACGAGTCAGATGTTTTTCAGAGGGAACGGATCCAAGTGAGGAGGTGTGATGTTTTGACAAATCTGACAGCCCAGTCGCTGCACGGCAACATAAACACGGAGGAGTTCGACAATTAAAAAAACAAACAAAAAAAAAAAACATTTTTTTAAAATACGTCCGCGGAGACATCTGCTGAACGGGGAAGTTTTTTCTCTCTCCTGCTTTCTCTTCGTTCCTCGTCCCCCTTTGAGTCGCTTTGGTTCTCTCATCACCGCACTTGTTTACGCGTCTCATTCTCTCCATCTTCCTGTCTCTTTTGTTTCTCTGCCTCTCTTTCTCTCTGTGCATCTCACGGATTTAGAAAAAATACGGCACGACGGCACGTCTGATCTCAGTCGGGAAATAAACACGGCATCTCCCTCGCTCCTCACCTCCGCTTTGCTCCCTCAACGCATGTTCTCACGACTCCCTGGAACTGGAGACTCCTTCCATGAATGAACAGACTACAATGGATATTAATAGACAGAAATGCACATTTTTTACTACAGCTACACTTTCACAACGAGTCCAGGAGTGCAAATCCTACAAGGGTTGTTGAACAAACAAAGCCAATACAATCCATCATCGCTCAAGAAAAAATATTAAGGAGAAACCCAGAGGAGCCTGAGAGCTGCTGTTCGACATGCAGCTGTGTGTGTTGCGTCTCTCTCAGTGTCCCACCTGCTCTCATTAAAGCAGCATCGCTTCCACAGAATGGGACGAGTGGAAAGGCCTTGCTTCCCCTTAATTACACAAGATTAATGACAAGTGTCACAAGTCGCCCTCTGCTGTGTCTCCAACATGTACACGCATACAGTACAGTGTGTGTGTGTGTGTGTGTGTGTGTGTGTGTGTGTGTGTATCTACAAGGACTTTCCGGAAAGAGTATCCATGAAAAATAGAGACATTTATTGGAGGAGATACGAGGAACATTGTACCCGTGACAAAGACGCCTCAGTCCCCTTTAAACCATGCATCTTGTGACCTCACACAACTCCCAGCGTCTCTTCTACTGGACAAAACAATCTGCGCAATCTTTTACTGGATTCACCTCGTCATATTTTCCTTTCGTTTTGGGAACTCGCATGGCGCCAAATCTGTGTAGAGGGGGCGGAGTCACCTGGGTGATTGGACCCAATCATTGCGTCGTCTCTGAAAGCTGTCCGAGTCCACTGAATAGTTTCCATGTAGGACTGTTTAACCTTAAAACTTTTTTTTTTTTTGTTGCTCGGTGTGTCTAGCGCCCCCCCACTGACCAGTATGATCAAGTCGTCGGCTGCCAGGTTACATCGATGTCCCGCAAACCGCTTTCATTATATTAACGACACAGTTCATTCAGAGGTACCCGTTTTACACCGATAACAAAACTTTATAACATTATATCTGTTTGTACACACATCTGTGTTTAAACCTGAAGTGGGCGTTAAGGTAAACATTAAGGTTTAAACCCTCATCCCTTCTTTATTTCTTGTATTTTTCATACGCACTACACTGTCCTGATGCACACCTCTAGTCCGTACTTAAAGTTTGTTCACGATACGTTACGGATCGGAAAAGGAAACGAGTGTGTGTGTGTGTGTGTGTGTGTGTGGTGTAATTAACATTACATTCCCCTAGCAGCTGTTACGACCAATCGCTGAAACGCATCCAAAACTGCGGCGCGCTGTGCTGCAGAACCACGGACAAAACTAAACGGTGTCTTACATCTACACAGGAGCCTAAAACAGCGGCGTAATTCCCCCTGCGCTGCTCTCTCCCTGCTTCTCTGAAGATATCTCACAATCTCGCGCTGCACGCTGCTTGATGATCATTTGTACTGAAGCTGTGTGTTCTCCTGACACTGTGGGTAGGGACTGAATGTGTGCGTGTGTGTGTGTGAGTGAGTGATAATGATTGGCAAGCGAGGCACAGCAGGATGAAGCTGCCAGTCTTGTGTTACAGCCTGCCATTTCGACAGGGTAGGGGGTGGGGGGGGGGGGGGGGGGGGGGAATTCGGCAGCAGCTGGCGCCCGCTGAGAAAATTCAGACTTAATCTCTCTCTCGCTCACACACACACACACACAAACACACAAACACTAAGTGTCACCAAAAGAGCTGTGTGTCTGTGGGCATTAAATACTACATTTCAAGAGTACTGTATTTGAAGCGTACTTGAAAGGAAGGGGAAAAAAACACCTGGCAACCTCAAACGACACCCAGGTGATTTGCATAATCTCCATTTCTGTTCTCTTGTTTGTTTTTGTTTTTTTTCAGGTTAAACCTTCTGCCCAGAAACACTTTTACAGTGTCATAACTGACTAAACAACGCCACGTCTCAGGAATGACCCAGGATCAGATTGAACCCCGTTCACGCTAACCTCGTTCCTGACAGATTCCTGATAAGCTGATCAGAGAACAGCTACGAGGTTGACGGTCGAAGCCGGCCTCGGCAGATTTGGAAAATCCGCGTCTGCGGCGTGTGGTGTTCCGCTCGTGCTGTTTGTCTTCACGCTGCAGTGCAGAAATGTGAAAAGCCGGGCTAGCGGGGCGTGATGGGCCTCACCGACATGGGGCCAGGGAGAGAATTCTCACAGCAGGGAGAGAGAAATAACAGCACAGAGTCAGAACGGGGAGGGGCGGGGCGGGTCGAGAGAGACAGAGAGGGGTAGAGAGGCATGGGGCGGCGATAGAGCTGTCGCGGTGATGGATGAGAAGGCAGCGAGAAAAAGAAGTAGGTGAGAAATGTGGAGAAACGCAAGACGCAAAAGAAAGAAAGAAAGAAACAGCATGAGAACGTGTTAGGAGGAATGAGGGAGAGAGGAGATGAAAAACTGTGTGTGGTCGCGAATCTGGAGACAGAAAAACAGAAAGCTTGTGCAGGACGTGGCATTCCTACTGTAGGTGTAATGTTTCCCACAGAGACACCAAGAAAAACAGAAAGGGAGACGGAGAGAGACTGAGAGTAAGTGACACATTTAGTGAAACAATGAGACAGAGTCAGAGACACAAAGAGAGACGGAGTGAGACAGGGGAACTCAGTAATAAGAGAGACGGGGAGATTATGCGAGTGATAGAGTGAAGATGTAAGAGAGAATGAAAGACAATGACACAGTTGGCAATGAGACAGTGTGAGTAAGACATACTGTAGTGAGACAGCATGAGAGACGGTTTAGCACTAAGACAATGTGAGACGGTGTAAGCAACAATGAGACAGTAAGAGACAGTGTGGTACTCAGATAACGTGAGTAAGACAGTGAGAGTGTGAGAGACACAGCACGACTGCAAGAAACATTGTGATGGTATAAGAGAAAGTGTGAGTGAGAGAGTGAGACAATGTGACGGTCAGACAATGTGAGACAACGAGAGGTGCAGTGAGACAGAAGCAGCATGACAATTGCAACGAGTGTGGGAGGGAGACGGTGTACGAAACAGTAAGACAATGTGAGAGGCAGTGTGGCAAGGTGAGAGACACATTGACAGAGTGTGAGACACATTGAGACATGGTGAAAAATGTAGTAAAACAATGAGATGTGCAGTGAGACAGAGTGAGAGACAATATGAGCAAAAAAGGCAGAGAGACAGAGTGAAACATGAAGTGAGACAGTGTCAGAGGTATAGTGAAACAGTGCAGGATGCAGTGAGACAGCGCGACATAGTGAAAGACACTGTGGGAGAGTAAAAGAGACAGTGAGACACTAAGTGAGACACAGTGAGAGACACTGTGAGACAGCCAAAGCTGTTGTGCGTGTGTGTGTGTGAGTGAGTGAGTGAGTGAGTGAGCTAACTCCAGTATTGGCGCTTACTTCTTTACCAAAAAAAGAAAAAAGACAAGAGTTCAATGACTTCTGAGAATGTGCTGATGTGAGCCGGAGCATTTCTGGGGGCAGAAGAATGAAGAGACACACATGTCACACTGCTGGACTGAGCCAGAGAGAGAGAGAGAGAGAGAGAGAGACATAGAGGGGGAGAGGAGAGAGAGGGACTCTGTAGGGAGATGTGTAAAGCCGTGTGTGGTTTCCGCTGTAGTGAAAAAACGGCCCTGATAAACTCGCACGCTGCAAATAATTCCCTTATGCTCGGAGACACGTTTCCACGCAGCAGACTGCCAGGACAGGGACATGAGGACACAGGAACTCCCTCTAAACCACCTTCAACACGCCGCCAGATGTTTCCACTGCACACGGAAGGGGCTCGGTAATACAGATGTTCACGTAAGAGCGGAAGCCGGACTGAACGAAGCAGAATGTTAACCCGAACCCTGCTAATGAAGCGCATCAGTCACATCGAACTTATTACGAAAAGAGGACATGACTAATCAGCCGCCAATCAGACAGGCAGCAGGGTGGAGACCGAAAGGCACATTGTCCACAGAGGAGCTGTCGATATCATTTACTCCTCTAATTAATTAGTGTCCAGGACGGTCAGAGCACACGGCAGCACGCTGGATACTAGCCTGTTGACTGAGGTGGATTAATGGGGGCGTGGCCTTTGTAGCTGTCGGCCATGCTGTGTGTATTGGTGCATTATCATCCTGATACACGGCACCGCCTTCAGGATACAATGTTTGAACCACTGGGTGCACATGGTCCTCCAGAATGGTTCGGTAGTCCTTGGCATTGACGTGCCCATCTAGTACAGAAGGGTGGCTGCTCACAGAGTGCTGTATGGAGAAAGAGGTGCAAAGGTAACGGGGAGAACCGCAAGCTTGAGATGACTGTAAAACAACGACAATTCAAGAATCTGGAGGAGATTTACAGGTAGTGGACAGCAGCTGGAGTCAGTGGTTCAAGAGCCACCACACACAGACGTATCCAGGATCGTCATGTCAAAGTCCTCTTTTCAGAGTGAATCTTTCATTTCATTTGTAAACCGAGGTCCTTGAGTCTGTAGGAAGAGAGGAGAGGTACAGAATCCACGGTCCAGTGTAAAGTTTCCCGTCAGTGGTGGTTTGGGGGGCCATGCCGTCTGCTGGTGTTGGTCCACTGTGTTTTATCAGGACCAAGGTCAGCGCAGCCGTCTACCAGGGACCAACATTTAGAGCACTTCACGCTTCCCTCTGCTGACCAGCTTTATGAAGATGCTCATTTTATTGTTGCAGCAGGACTTGACATCTGCCCACTTTGCCGAATATACTAATACCTGGTTTAAGTACCGTGGTGTTCCTGTGCTTGATTGGCCAGCGAACTCACCTGACCTAAAGCCTATGTGGTATTGTGAAGAAGATGATGCGGGACACCAGATCCAACAACACAGAAGAGCTGAAGGCCGCCATCAGAGCCACCTGGGCTTCCATAACACCTCGGCAGTGCCACAGACTCATCGCCTCCACGCCACGCCGCATTGCTGCAGTAATTCATAGAAAGGAGCCTCGACCAAGTACTGGGAGCTCGACATGTTTATACTCTTACAACTAGTTTTCTGAGATACTGAATTTTGGGTTTTCATTAGCTGTAAGCCATAATCATCAAATTTAAACACTCAAAATATTTAATAAATGATTTTCACTTCATGATTTGAATTACTGAAATAAATCACCTTTTCAATGACATTTCAATCGATTGAGATGCATATATACAACTTCGACAGTACTGCGCAGGTCTCACAGCAGGTCAAATGAAGAAGTTATTGCACAGGTCAGAAATTTACACCTCCCAGTTAGAAGGTTTGGGGTCAGGATGCAAGGTCAGGGTTTTTAAAAAATTTTTTTTAAGAGCAGCTCCTCTCTGAAACCAGATCTGAAACCGCTGGGACTCGTCAGCGAGATTGATATTAGATACCGGATCGTAACCGTGCTGATTATCATTGCGTGCACGCTGTACTGTCTCAGGAGGGAGGCGCTGTTTTTTTTTTTTGTAGGGGATTAGCTTGGCTTCCACCCAACACACTTTTCTCATTGTAGCTCTCTCTATCTCTCTCTCTCACTCTCTCTCTCTCTCTCTCTCATGCAAGTCAATAAGCTATATGGCTGAAATAAACATTAGGCGAGTGCACTGCGTAAAGCATAAAGCACTGAACACGACGCTGCTCAGATTCCACCTGTGACCAGTGATGATGATGATGATGATGATCACCACCCAGGAAAACCTCTGTCGGTTTCTCGCTCTGCCTGGAGGAATGAGGTACCAGATTATAGATCGTCGTTTCTATTATTCCCCCTTTACTAAAAAATAATTTCCGCTCGGATCCTCGGCTTATGGACGAACGCCGCGGGACAGCGAGCGATGGAGACAAAAGAGGATGTGCGACCGTGTCCTTGGTCAAGGGTAAAAGGTAGATTCAGTTAACAGGAACAACGCGCACCTCTCTGTCGCGCTCTCACGGTTAATTACCGCCTCCTGCCGATTCCTTAATTACATCTCTTCCGCCTTGCCTTCTCGTCTCTTTTCTCCCCTCGGAGTGATGAATAATGCATAACGAGTTTTCCACGCTTTTGTGGTTTTTAAGCACGTCCCGTCCACCGCGAATGGCGAGGGGGAATCGACTGTGAATCGATAAATGTCGCGGCGGCCTCCTGACAGCCGCGTGAGAGGTCCTGGTTTTCTCCCCGAGAAATAAACAACCCGATCCATATTAATATTGCGTAATTCGACAAAAACATCATGGCAATATTTTACGGAATATTACCTACCTTAGTAAGGAGCGTGGCTAGCTACCAGATATCCGTTTAAGCTTTACTGGTCAGGCTAGCAAAGTCGCGTTAATGTTGTTAAATGATGAACAGTTCGCGGGTGAGTTCAACATGGAACGTTATGATGTTGTTTAAAGAGCTTCTTTCTGCCGCGCTAATGGGACAGATTTCAGAGACTAGGACTTGTCATTGACCGCCAATGGGGGAGGGGCGCGCAAGGTTGAGAACTCTCACACACGCACACGTATGATATTAACAACTAATAGAAGACTTTCTCGAAATATGGAGATGATGGCCGCCTCAAGATGGCCGCCTTCAGTCTAAACAAGTCTACTGTCTGAGGTTTAGCATTTATTTCTGAACTAGCCATGTTTGCTAATTATCTGACTGGTACAAAAGCTTGTATAGCATAATTACGTTGCTCTGTAAAGCAGTTTCTTTGCGGTTTCCCGAACCCCAGCAAGAAAGCGTTCTGAGAACGGCTTCACACACAAGCTTGTGGAATTGAACAAAAGCCTATTTCACATTGAGACACACACACACACAAAAAAACTGTGCTTCTGGGAACTGAGACAAAAAGTCGGAGAACGTTCGATTTCTCAATGATGTGTACGAGACGTGTCGACGCTCCAGCACGTACCTTTGGTGGGCTCGGTGCGCTTCGGGAGGTCCATGGTGTCGTAGTTCTTGTCGTTTTCCCCGTTTCTCCTCCCTGAGGAAAGAGAACGAGGGCTGTGAGAAAGAGCGTGAGAGCCGAGAACTACAGGAGAGTAAATGTCACGTCCATCTCAGACATTCACTCTCTCTCTCTCTCTCTCGCGCACACACACAAACCCACACACACTACTCTCTAATGGCTGAGGCTCTCTGGAGTGGAACCCCGTCTTAATAATGCATGAGAGGAAATACATCTTCAGCACAGAAATCTAATCATCATCCCAACACCCCACACACACACACACTCACAGTATACAATACACACACATGACTCTAAATGATATGATGAACAAGACGCTGGGTTCTAAGACGGCCGTGTCACACTGCGACACGCGACACACACCAGGAGACGGACGGAGAGGACGTGAAGGAGAAACTCACCTTGGTTAAACCATTCCTCTAGAGTTGGCCAGAGCAACAGCAAGCCAAGCACGAGCAGAGGGAAAGAAGAGAAGAGGCATGGTATAAATGTGTGTGAGAGTGTGGGAGCAAAAGAAGAGTGTTTGTGTGTCTGTGTATATATATATATATGAAGCTTTGCTCTGGTTAAATACTTACTCAGACTGCACTAACCACTTCAAAGGAATAATCGTGCACTTTAAAGCCGTGATTTACATTTGCTGAGGGTCTCAGGTGTTTTGCTCCGCTCACTAATTTCTGTGCACGAACCTAAATGCGCTCCACTTTTTAAATTTATTTTAACACGACGAACAAATCTCTGAGATGACGGAAAGGAAAAAAACAAAAACAAAAAAAAACAGCTCTTAGGAAGCTTGGAAGGTTTTCTCAGCGCTCAAAAGCGGCTCATTTCCGTCTCTGGCGTGCCCCAGCCCTCGCAAGCACCCGTTATCTCTTATCTACGTTCACTGTGATTTATTAAACATGAAGTGATTTTAGGATGCTGCAGGTTACTTGGCGTTGCCCAGGGACTGGGGAATTATTATTCCCAACTTCTTGCAGCTGCATCCGTGTCATTCCTGACCACGTGGAAGGAACCGGTTACCCCTGGCACGCACTACAAAACGCCCACCCGAGCAAGGCACTGTTTACACACACACGGCGTCTGAGTCAGCTCGCACCGCGCCGATTAAACCGCTCCTGAGTCATCGCACAGGGCCACAGACGCGCAACAGTCACCGCTGATAGGTTACACACAGAGCAGCGCGTACTGTGTGACTAATCACAACTCTTTTTTTTTTTTTTTTTTTTTTTGAGGTCTGAGGAACTCCTCGTGAGTTGTCATTTCTATAACCTGAAATCTCTCCGTGAAGGTGACCGACCTTTAGCTTTCTTGCCGCCGAAGCAGCCGGCGTCGTCCTTCTTCTTCCTGTGAGTTCCCGTGGAGCCCGGAGCCTGAAGAGACGACGGGTCCTGGAACTTATCCGCTCCCGGGACTTCTTTGTGCACGTGGTACGAGAGGTTCCTCATGATGCACACACAGTTCTCCACAGACTGAGGGGAGAGACAAGAGAACTCCGCAGGTTAGCAGGTTGGAAAGATGCCGAAGGTGGTGTTGACGTCTCGAGTCTCACCTTGTTGTCCATGTCCTTCTTCCCCACGGCTGAGAGCAGAGCATGGAGCAGGGCGTCCACCAGACCCTCGCACTCCCGCAGCCTCCTGCGTGCCTCCGCTCCATCCGAACTCACGTTCCTGCACAAACACACACACACACACACACACACACACACATGCAACTGCAGCATTAACACTAATAAGCACACACTACAAAAACTACAAAGTTGTTACGTTCACTACCAGGGTATGTACACTATACTGCCAAAAGTGTTCGCTCGCATATGAACTTGAGTAACATCCAATTATTAATCCATAGGGTTTAATATGATGTTGGCCCCGCCTCCTTTTCAGCTATAACATCTTCAAATCTTCACTGAAGGCGTTCCACAAGCTTTAGGAGTGTGTTTATGGGACTTTTTGACCATTCTTCCAGAAGCGCATTTGCGAGGTCAGACACTGATGTTGGACGCAAAGTCCTGCCTCACAGTCTCCGCTCTGATTCATCCCAAAGGATCAGGTTGAGGTGCAGGCCAGACACGTTCCTCCACACCAACTCGCTCATCCATGGCTTTATGAACTTTGCTTTGTGCACTGGTGCGTGGTCATGTTGGAACAGGAAAGGGCCGTCCCCAAACTGTTCCCACAAACATGGCAGCATGAAATTGTCCAAAATGTCCTGGTATGCTGAAGCATCAAGAGTTCCTTTCACTGGAACTAAGTACTGTTCTCCTGGCAACCGCCAAACCCAGATTCGTCCATCGTATTGCCAGACAAGGAAGCGTGATACATCACTCCAGAGAACACGTCTTCACTGCTTTAGAGTCCATGCATTGCTTTGCATTGCACTTGGTGAGGTAAGTCTTGGAGCTGCTCGGCCATGGAAACCCATTCCATGAAGCTCTCTACGCGCTGTTCTTGAGATAATCTGAAGGCCACATAAAGTTCGGAGGTCTGTAGCTATTGACTCTGAAGAAAGTTTGCCACATCTGTGCACTGTGTGTCTCAGCATCTGCTGACCCCACTCTGTGATCTTTACACCGCCTACCAGTTGCTGTCGTTCCCAATCGCTTCCACTTTGTTATAATACCAATTGACGGTGGAATATTTAGTAGCGAGGAAGGCTAGGTGCTTGATTTTATACACCTGTGACCATCGATGTGATTAATTTCCCCCTTTATTCAGTGATTTCGATTGGTGAGTGAATACTTTTGGCAATATAGTGTATTTATGAATACACTTAAACACTAAAACTGTATCTGTGTGTAAGGTGTGTATATACGTGAAGCAGATCTGTGGAAAATTACAACTCGGCTTACAGAACTATTGTGCTTTGTGCCATTGTGTGCCCGAGTGACCGTCCACTATGGTAATGACGTCGTATTTCATCCTGCACACACAAACACGCATATCTCTCTCTCACACACATGCACACACACCCTTCAACTTCAGCTGTGCCATGCACGCAGCTCGTGGCAAATCAGACTTGGGCTCTGAGCTGCTTCCTAGGCAACAGATGTCGGTGCTTACAGTTGCCATGGATACTTGGCAGAGTGGTGGGGATGGAGATGGAGTGGCATCGGGAGCTGGCGACACACGGGCGCAGAGACTCCGTGCTCATATTCCCGAGTGTGTTCTACAACCTCTAGGACTGTGTGTACATGTGTGTGTGTGTGTGTGTGTGTGTGTTTGTGCACACGCGTGTATCTCTGTCTAACTCTCCTTGGCGGACAAGCTCTGAAGTCAAAGCCAAGTCTGATTATACTGATTAAACTGCTAGAGGGCAAAAGGCAGGAGAGAGAACGAGACAGAGAGACAGAGGAGAAATGCTGAAAATGAACGAGGGATGGAGGAGGAATGCAATTTCAGGCTTATCAGTCCCTGCGGTCCTTAAGGTCAGTTAATCAGAGCCACATGCCAAGAGAGGGACAGTTACAGAGAGCAAGAGAAAGAGAAAGAGCTACAGATGGACATAGAGAGAGAGAGAGAGAGAGAGAGAGGCGGAGACGGATGGACGGACAGAAAGAGGGACCAGATGTTTCGGTTCCACATTAATACTGTACGAGTTGCAGTCACCTACACCATCCTCCGTGTTATTAACTAATCTGAGGCTGATTCTCATCTCAATCATCTCACACTATTACTGATTGTGTAAAGCTGCTTTGCGAGTTTGTAAACAGGTCAAAGGGTTCTTCAGATGGCCATAATACACCTCAAGTTTTCTGAGAGGGTTCTGTTAGGAACATGAGCTGGGGAATGGGAATCCTCAGCTTTATGCCCCTATACAGTACTTTCAGGACTTCCCCTTAATAATAACAAGGAACGCTTAAGGGCGCAACATCATAATAAAAAATAAAAAAAAGCCAAAATAAACCCCAAAACGATGCTTTTTGGGAAATACCAAGGAACCTGAATGGATGCTAGAGGGGACTGGTGTTAAATAAAAGAAAAAAAAAAGTAAATGGGATAAACCCAAGAGCCCATAGGGATGTTAAATAAAGATCACAAAAATATGCCTTAAGTGTTTCAGATGGAATAAAATCAAGAAGCTTTATGAATTCTTAATGGATGTTAACCCAAAAACCCTTAGAAATACTAAACTGAGAAGAACTGAAGAACCCTTAACTGCTCCACATGGCATAAACCAAAGAACCCCTTAAGAGGGAAACTTAACAGATGTTAAACCATGAACGCTTAGGATTGCTAAACGGAGATCACTGTAAGAACCCTTATCGATGCTTAATAGATGTTATCCCAAGAACTCATAGGGTTGCTAAACAGAGATCACCCAAAGAACCCTCAATGGCTCCAGACATCATCCAAAGAACCCCTGGGGAGGCTTACTGGACCCTTCTTAACCCAAGAATCCTTAAGGATGCTAAATGGAGATCACCTAAAGAACCCTCAATGGCTCCAGATGTATAGTAACAAACCAAAGAACCCTTGTGGATGCTAATGGATGTTAACCCAAGAACCCTTAGTGATGCTAAACTGGGATCAACTAAAGAACCCTTAACTGCTCCAGACAACATAAACCCAAGTATCTCTAGGGAGGGAAGTTTAATGGATGTTAACCCAAAAACCTTTAGACCAGTCAAACAAAGATCATCCAATGAACCCTTAATTGCTGTAGACAAACCAAACCAAAGAACTCATATGGGTGACTACTGAATGGTAACTTATGTACCCCTAGTGATGCTAAACTGAAATCACCCCAAAATAATGTAATTGCTTTAAATTAAATAAACCAGGGAACCTTCATGGATGCTAAATGCATAAAAGATAAACAACCTTTAACTGCTTGAGACTGAATAAAACAAACAAACAAACAAACAAACAAAAAACCTTAAGGGATGCTGAACAGATATAAAAAAACTATTTTTTTTTTTTAATGTTCCAGATGGCATAAACCAAGAACTCTTAGTGAAGCTTGGAGAAGCGTGCTCCAGATGGGCCAAAGCACAGAAACCTTACAGACGTCTGTCCTGACACAGCAGAGTGATGAGGAGCTTTAATCAGGAGCCGTACTGCTGAAATGTTCGGACAAAAGCTGCTAATGAGAGCGCTGATGCAGAGAGGGAGAGACCGAGAGAGCGAGGCCAGGAGGATCGATTTCAGCCATTCGACCGACACTGAAGTGTGGAACAAATACAGGGACATTATCCTGCTCTTTACTGTCGCAGAAAAACAGCAGCGCTGTCGCGTCTCTGCGCTCCGAACCTCTTTTCATTCTCATCGCACAGGGTTCAGCGTGTGTCGTGTCCTGTACGTGCAGCAGGGCAACCGGTATGGAATAATACCGTTACTGCTAAAAGGGATGTTCAAATCTGACCAAGCCGAAGTGAGAAATTTTTAGCCCCCCCTCAAAACGAAAGTCGCTGCTTTATTTGCTACAATGACGACCGGTCACGTTCATCACGGCTGGTACGCTTAGTCTTCGCTCCGGCTGGCTGTAATCTGATTGGCTGATCATACTTCAGGAAATGTTTCAACACCATGGCACAAAGAGCTCCTTCAGAGTAAGATCTAATCGCTGGATTGAAAAGCTTTCTCAGCATTACGTATGTGTTATTTATTTATTTTTTTTATAAGGAAAAAATATATCCTACATTCTGAGTCAAGCGATTTTCAGATACAAGTTAAACAACATTAGTTAAATCCCCAACACTCTGGTTTTCTCATAACTCCAAGGAAATCCATGCGAGGTTGAGATGTGTTCATATAAGTTAGGAGAGGATCTGACTTTTTTTTTTTCTGTGAAAATGAAGAACTAGCTAATACCCTTACAGTTCTCATCAGCTCAGGGTCCGGACTTACACACTCCTCACTCTCATAACGACATGCCATTCCTATTAGATTTGGTGTAGTCACTGAATTATTCATAACGGTTACTGAATAATATGCTTTAAAGAGATATTAAAAAAATTAATAGTAATCCAGAGGTTAAGTGATACAGGTTAGACAGAAATCTCATCATTTTGTTACAGACCTCATGAGGGACAAAGTTCCTGTCTAAATCGATCGACCATAAATTAAACAGTTACAGGACCTCATATCATTCACATATTCTTCTTTTTCAGCTCTTAGGACACTTTGCCATTCTAAAAAAACCTTTGAACTCTGACTCAACTCTGAATTGACTCACCTGTAGAGAGTGAACTCTGACTCAACTCTGAATTGACTCCCCAGCAGAGAATGAACTCTGACTCAACTCTGAATTGACTCCCCAGCAGAGAATGAACTCTGACTCAACTCTGAATCGACTCATCTGCAGAGAATGAACTCTGACTCAACTCTGAATCGACTCACCAGCAGAGAATGAACTCTGACTCAACTCTGAATCGACTCACCTGCAGAGAATGAACTCTGACTCAACTCTGAATTGACTCCCCAGCAGAGAATGAACTCTGATTTAACTCTGAATCGACTCACCTGCAGAGAATGAACTCTGACTCAACTCTGAATCGACTCACCAGCAGAGAATGAACTCTGACTCAACTCTGAATCGACTCACCTGCAGAGAGTCTACAAGAGTTCATTTTCTCAAAAGAGTCTACTTCCTGTCAGTCTATATAGAATCAAACTCAGGAAGTAGACTCCTGTGAGAAAATTATTTACCTCTGAATCAAATCACTTCCACGATTTCAATCTTTGCAATAAATCTTTGAATCTCTTCCTGTGGATGAACCATGTTGTGTGTTTCGTACACAGCTAAACGCAAACAACGCTGTAAAACTATCATTGTGCGTTTTGGGAATTCGGATCATCAAACTAATTGTATAATTATCTGATTATTTATTTAATGATGCTTTCATCTTCTCCGTGATCAGGTGAGCAAACAACACAGCAAACATATCGATTTCACTTGGATTCAGCAAACCGACTAACAGGTGCGGGAGCGCTTTGATCATAAGAACACTGTGCACAGGCAATTACGAGAAACTTGATCAAACGTCTCGGAGTATAAATTCTAGCTAGCAAGGCTGCAATTAGCTATTGTGCTAGCTCTCAGATGTGTGGTGTAAATAACACTGTGATTCAACGGACCTGGATTTGATGTGTTTTTGGAGAAAAGGTCCAAAAAACAAAACTCTTGTCAAATATTCTTCACTCACTCTCGTTAAGTAACTTCAAGCACCTTCTAATTTAAGGGCTTTTCATTTAATTCACTTATCTGCTTTCTTCTTAAAAGCCCTTGCAATTAAAAAAAAAAAAAAAAGCCTTTGTCCTGCTAGTACTTTTGCTAACAGCAGTGAGTGGCTAGTTAATGGACGGCTGTGGCTAAACGCTGCTTAAATGCCTCTCTTCTGTCCCCACGGACCATGTGAAAACAAATTAGTAAAAGATTGGACGGGGAGGAGACGAGGCGCTGTGCGCAAACTCGGAGACTGAGGCTGCATCACTGACACGGTGGAGCTATTGAGATGATTAAGGGAAGGAGTTGACACCCTGACCTTGGATTAAAACCCTCTGTCGATGTGGCTTCTTAATTAAAAGCCCTTTAAAGTCTGAGACTAAACTTATGCTCTGTTTCAGATGCTGAGTTACCACGCTCAATAAAAGGTCAGTCATATATAAAACTGCACTGTTTGGGGAGGACTGGCGAGGACCGGCGAGTACCTCAAGCACCCGGACGTGTTCTTGAAGACGGTGGTCCATTGGGCGTCCCTGGGCTTCGAGTCCTCGTTGGGCTCAGCCTCCCAGCCCGAGTGCGGGATGATCACCTCGTTGGTCATGGTCTGCAGCGCATGGTTTATGATCACCATCTTCAACGGCTCGTACGAGGATAAATTCCACAACGTTCCTGTCAGAAAAAAGAAAAAAATAAAAATGTAGAGAAGAAAGGACATGCAGTTGATAGAAAAAACAAGCAGAAGTAACAGGCGTCGGAGGAAAGCGCTTTGAAATCAATGTCATGGAGTGAAAAGTTTCTGACTTTCTCTCAGATCTCTCGCTACCTGATTACTGCACAAAGAAAACGCGCAGAAGTGGCATCTTTCTAGGTTCCACATGTCATCTGGCGTCACTCGCATCATCAAAGCTTGTTTCCCAGGATCATGAGAGAAATACAAATGCAATAGGCACGCGTCTTACTGGGAAGAAAGAAAAAACTCGTGAAATGACTTTGTGGTTTATTCTCGAAACTTGAAGTAGGTGCACAGATTTGTGGGAGCGATGTGAGGCATGACGTTCTGGTCGGAGTGTCCTCGTCCCCTTTCTTTCTGGTGAACGTTTCTCCTCCATCCCGATCCGGCTGGATCCGCACCGTCAGAAACATGTCCAAATGTAAAAATAACACACCTCGGCTCTTTCATTTGAAAATTAAACCGATAAAAGCTACCTCGGCATGTGCACGTCAACATGTAGGAACAGTACATTTGGCTCCCTGAGGAAAAGAGTCCGAGGCAGGTTGAGACCAGAAACAGCCATTAAAAGCCAAATCATTATATTACCCATGACGTGGGAGCTTTTCCTGGAGCGCTGGATTGCATGATGTTTTTTTTAAAGCCCTGGTGGTTTGGTTATTATGTGTGGTAATAAGTTGATCGAGTCTTATGAGGAGGAACGCTATTGAATGTGGCTTGCGGCCTATGAGTTTGCGAGCATTCAGATGATGCAGGGATTAAAAAAACAAAAATGTCTGACAAAGACCGTCTTTTAAATGAGCTCAGTGAGAGAGACAAGTAAAGCCAGAGAAACAGTAAATCAAAGGCTGTATAGAAAGATAAAGACGTGCTGAGAAAACACTATTCTCATTTAATGTGTAGGAGTAATAAGAACCAAAGTCTAAGTACAGAGTCACTCCATGTAGTGCAAAAGTGTTCCTCCAATACTCATTACACTGATTACATTAGCTGGATTCACTGACTCGACATGACTCTATATGCCTCTGACTCCACATAATCCTGACTCAACAAGACTCTATATGCCCCTGCCTCCACATGATTCAACAAGACTCTATATGCCCCTGCCTCCACATGACTCAACAAGACTCTATATGCCCCTGCCTCCACATGATTCAACAAGACTCTATATGCCCCTGACTCCACATACTCCTGACTCCACATGACTCTATATGCCTCTGACTCCACATACTCCTGACTCCACATGACTCCATATGCCCCTGACTCCACATGACTCTATATGCCACTGACTCTACATGACTCAATATGCCCCTGACTCCACATGACTCCACATGACTCTATATGCCCCTGACTCCACATACTCCTGACTCCACATGACTCTATATGCCTCTGACTCCACATACTCCTGACTCCACATGACTCTATATGCCTCTGACTCCACATACTCCTGACTCCACATGACTCCATATGCCCCTCACTCAACAAGACTTTCTATGCCCCTGACTCCACATGACTCTATATGCCCCTGACTCTACAAGACTCCACATAGCCCTGAGTCAACAAGACTCCACATACCCCTGACTCCACATGACTCCACATACCCCTGACTCCACATGACTCTATATGCCCCTGACTCCACATGACTCTATATGCCCCTGACTCCACATGACTCTATATGCCCCTGACTCAACAAGATTCTATATACCGCTCACTCAACAAGACTTTATATGCCCCTGACTCTACATGTGCCTGACTCTACATGCCCCTGACTCAACAAGACTCCACATACCCCTGACTCCACATGACTCTATATGCCCATAAGTCTACAAGACACTACAATAATCGATATGGCCCTGACTCTACAACCTAAAGCTACAATTCATGCGGGTTCACCAAAACTGGACAATGAGTTTTGATTCCTGATGCGATTTTCAAATGGTGAGTTTGGAATTTGGCATAAACAACATCAAAAGCTTGGCTCCATCCTGCCTTATATCAACGATTCAGGGTGGTGGTTATGGTTTAATTGTAAGAGGCAGATTATCTTGCTACACATTGACCAACTGACCATGGTTTAAATGCCATAGCCTAGGGTTAGTCATAATTATGCCATATGACCAGAGGATCACACGCCACTTCACTAAAGTAAAATCATCTCAAACTGGCTTCTTGTATATGACCGTGTTCATGTCACTGTACGCAAATGACTTCAACAGTCACCAGATCTCAATCCAATAGAGCACCTTAGGGACGAGGTGGAACAGGAGATTCACATCCTGGATGCACAGCCGACTGCAGCAACAGCGTGATGCGATCATGTGACTATGGAATGTTTCCAGCACCTCGTTGAATCCATGCCACAAAGAGTTCAGGCAATTCTGAAAGCAAAAGGTCGTCGGACCCAGCACCAGCGAGGTGTATGAAGCGTGAGTGTACTGTATATGCTCGTGAGTCTGACTATATAACATTCAAAGTGTGTTTTACTCTAAAAGATTTTATACATCCCTGGCTCTACATGACCCTAGCTCGACAGGTGCAAGTTTTAAAAGGTGACCAGGATGCCCTTGCATGACCTATGATTAAACTGAACCTGCTCTGTGATGTCACCTGTTTTTCAGTAACTCCCCTCAGCTGGATTGCTCAGAAATCAAATCCATAAAAGGAGAAGGAAATGTGTGTGGCGTGCCCTGAGGAAGCTCTGTAGGTATAATGTGTGTGTGTGTGTGTGTGTGTGTGTGTGTGTGTGAGAGTCGCTTTATTGGGTTTGCAGTTTCCTGCTTTGCACCGCAGCCTCCCAGCTAATTCAATTTTGCAAGGAGCAAAAGACATGATGCCCTCACGGGCCATTCATTAGAGGTGCTGTTACGGCCCAGACTGAGTGGAGGTGACGAAGCGGGCGGATGTCAGGAAAGTAAAGAAAAGCAGAAAATGTAGGAATTCTTCTAAAATGCCACCCAGCGCTCTGCTCCATCTGGCCAGACGTCAGTTGATATTTAAAAGCTTGTAGACGAAGGACAGAATATGGACAAGAACTCGGTTCCTTACGTTTGTTCAAGCACAGCCGTTCTCTATGTGAAGAGTTTCACGTGAAGAACACTGGAGCACCAGTCCAGCACATACTGAAAGCGTTACTGACATTCTTCATTTTCATTACATTTTTATGTGGTAATGGCTGCTGGAATGAAAAGAGAAGGAAGAGCGCCCAAAACTAGCCAGGACTATGAGTAGACCGTCCTCAGAGGGAAATGTGGGGCTACTGAGGTTTTTCACTAAATAAAATGAAAACCTCCATGTAGGACTCTTTCTATTTTTGAGACCCTGCAATTATTTTTAATTGTGCTGCACAGTGCCCAGTTCCTCGCACCGATCCCATAGTATGGAGGGGTTTGTGTTTTCATTGGGGCCTCGCCGGCATACAGCATATGGGCGTTTGGGGTTGGGGGCGAGGCCCTCCCACTTATAGCTATTTTTAGCATTGATTGAAAGGTCTACTGCACTGTAAAAGCAATCATCGCAGCTGGGGTATGGTCAACGTTGACTGGCTTCCACATGGTGCAGGAATCCCACGCCTTCGCTGTGCTCACTGATTTCTGCAGCGAAAGCTGTTCTGGGTTGATCATTTGTCCTACTGGGGCACAACGGCAGCCACTGGAGTGCGGCCATATTCACAATTGTTATGCTTGATTAAGAAATCACAATGCATGCTCGTTTGTCCATTTTTCACTAATAGACTACTCTTGCAACATTGTGGGACCTTAGAACGAGAGAACGTTCTCTCTCCTCATGAGAGAACGTTGCTACAGTCATGAGGAGAGAGGTTTGATTAGAGCTGATCGCTCTGCACCCACTCTCCGCCTCTGAGCGACTTGTATCAAAGAGTAAATGTAAATGTGTGAAGGTAAGAGGAACTTAAAAGCCTTAAGACCACCCATGCTAACTGAGCCTGTAGCTCTGGGGTTTGACGAAGCTGCAGTCAGCATCTCTACTGGATTTTCTGTATTTCTGTAAACGCATGGCAGGTAAAACCTGTAAGTGGATTAAAGCATTAGCTGTACAGGGACAAAAAAACCCATTGTACTCTCCTAGGGCCATTTAGGAAATCACCAGAAGATTTAACTCAGCTGGGCAATCCTGAACAACTGATCCAGGATCAGAGAATCACTCAGAAAAATCTGGTGTTACACGAGTGTGTACTCAATCACCGAACTGAAGGAAGTTCAGATCCGACTTGGGGGAGTTACCAGGACAACAAGTTCCCCAAAATGAACAACTCTGTATATTTATTCTTAATATTATGTGTAAAACTACTGTATAACCTTCTCACCGTGCCATTATTTATTTAACAAAAATAAAGCCAAAAAAACAAAAAACAAATAATACAAACATAGACAAACATACAAAATAATACTAGCAATACTAAGTACCCCATTGCTGCTTCCACAGGATTTAAGAGGGTAAGTTGCAGCCAGGTTCTGCTAATCATTAGCCATTTATTAACTGATCATCAGCAGGTGAGCAGACCTCTATGAAATCACAAGTTTTAGCAGCATTCAAGTGTGTGTTAATGCAATGCCAAGAAAAGAAACATACGCAATGGTCTTAGAGAACATCAGTCTGGAAAGCATTATAAAACCATGAACCCATTGTTCTACAATAAGAAAGATTATTCACAAGTGAACAGCATTCACAGACAGTCGCCGATCTTCAGTTCCAGCACATTCACCCACAGGACGGCACAGGTCAGACCGTGCACTGCTCAGAGAATTACAAAAATCCAAGCGCTACATCTCAGACCCTACAGGCCTCAGTGAGCATGTTCAGTGTTAACGTCCATGAAAGCACAATTAGAAAAAGATTGAACAAGTATGGTTTGTTTGGAAGGGTTGCCAGGAGAAACCTCTTCTGTCTAAGAAGAACATGGAAGAACGACTGAGGTTCACAAAACTACATCTGAACAGACCAGAGGGCTTCTGGAACAATGTCCTATTGGACAGATGAGACCAAAGTAGAGTTATTTGGCATTAATGCCCAGTGCAATATTTGACAAAAACCAAACACAGCATCACATCATACCCACTGTCAAGCACGGCGGTGGAGGGGTGATTATTTGGGCTTGTTTTCTAGCCACTGGACCTGCGCACCTAGCAGTTAAGTTAACCACATGTTTTTCTTTTTGCTTTCATTTTTGTTAAATGGTAAATGTTGAGGTTGTATTTGCCTAATACACTGGAATCTCTGATTGCGAGTAACGTGGTTTACGAGTGTTCCAAGTGTGCAAAGATTTTTAATACATTTTTAATCGGAAACCGAGAAAGTATTAGTTTACGAGCGCCGAGTATTTATTTTGACACCGAGCGTCACTCTCTCACCTAAGAGCGATTTCTTTTTTCCCTGTTAAACGGTGTTTCCGTTGTGTTTATATGTGTGTGTCCGTTTGTTGTGAAACTTAAGTGATTGTTAGTATGCGCTCACACCAGTCTCAGAGAGATGTCTTTTTTCCGTTAAAACGGTGTTTCTGCTGTGTTTATGTGTTTGTTGTGAAACTTAAAAAGTGCGTCTGTTAATATGCGCTCATGCCAGTCTCAGAGAGATGGGGAGAGGGAGGAGGAGTGTTACTGTGTAAAACGAGGCGAGGGAAGGGGCTAATTCCACACACACACACACACACACACACACACACACACACACACACACACACACACACACGGCGCCTGCGTGCACAAATGGAAACACTTATCTGTCAGGATTTATTTGTACTTTTTTTTTTAAAGGTAAAGTGCAGAAAGTGCAGATTAATTTGTTTAATTTTCATTTTATAGATTGTATTAATTATTTTTATGTATTTATTTTTGGGGGCTGTGGAACGAATTATTTGAGTTTTCATTATTTCTTATGGGAAATGATGATTTGGTTTACGAGTGTTTTGGAACATGAGCCCACTTCCGGAACGAATTATGCTCGTAATCCAAGGTTCCACTGTACTAAGACCTGCTATGATCAGAGGATGTGTATTATGTTTTGACACAGAAATATTACTTTTTCTAATGAAAGGAATTAAAAAGGGGGGGGGGGGCACTAACTTTTACACAACTACAGTATATATATGTAAACCAGGCTTTGAGCTGTGTGCTTCTGTTTAGATTTATATACAATCAGAATTCTTTAAGGCTGATCCAAAACCAGTACATTGTCCTAAGTTAGACTGATCCAGGTCCAGAACAGCAGCCCAAAATATCTTCTCATGGGACAGACATTGGACAGCGTGTGCTTAAGTACGACTGATCTAGAGTCAGTACCTTAAAGTCTGCCATTAACATGTCAAAAATAAGACTGATTTTGAATCCGTATATTAGGACCAAAATATCATCTGATATCCAACAAGCGTCACGGACAGCAGCACTCATGAACAGTGATCCAGAACCAGTACAGCAGCCCCAAAATATCTCCTGGCAGGCCAGAGCAAATCCTCTTTAAAACATGACTAAAATATCCATCTTCTGCCGTGCCCAAAGCTTAGAGCTGGTATTAGTAGCTCTCGTAGCTGCTCCAGCATGCAGCAGGCAGAAGAATGCAGGGTTTAGGAATTAAACATGGATGCTACGGAGGTCTTCTGGGACTGTACATTTGTTGTCTTAGAAATAGCTGAGAAGTTCTTTGTTGTTGTTCCGTAAATACACATGGATAAAAAAAGCGATGACTGCAATGTGACCGTTAAAACCTAAATATAGACCAGTAAATAATAAACAGAAGTTGTGGTACCTGTGACGAGTTCGCGGATCTCGGCGTCACCGCTTTTCCTGAGCAGGCGAACGAGAGCGGGGATGCCGTCGCAGCTCCTGATGGCCGCCTTGTTTTCGTTGTCCTTGCCGAAGGAGAGGTTGCGCAGGGCTCCACACGTTTTGCGCTGCACCTCACCCTTGGGGTGCTCGAGCAAGGCCACCAGAGCCGGGATGCCGTTCAGCTGTCGCACGGCTTTCTTTACCACGTCGTTCTCGTAGCACAGGTGCTGCAGGTAGGCGGCGGCATTGGCTTTGACCGGATCGAGGGGGTGGCCCAGCATAGCGATGACCTCGGGGAGGTCGGGGTCACGCCAACAGCGAGGGTCCTGGCGCGCCAAGGCACCGTCGATGCCGCCGTCCAGGCTGGCCGTGCTGCCCCGTTCGGGCTGTGCGAGTGGGGCGGGGAACATGCCAGGACCGTAGCGGTGTCGCTCGTCGATTAGCTCCGACTCGATGGGGTCATCGTAGCCCCTGTTTAGGGTCAGAGAGAGAGAGAGAGAGAGAGAGAGAGAGAGATAGGGTGGTTGATGGGGGTTGGACTCTTTTTCAATCTGAACAATGCAGCTTTTCCACTGATGACTAAGATTTTAAGAAATCTGAAAAGATAAAACAAGGCTCAAGTATAAGTCAAAGCAAAACTGAGCTCGAACAGCCGCCGAGATGTTAAAATGACCCTCATCATTTTCACGTCAAATAAAGAGACACAGGGACAGGGGACAGACAAACGAACTATCAAGAGCTTCATGGGGAAAGCAGAAATAGCTCCTCTCAGAGATCGTCTGCGGAAATGAGCTGCAGGCGGAGACAGACAGGGGAGGAAAATAGGTTTAAGTGGAACAGTCAGAGTGAGACGGAGAAGGATGGAAACGCCAAAACACTGAGATAGAGAGAAAACAGAGCGGGCCGAGGAGTGGCTATTAACCATGCTGTCGGAGAAGCAGCCAGAAGAGCGAGTCTTGTTGATAAGAGAAACAGCTGCCAGTTCCTTATTAATGGGCAGTCTGGGAAAGGTGTAGGGCTTTTATTAATGAGAGTGTGGCTGAGGTTACAGGTGCGAGAATAAAAAAATTAAAAAAAGGCAGCGATGGGGAAGGGGTGACGGGGTTGGGGGAAGAGAAGCGAGTCTGCAACATCTCTATCATTTCCTGAGCAGGAATGTGGAAAATAAGATTCCCGTCTCGCTGTTCCGACCAGGGGTACGGTCTAACCCCCGGGCTATCGTATTACACGGCTAAATTGCTTTTTATGAGCTCCTAATGATTTTTAAAGCTCTGAGTGCCTTGTATATGGTTTCGGATCACTGGGATCGTTCGACATCGGGCCGTGTCAGCGCGTGTCAGTCCAATGGGTTAATGCGGAGGGGATTCCACTTAAAGCAGGATGTAATGCAGTATGTTAACCTGGAGTGAACCCAGGACTTGGGAACTCGCAACCTTCACCGCATAATTGCAAAAAAACAGGAACTTGAATTTCATCCAGCGGCAAAATGCAATATACAGTATAAGATAAGGATTTCTTTATTTCTTTGCCCACTAGTTATGACTCTCTAAAAAAATAATAATCCACATGCAGTCTGAAGGTCTCCACTTCCATGCAATTATTTGCTACTGGCTGCTCAAATTGGAAAAAAACACAAAAAACAAAACTTGTGACCTTATAAGCAGAGGTGGGAAGTAAATGAATACATGTACTGCATTACTTTACTTAAGTACATATTTCACTAATCTGTACTTTGAGTACGTTTATTAAAGGATACTTTGTACTTTTACTCCACTCTAATGTACAGCAAGTACCTGAACTCCGACTGGACTACATTTCTGCATGACATTACGGTACCGGACCACATCGCTGTGAAGTGTTTGAAGAGTGTTTGAAGAGGGAATGTCGCCACACGCTGACTATTAGGCGTAATCACGTGACTTTCTTTTCCTTTGAGACAGGAAAAGGAAAGTCATGTGACTTTGATCTCAGCAGCCGAGCCGGTTACAGACGGCGATAAAAAAAAAAAACAGTTTGGTTCACAATTGGAAATCAAAGTGAGAGAGATTTTCATTTAACATGACAATACAAGCCCTGCACCTTTGATACTTCTGTATTTTTACTCAACTACACAAGTAAACAGAGGACTTCTACTCGAGCAATACTTGCCCTTGGGAATCTACTTTTACTCGAACATTCTGCCCATCTCTGCTTATAGTATATATAGTATTATACACAATTCTAAAAACCCATCTTGAGAAATAGTTCGCTAGGCATCCTGAAGGACTTCATCTCTTTTTTTCAGTCCAGTCCCTGTACCTGAGCAGATTCAGAGGGATGCTTTAGTTTGTTACGCCACACAGTGACCTATGGATGAGTGGATGGAACAGACGCCAGGGGACATGAGGTCACTGTGGAGGTTGTTACATACAGTAAGTTTTTTCATTGCAGCTTTAAGCACTGTGCTGTGTGTCGCAGTTAAACATTCGTTCTTATTTCTTTAATTGAATTGACAACAATTGATTTTATTTAATATGAAGCAATCAGGGGAGACATCTTCTCATGGTCTTTGATGTTAGGTTAAGCCTTTATCTGGCACATATACTTAAAAAAAAAAAAAAAAAACAGCTTGGAAAAACACACTAGAGATGCCTTGATTTGGCTCATTTTACATTTTTTAAGGACGAAACTAATTACACTAGTTAGTGTAAACAGACAGGCCCCGCCCACAAACCGCAAACAAAACTAGCACATTTTTTTTCACCTCCACTCCAGATCTTAATGCGCCTGAATGAAACCCTGCAGGAGTTTATTTCACCACCTGGTCGCGTGCAGGTGAAATCCTCCCCCGCTGAGTCACTCCACAGTACCGGTCTTTACTCAAGTGATTACCTCAGCAATAAACAAGTGAATAATGGAATAAATAAGCAGTAGACTTTTAAAAGCTGTAATGTTTCTCGGGCATGAAAGCAGGTCCATGCTGAGACGGTAAGCAGGAGAGCACGGGGTGACGTCATTAAAGCGGCACACCGCTGTGAGCCTTGCGCTAACGCTCCTGTACGGTCGAGGACTTTTTATGCAGCGCGTTCTCGTGGGTTCATTAAATCCGGCGCTCGGTCAGCGTTCACCTCCTCTCGAGTGTGTGACCTGAAACGTCTGACCTGCGTCCTGTTTGTGTGTGTGCAATATCTAAAAATATTGATGTGTGTACAGTATGATACTTTTTTTTTTTAAACATCTTTTTTTGTTGTTTATAATTACAGCTCCACTTCAAAGCAATCTCTGCGCTTTAATAAAGAAAGCGTTCATTAACGCCAAAGCTGCTCTGCGTTTAAAAAAGGAAAGTCCGGATTAGACCGGATTTATCTGCTGGAATCACGCTCGTTGAAAACAGAGTGCGCTAACGGAGACACGACTGATTTCTGCTAAAGCTTGATTCTTCAGGTGTGTGTGTGTGTGCGTGTGTGGAATAATTCTGTCAGAGTGAATGTAGTCGGCTAGGGAGGTTGTTTGTGGGTAATGTGGCATATAATAGAATAAACAGAATCAACCTTGATAAGTGATGTCAGTGTCATAACCGCACACACACACACACACACACACACACACACACACACACACACACAAACACACTGAGTGAAAATCTACATTCCTGCGAGCTCAGCCGCTCGGTCTGAGTGATGGGAACGTCAGGATTTGCATCTCAGCCGGAGTCGCGAGTTTTCCCGGGACAGTAACACCACTGACACTAGGACCTGGGAGCTGCTTACAGAAGCTCCTTTCATCTAACTATAATTGATAATTTTGTTAACATTCTGCTCTGCACAGAACCGCTCCTTATAAGGTAAAAAAGCCCAGCGAGGAGGGCAGCAGGAGGAACGAAACACTCCAGGAATCTTTCCATCTCCCACGCCGAGAGCGGTTCACACACAGACCTCCAGGATCTCCCTGAAGAGGGAAACAATCGCTCCTCTACACCGCGCTGAGAGACCCGGAGAGGTTCATAACAGGAACGATGTCGAGCCTGGCGTCGCGCCAATGCCACGCAGATATTCGTGTCATCGCGATGTGCTGGTACCAAAATGAGCGCGTGTACTATGGCTTTGGACGGCGTCCGGCTGAGAGACACGACAGGACAGAGACCATCGACAGCTTTCACACACACACTCACACGTGATGATCTCCTCCAGGAGTTTATTTTCTTTTCCCTCGTTTAAGTAAATGTGCACTTGTCCTGTGATAAATACTGCAGTAATGATCTCTGCACTAATGGACTGCGCCATCTGCTTGTCCTCTTAACTCATCAATCCAAAGACTTAAACGGCGCCTGGTCTTACGATATACACGCGCCACGAGCAAGGGGGGACGTCCCGAGGGGTCTCTGACAAGATAAGCAGGTGCATATGGGCCCATCCGAAGAGAAAGAGAGAGAGAGAGAGAGAGAGAGAGACGTACATACAGACAGAGACACAGCGGGAGACATTGAGAGATAGAAGTCAAGAGGGAATTCCAGAAACAAACAGAAAGAGAAGAAGAGAGTAAGAGAGTGAGAGAGAGAGAGAGAGAGAGAGAGAGACATGAAAGAAGTCTGAGAGACATAAAAAGAGAGAGACACAGAAGAAGACAGGAAGACACACAGAGGAAACAGAAGAATACAAAGTGAGAGAGACAGCGAGACAAAAGACAGAGTGAGATCGAAAGATAGAAACAAAAAGAGATACAGAAGAAGAGAGCAGGGCGACACACGATGACAGAAGAATACAGAGAGAGACTCGGAGACAAACGAGAGTCAGACTGAAAAATCGAAAGAGACAAATAGAGACACAGAAGAAGAGAGTGAGAAAGACACAGAAGATAGAGATAGACACAGAATAAAATATGAAAGATAGACAAGAAGTTAAGAGACATTTGAGAGACTGAGGAGAGACAAAGAAGACAAGAACGAGAGACAAAGACAGAAAAATACAGAGATGCATAGAGAAAGACGGGAGAAGATGACCAAGGGAGACTAAGGGAGACAAAGAAGAAGACAGGGTGAGACAAAGAAGAAGACAAAGAGAGACACAGTGATACCGAAGAAGACAGAAACAAAGAGAGGGAGACAGAGAGACCCAGAGGAAGGCGACAGACACAAAAGGAGACACAGAGACAGAGAAAATGGGGAGATGCATCGAGTCAGAGAGCCTTTGAGTTCTTCTAGCCGTGTGTTAGTGATCACAAACACAATCATCCAAGACTGATGATGAACGTGGTGAAAGGAACTCTGGGTAAATTTCCCGCGTTAAATAATAAAACTGGTCACCTTTTCGTTGATGCCAAAGAATATACAAGAAGTCATGTGACTGGGGGAAAAAAGTGGGTGGGGTTTAACTGTAAACGCAGGGTTACTGCATTCTGATTGGTTCACCGTTTTTCGAGAACGTTACATCGTCTGGATACGTCAACGCACGGTGGCGCCGCCGCCGATTAAAGCCTGTTAGTTTGAACAAAGTCTAACGCGGTGACAGGGCGGGACAGCAATCAAGCAGAAAGAAACGCTGTTCGTGCGTCAGCATCAGTAATGAATTAAACACACGCCATCTCTCGCTCGCTGACTCGAACGCACAGGGATGATTTCCGCGGTAAACACCTCAATTTTCTCTGGAGCGTAATTGACGGGCTTTGGAGGCTGACTGCGCGACAAGCCGTAATTATAACACCCGGGTCTCCTCGCGTGTGTGTCGCGTGTGCTCCTGGTGCGGCCGTACATGGAGGACGCTACAGAGGTGTGTGTGTGTGTGTGTGAGAAAAACTTAGAACTTTGTGTCCTTGTAACAGACTATTAGGCAGAAAATAGTCAGGAGTTTGTCATAGCTGTGTGTGTGTGTGCGTGTGTGTGCAGGGTCAGGGCTAAAAAGTAGACTTTACTATTTCCTAAGGGACTAAAATCCTACCTGACCAAAAAAAAAAAAAAAAATTCTTTGTACATCACAGTTCTTTTACACACACACACACACACACACACACACACACACACACACACACACACACACACACACACACACACACACACACCTGTGCCTCATGTCAAATGTCAGCTTTCATTTGTTCTGGCTTTTATAGAAATGTGCTTGTGTCAGAGCTCAGGGCTAGCAGGGGCGCGCTAGATGTGTTTGTGTGTTTTCTGTATTTTTCTTTGCGCGTTTGTGTGTGTGTGTGTGTGTGTGTGTGTGTGCGCACGTGTTCACAGGCACAAGCACAAACTTAGTATGAGAACCAGGTTGTGATGAAAAAAGCAGGAATGATACAATAATTCATCGTCTCCAGCGCTCCGACTATAACGAATCGAACATCGTGGTCTCCCTCGAGATAGAGTAGCTCCTGAGGAACCTGCGAGAGACGCGAGAGAAAGCTCCGCCCATTTCCCCTCTAAAGCATGAGAGAGAAGTGTGAGCGATGAGAAGGCTGCTCCTACCGACAGGAGCACATGCTCACTAGCTATTATCACTGAAGCTCCCCGCGCCGCGTCTTCACTCCGAGCATCTGTTTGCGAGTACAGTACGTGAGATGATGTTCCTCACGAACAGATGCTTCATCCTTAACCATCCACACCCGACTTCTCTCCCTGCTCCGCTTCCTGACAGGAAAACATCAACGCACAGATGTAAAGTGTTTGGATGGTCAGGCTCCACTTGTGAGATCTCAATGAGATCTTATTGGCGTAAACACAGAGCGAGCAACAGATACTATAGCGAAACACATGAGGGGATTTAGCATTAACAGGTACGCTAGCAAACCACACAAGACCAAACAGCGAAGGAAGATCATTTTACCCATGTGGCATCCAGATCATTCACGGATCAGACTCTAATCGTCCTAAAGTGATACTGGGATCAGACTCCGATTAGACTCAAGTCGCTCTAAGATGATACTCAGATTTAAACCAGTTTGGCGGGAGGTAATGCTGAGATCAGATTCAGATTAAACCTAAAGATCCCTAAGAGGATACTGAGATCAGACTCAGATTAGACTTTATTCATCCTGAGGTGATACGGAGATCAGACTCAGATTAGACCCTGTTAATCTTATATGATCCTGGGGTCAGACTCAAATTAGACTTTATTCATCCTCAGGTGATAATGAGATCAGATTTAGATTAGACCTTATTCATATTGCGGTGATACTAGGATCAGTCTCAGATCAGATTCTGTTCATCCTGAGGTGATACTAGGATCAGACTCAGATTAGACCCTTAGGCAATGCTCAGATTTAACCCAGATTGGTCTGAGATAATGCTGAGACCCAGATTAGACCTAAATCTCCCTGAGGTGATAACAGGATCAGTCTCAGATTAGACCTTTTCACGCTGAGGTGATACTGGGATCATACTAAAATTAGAGCCAAACCGTGCTGAGGTGATACTGATATAAGACTCAAGTTAGACCAAAATCTTCTCAGTGTAATCCACATACATCTAAAGCCCAGATTGGCCTGAGGTGATGCTTAGATCAGATTCAGTCGACACGCTAATCACCATAAAGTGACACTTGTATAGAACACAAATTGGACACTTGTATAGAACACAAATTGGACACTTGTATAGAACACAAATTGGACACTTGTATAGAACACAAATACTAAGACTATCCTCAGATTAAACCAAGCTTTCCTGTGATGATAGTCAGATCAGATTTAAATTAAACTTTCTGACTGTAACCTCTCTAAGGTGACACTGAGATCAGACCACCATTGTCCTTAGGCAGACCTAAGACAGCTGCAAGGTTAAACGTGAGCATCCTAAGATCATACGAGGCTAATCTCCTTATATTACACTGATCAGAACGAGATCAGATCCTGAGCATCACCTGACACGTGGGCCATTGCGCAACGGGTCTCTCATGGCACGTGCGGCGCTGGGCAGCGTGCGGCGGTTGGCGGTGGAGTAGTCGGGCTCCAGCTCGTACGGCTCTTCCTCGTCCGGGCCGAGGCTGCGCCGGTCGTCCTCCAGTCCGTACGGCTCGGGCTGGAAGCGCTCCGGCTGCGAGCGATTGAGGTCCACGGTGCTGCTGCCTCCGACGGGTACTTGCGGCTGTGCCATGTGCCCGTAGTCGTCCCTGCGGATTGGGAGGGTGTAGCTGTTCTCCATGCGGTAACCGTAGGGCCTGTAGGGGCGGTAGTTGAGGCCACGCGAGAGGCTCCCGTAGTTGTCGCAAACGTCCCCGTAGGCGTCGTGCGGGCTGTAGTACGAGTCGCCATAGTTGCTGTGGTTGTAGGAGCGCGTGAGCGTAGATGTGGCCTGAGGTGTGACGAAGCGCTCGCCGTTCTTCATGAAGCGACGGTCGATGGAGTCCGTGTAGCTGCCCAGCGGCGATGAGCCGTCGGAAATCGGCAGGCCGTCAGGACCTAGCGGGACCTGACGCACGGTGCGCGTGGTGACCGTCTTCACCATCTTGGTTACCTGCGGGACACAAACAACACAAAAGCAAACAGATTGTTTTATCAGTTACAAGACGATGCTGAATTTCTGTGCTAAACACGAGCTCGGTCTTTTGCACCGCACGGCATGTTACTGAAGTTCACTTTATAATGAGCAAGACGTCAAAGCGCTGTCTGATCTAACCAGGGCTGTGTTTTTATTTATTTATTTTTTAACATGGTTTCTAGCGTCCACAACACTACACAGTTCCCTGTTCGGTTTGTAAATCATTCATATTTACTTTGAAGCCTGATGATCATAGAGTGCTGCAGGACCGCAGTTCAAAGACTCTGTCCTATTAGATGAGAGTACCGTAGCTGGGGGTTGTGGTGGTGGAGGGAGTTAAAAACAAGGGCACTTGAAAAACAGGGCTGGGAGGATTAATCATATTACTGCACCGTTCTCTCAGGCCATCAATCTGTCTGTACGGTTAGACGTCAATAAACGAGCCCGCTAAAACAGACAGACCATGATGAAAATCAGCGATGGACCAATCACGGCGCCGCATCGATCCCGAGCTGCGCTTACGCTCCCACCAATCACTGTGTGTAGCGTTCAACGACCTACATCCGAACATCCGAAGCAGGCTGGCCTTGAACGTCTGTACACACCCCTCGTTCTGCATCTCTCCGTCCATCGGTGTCTAGACCTAAATAATAAATAACTGAGCATCTCTCTCAGACCGCTAAGCGTCCGTGCTCACGGGGAGGAGGAATGCCTCGGCGTTCTGCTGATTCTAAAACCAATTTGCTGCCCAGCAAACTCCACGGCGCCGTTAATTAGCTATTTTGTTCGAGGCTATAAATTTGTCTTGGGAATTAATGAGGCTGATGAAAATTAATCGTCAGCTGAGAGTATCCGTGTCTAGCAAGCGGGCACGGCGGTTTGTTTACGTTTAATGCGCTCGTGGGAAACGGCTCTGACAAATCGACTGCGTGGTCTTCTTCCCGCTTGCACCTGTATCGCGACAGAATGTCAGGAAACCACAGCGGGTGCTTTATTTTCCCCATTTGCAGTTAATCTGAGCAAACCACTCGCACGCATGTCACACACCGACCGCCTGCACAGAAGGTTAAGAGTCTACACAATAGGCTGGAATCATTTCTCCTAACGTTTATAGAAAAAACAAACAAGCAAAACATCTATTTACAACTTCCTGCTTCAAAGAAAATTCTGACATTTTTCCACATAAACGTCTCGCCACAGAAAACATCCCGAATCAACAAGCCCTGGCGAACGAGCTGTTGCTATAGCAACAACGCATTAAAATGATTGAATTAATTATGAACTCAATATGTCTCTGTCATATGCACTTAATATGTCTCTCTCAGTAATGGATGCTCAATATGTCCACTGTGTCAAACATACTTGATACATTTTCTCTCTCATACACATATGCTCAATATGTCCGTCTGTCCCTGTCATACATGCTCGATATGTCCCCTCCGTCAGACATACTTGATATGGCCTTCTCAGACATACACACTTAATATGTTTCTCTCCGTCACACGTGCTCTGTATGTCCCTCTTGGTCACACGTGTTCAAAATGTCCCTCTCAGTCAGACATATATTTGTCCCTCGATGTACGCTCGAAGTGTCCCACTCAGTCACACATGCTCTGTATGTCCCTCTTGGTCAGACGTGTTCAAAATGTCTCTCTCGGTCACATATGCTCAAAATGTCCCACTCAGTCACAAGTGCTCTCTTTGTCCCTCTTAGTCACACATATATTTGTCCCTCTATCATTTATGCTCGAAATGTCCCACTCAGTCACACATGCTCGGTATGTCCCTTAGTTACACATGTTCAAAATGTCCCTCTCAGTCATACGTGCCCGAAATGTCCCCCTCGGTCTCGCATGCTCGAAATGTCCCTCTCAATCACATATATTTGTCCCTCTATCATACATGCTCGAAATGTCCCTCTCAGTCTCGCATGCTCGAAATGTCCCTCTCAATCACACGTATAGTTGTCCCTCTATCAAATATGCTCAATAATCAGTCACATGTCCTCGGTGTGTCCCTCTCAATCATACATGCTTAACATGACAGTCTATAATACACATATGTCTTCCTCTATCATACTGTCTTGATGCGTCCCTCTCAGTCATCACCACTCAATTCTTTCCAACCAGGCATACACACTCGATGTGTCCCCTCTCAGATGTAAACACGCAATAAGGTCAGTAAGACAGAGGACTCATTTTAAAGTGTTGAAAAAGGGAAACAGAGCGAAACATCAAACACACAGGAATAAAACGTGTGTATTAATATTTAACGTATGCAGAGGTGCAGGTGTGTGTGTACGTGATATACGTGATGATATAAACGCCCTGCAGGGCCGGAGGTCAAGCGGAGGTGACCGCTCGGCGAGTCAGAGCTCCACGCTGGGATCTCACACCGGCGCTCAGCGTTCAGTGAATACAGAGTCTCTGTGAGGACGAGTTTCTTTCTACTGTGAGTTTTTGAAATGCCCTTTCCATAAACAAGAGGTGGATAAGCACGGAAAAAACAAACAAACAAACAAACAAACAAACAAAAAAGCGGTCGTGCTGAAGCGACGGGTCGAAGCGGTAATATGAATGAAACGGCGAAAGCTTTAGAGACGAGGTTCTTCACGTTTTTTTTTTTTTTTTTAGCAGCCAGTGACCTTTACTACTGTAATATAAATTCCAGAGACCTGCTTAGGACAGATTTATTTTATGGATATTATATTTAAATCTGTAATATTAGAGTTTATTTCCACCGACAGAACAGAAGGAGACCCGCGTTAACTTTGGTGCCTGGACCCCTTAATATACTAACTTCATTATATTGGCACAGTAACCCCCCCCCCCTCCCAATAGCGGTTCTTCATACACCCCTAGCGGTCCTTGGACTCCAGTTGGAGAACCACTGGTTTAGTGTATGTAAGTTCATTAGAGGTTAAAACCCTGGTTATGTGATCGCTAAAGAGAAATGATTGTGAATGTTGAACACTTTCACACTCTGTAGACGTCCTGGCATAGCAACACCACGAGCAGCACAGATGCATTATGGGGACTTGCGAATTTGGAGGGTGTGTGAAATTCGAGTTTCTCGTCACGCCAAAAATCTACACCATGCGCCGGACGCGTGACAAAGGAACGACTCAACTGTTCACACAAGGAACATGAGGGGCTGTAGAAAAAAAGAAAGAAAGGAGGCCCACACTTTAGAAACCTGAGAGAGAGGGACAGTGTGTGTGTGTGTGTGTCTGTGTGTGTGTGTGTGTGTGTGTGTGTGTGTGCGTGCGTTGTGTGATCGGATGGAAATCTGACTTGACGTGTTTTAGAAATCTCAGCGTCAGCAGTGGTTTTCCAGTTTATGGTAGTAACACTAAAGATCGCTGACACACACACACACACACACACACACCTGCCCTTTAGCCTGATATTTACCTACTACAGAGAAAAAAAGTGTGAAGAAGTGAAGAATTTGTGCAGATTAGCTGAAATCTAAATCACACACACACACACACACACACACACACACACACACACACACACACAAGACCAGTCATTAGACACATACTGTATTATGGTAAGCAGTGCGACACTAAATACCGTGGTGTGTGTGTGTGTGTGTGTGTGTGCACCCATACCTTGGTCTCTGTGCGGCGCGTGGTCCCGTCCTCCGACGTCACCACGGAGACGTGTGAAGTGGGCGTGCCGGGGTCCTCCTCTATGGTGACCGTCTCCTCCACCACCTCCTGCGGCTCCTGCATCATGGCCAGAGACGTCTGGTTGCTGGGACTCTGCTCCTGTTGAACAGAGGTCGAAGGTCATCGTGACGAGAGAAGCGTTGCTGCAGCACCTTCAGTTATTATTACAGCTTTAATCTGACTCGCCTGCTTAAGAGCCCTGTGAGAGCTTTAGGGGCGAGAGACGAAATGTCAGATCGATAAGGACAGACGGAGAAGAGACGGAAAGAGAAAAAAAGAAAAAAAAAAAAAACGGTGAAGACTTGGTGGAGACGGCTGAAGCGGGTAGAGCGCGGTTTGCAGACTGAATGTTAGAGTATTAAACGTGCGCGGGGGCGAGGAGACGTGTCCGAGCTGAAGTGTCTCCCGCTCACGCTCGAGTGCTGCTGCTTTATAAAAGCAATATAGTGCGGTAATGACGCTTTGATTAACTCGTGCAAAAAGCCTGTTAAGAGCCTCGTGGGGGTGAATTTTAATATCATCATGCGCTGTTTATTTGCCGGGCGAATTTTAAAAGCAGCAACATGAACCTGAGGAGCGGTTACAGGTGTCAGCGTCGGCGCCGCCTCTGTTCCCCGCCGATGCCTCGAGATCGGGCTGTGGGAGGCGCCAGCGCAAAGCAAAACCGTGCTCGTCTCTCACCTGTGGATCATCAGGACCAGGCCCGTCCTCTGAATGATAAATCCACACGTAATCAAAACCTGATGAGCTGGCTCTGGATTCTGATTGGTCGGCTCAATGTTCTACACCAGCAGCTCTGATACTGAGGCAGCTTTAAATCACGGTCTTAAAAAAAATGCTCCAGTTTCTATAGTAACACCGTACTCCAGATCCAGTACACCATTAGCACCTCCAGCAATCAGAGATATTTTTGTCCCATTATTATTATTATTATTATTATTATTATTATTATTATTATTAAAGACTTCACAATGGTCAGCCCTGTACACAGCACTGGTTGTACTGGTGCAGAATGTGAGCCCTTATTGTCCCGGGATTTGTTTTATCTGGACATGAAAAGACCAGATTAAAAAAAAATAATTCTGTCCAGTAAACATGGCTGTTCTGGAAACAATGTTGGCAAACGCACCAAGCGAAAAAGCCTCGATGTAAATAAAGCCCGGTTGCACTGTTTTTACAGTCCCGTTCAGTTAAATGGGCTTTCTGGAAACGATCAGAACAAACAGGGGACGAGGATCGCAGAGAAATTCTACCAACGATAATAGACGAAAGCTGGGGCTGAAAAAACAAAACAAAAAAACAAACAACAACAACAACAACAAAAAACAGAAGGACAGAAAATTACAGTAGATGTTCTGTGTGTTTCTGCTAGAACTTAATCTATATAACCTACTACGAGATTTGGTCTCCATGGAAGCAAAGCAAAACAAAACGCACTTGATGAGGCACAGAAGCGTTGAAGGAAATATAGGATTAGATAAAACCCATGCTTCGTTCTGTACAGCGTCTGTGAGAGATCCGCTCAGCACGGGAAAGGACATCTCCAAAACACAAACACGCGCACACACACACGCTTACAGCTGCCTCGCAGACGGACACGGATCCACACGTCTGACGTTCGGGATGAGCGTCTGGTTTATTACTCATTCTGTAACAATGACTTGACCTCTGACTTTTTTTTTTTGTTTGTTTTTTTACAGCTTTGATAAAGGTCAACTTTAGCGCCTCATCTTAGAACGAGTACGTCTGAAAGCGTCAGTGATCTGATGCTTAAACTTAATAAAGTACACAGAACATGATGCAATCGGTGAAACCCAAAAACACTGTCCACATATCAAGCCCTCGTGCTTTTTCTCTGCGCCGTACGAGAAGCCGTCGGATTGGGGGGAAACGAGACCCCGTGATGTCCTGCATTCCACAGTCCGCTGCCTCTGCGCGTCTCCGTCTCTGGGCCTCATCTTAAACACGCAGATGGAGGCCCCACGCTGGGCAGAAAGGGCGCACAAGAGGCTCCTTCCACACAGCAATATGACCGGCTCAGACGGGGGGGAAGCACAAGAGGCTCCTCCAAAAACAACACTGGGGTAGGGGGGTGTCGAGGGAGGGCGGAGGGGACGGAGCGTCTCCTAGCAACAGCTCAGAGAAACGAATGCGCTTATACAGAACGCTCGAGCGGTGAAAAGCTTCTCAGGCGTCCCGAAACGTCAAATCCGCCTGCTTACAACATTCAGGGTGAGTTCCCATCTGCATACGTGCTTGAGATCTGATTCTCCAGCAAGACACACAGGCTCAACAAGAACAAGAATAAATGAATAGAATTGAAGCATTCCTGGGTGCTCTTCATTTAGTTGTACATGTGCGTATACTGTACGAGTCGCCAACTCGATGTGGTATAAGAGAAACAAAACAACGTTAACCACATGATGGCGTGACATTCCTTTTATCTGGATCCATAGTACTGAGAGATACAAAAGCCTCACTATAAAAAAAAAAAAAGTAGATGTTTCTGAAGGGTCAAATTATTGACCCTTAATTAGCAGCCAAAGGAATGAGCCGATTATAAGCCAGAGAAAACAACTAAAGGGATTTGAAATGGCTGGGACTGGGTTGGATAGCGGGAAGGATGGTTCTGAACCATCAACTTTGTGGACGATATTGTGGAGGATGAAAAAAAAAAACAAAAAAAAAAACTTTGGGATATTACAGGGTTTAAAACAAAAATAAAAAAAGAGCTACGTTTAATAGTGAAAGTTAGAGGATTTCCATACAGGAACTGGGGTTAAGACTAAACATCTGTGTGTCCATAAGAAAACCACTTGTTAGTGAGATTCATCTGAGGAAAAGAAAAAGAAAAAGAAAAAAAAAAAAAAAGCAAAAAGATTGCATAAAGCATATGTATAAAAATTTGGCCATGTGACCCTGTTCCAGAGTGATGGGCGTGTCGGGGTAAAGCGAGGCATCCATCATGCAGAGTGTGCACTGTACAAGCCTCTGGAGACAGTGTCATGATCTGGACTTGCTCAGGTTTAGACTCAGCAATGTTATGTGGCAGTAAAATGAAGTCAGCTGACGACCTGAATGTCCTGAATGACCAGATTATCACATCTATGGAGATTTTCGTCCCTGATGGGACACGCCATATTCCAGGACTGAGTGTGTGAAAGAGCGCTTCTGGGAGCACGAGGGATCATTCTCACACATGAACTGTCCACCACATTGTGTGTGTGTGTGTGTGTGTGTGTAATCAAAGCTAACGGTGATTGAATGAATGCTTCTTTTTTGTTGTTTTGGCCAGGCAGTGTATTTGACCTCACTCCATTGTTCCCGTAGCACCAATTAGCCAAGCCGCTATCTAATCACCAAATCACATCCATTCTTTTTGCTGTCGCTAATGTTACGCTTTATATTATAACGAATCCAGGATGCTAAGAGATTACGGCAACGTATTGTCCCTCGACATCCTCCGGTCCAAACGAAAGGAACCACATTAGTTTAATTAACAGGGTCTGGAACATTCTTCCACAAGCTCACGTTTGAAGGTCAGAACACAGCGTGATGGATTTGCTCCTCTTCCTCTGCGCGTTCACCTTAAATCACCTGAGCGGCGGTAATTCACTGCACCGCGGCTAAAGGGATTTCGAGTCGGGCCGCAAGCCAGAGATCATTACCAGGCTTTTATACAATTAATCCGCCAGCTAAGACAGTCCGGGTAACCTTGGGTCATCCCATTCAGCCACATCTCCTCCTGTTTGACCTTCTGCTCTGCCAGCTCGCCGAGGAAAGTGCGGTGAAGCTACCGTGAGCGTGGCCCTTAGCTATCTCTAATGCGAGCTTACATGCTTGTTCATTTCTGCTAAAAAAAGCAGTATGCTTTTTTACTGTATTTTAACTGTATTTTAACTGTTAACAGAGTCTTTTCTAACTTGATTATATTATTAACTATTAACGGCATGTTTTCTGAGGAAGCTGAGGTGAAAAAGATGAGTCCATGATCTCCAGCTCCTCCCAGTTTCTCTGACCAGCAGATCCTGGCACTGGCCCGCTCTTTCAGGTCAGCCGAGTCCGGATCGGAGGACATCGGGGTGTTGATGAAGCCGTGAGGAAAGGGTGATTCTGGGGAACCTGAAGGCTCGTAAGAAGATTTTTTGGAAAGGAAAAGTTAGTTTTGGAAGGAGTGGAGACATGAGGGGGGGAGGCGGTTTTTAGTTTAAAAGAATCTTGATGGCATGCGCTCTCGCCTCCTTCCTGCTCCTCACACTTCTTCACTCTGTTTCTTTTTTTTTTTCTTTTAGACCCATTCCCAGACGCTCCCTTTGTGCTGTTGTACAAAACGATCACCGAAGCCCAAAGAAAACAAATAACCAATCAAGCGTCTCGGTCTGCAGCACAACCTACAAAAGCTTGCTGCTTCCCTTCGCCATGGCACGGACTCAAAATCCTGAAGAATGCGCTGATGTCGTTCTTCGCTGATGCCCCCATCCACCCCCCCCCCCCACCACCCTCAACCCAGTCAATCAGAACACTGCTTGCTCTTCCATTACAGCAAAATCTCTGTGACCTCTTCGCTGCGATAAATAACGTCTAAACAAAAAACAAACAATGCTCGGCTTCCAAGTGAAGCTATGAAACGTTAAGGGCTGCGGGACCGGAATGTTTTGGAGATGGTCACTTTCTTTTTTGTGTGTGTGTTTTGGGAAACATCTGGAAGAAATCAGAGGCGTCTAAATCCACGTCCACATGTCGGAGGCATTCCAGGAACTCTGAGGCTTATGGTAGGGTTGGGGTTAGCCACACAAACGCAACACACACTGCGGAGAGAAGCAAATCTGTGGAATGTGACCCACTGTACTTGTCTTGGCCATTTATCAGCGCTGCTCAGCACCACTCGAGGTGAAGAATAGAGGAAGAGCGTAACAGCAGATTAGTTCTACACTGTGCGCTGTAATAACAATAGGAATGGGCTGTGTTTTTTTTTATTTATTCTATTTTAAATTTTTTGGGTGGAGAGGTGTCTTCACCTTCAGGACAACAGACTCATCTTGCAGAATTCTGTCCTGGGTTTCTGTCCTTGTCCTACGTCAGCGCTGAACTCTGAGCTCTGTTGTGCGCCAGGAGCCAAAATCCTGAAACCCGACATCGGGTAATAAACTAACAGGCCAGGCGTGGATAATGCTGCCTCATTGAGAGATGTTCCCTGTGCGCAAACTACTCGTGTGTGTGTGTGTGTGTGTGTGTGTGAGGACGAGATAACACGCACCGAGAGGTTTGAGCCCGGACATTAAACGGCCCTGGGGAGGGAGATTTAGTTCCACACGGGGTCCTGGGTGTCAGCAGCAGAAGCTGACCGTATTGTTGCCGTCAGAAGCGTTTAAACAGCTGCGCGGAGCGAGATAGCTCGTTCCTTCTGATACGTTGCCAGACGAACGCCATCAGGCCAAGAGTTACGCTGCGGGGCGTCGTTTACAGTGTGTGCGTGTGTGTGTGAGAACACCAAAAATAATGAAGTGAAGTTGGCCACGGACCTGGAGGGGGCGACCCACGGACATGCAGGGTCACGTCTGACCACCGGGGGCAGAAATCTGAGCGGCGTTTAAAGCCCATCTCCTCCAAGATGGTAATAATTATGAATCTCTGTTAAGTCGAAATGTTGCACAATCGAACAGCTGGACCGTGTATCCGCTTTGAGTTTGAGCTTTCAGCGGCGCCTGGTTCAAGCGAGGAACAGACCAGACGGGCCAGAAAGTTCTGGAAGCCGTCACCACGGCCATTTTCTTGCTCCAGCAAATCCTCCTCCATCATCATCATCTTCACCATCATCACTAACAGTTCTGGACGCCCTGATGAGTTCGATCAGTGAATTTGCTACATCATAGCATCCGACCGATTTCAGGTACAAATGTCCTGTCAGTAGCAGATCAACGTTCATTCATTCGTTTATTTGTTCATCCTCTGAGTTCACCTGCACACCATCTGTCCCCAGAAACCCTGCTTTAATCACACACAGGAAGTGTTCATAATTTCCCAGCGCCCTACATACTTTATTATTCTTTTTAATCTAATTTCAGCGCGTTACTCAGGGGCAGGTCATCGTGCTGAGCGGGTTATCAGAGAGCAGCGTGCACGCTGGCGCTGGAAGCTGGAAGTCTTTCTTAATCGGAGATTGGATCTTTGAGAATTCCTCCGAGGGGAATCCGAGCAGCTGCTGCTCCAGCCGTCCGTTCTGGCTAATGTAACGTGAGGAAGGCGCTCGATGCTGATCGGCGCTGCACACGTCCCTCCATTAACTCGCGCGCACGTGAGCTGAACGAGATGGAAAGAGACAAAGAGATGCCATCGCGTGTAATGTATTTCACTTTACCACCCTTTTGTTTTTTTCCGATTAGCGTCGGATTGGATTTTGATTTCTCGGGTCTCGCCGCTTAATTGCTTGTTTAGATTTTTAATCATACGTTAACGGCGCACAGACAAAGAGCTCGCGGCTAATAAACTAACAGGCCAGGCGTGGATAATGCTGCCTCATTGAGAGATGTTCCCTGTGCGCAAACTACTCGTGTGTGTGTGTGTGTGTGTGTGTGTGTATGAGTGAGAGAGAGTGAGCGAGTCTGTGGGGCAACTTTACATTCTAATCTGTGTGCTGTACAACATGCTTGGGATTGTGGAAACGCTTTAAAGATGCATGAAAGGACTCACAGGAGCTGCAGAACACGCCAGAGCACTTATGATATTTCCATAAATTATAAATGCAGTTTGATCTTTAGTTAGCACGCTGATAGCCAGGCTGCTGCTCGCAGGGGTTCGGCCAGGCGTTGGCGTGTGCACGTGTGTGTGTGTGGAGTAAATGAAGATGAAACGGGTTATCTGTTGTGAGCGTGTCATCACGCTGCTTATCTATTTTTCCTTCTTTAGCGAGCGACGCGTCCGTGGCAGACGCACAAGTCTGCCGTCATCGCTACGGCTACGGAGAGCGCGTTCAGAGTAATTCTGAGGCTGAGGTTTTAGGGTGTACATGAAAGAAAGAAAGAAAGAAAGCGAGAGAGAAGAAAAAAACCATTTTACTCTCGCTATATCGTGTTTGACGCGCGAGATATTTTCCGTGCCGCTTTAAAGCCGCGGGGCTTTTCTCAGCAACAGTCCTCTTTTACATGCTAACGAGTCATTGTGTTGTTTTCCTCAAACGCGCAAACTTTGATGCATGACCCGGAAGATCGGTAAACAAAAAAATAAAAAATACAAGAAAAGAAGAGTTTATATTTGGCTCGTTGCAAAAACGAAGCTCGCGTTAGCATCTAACGGGCGTTTTTTGTTTTTAATTTCAAAGACAGGATACAAAGCGAAGACGTGAGGAAGCTTGAAGTGAGGGATTTTTCCTCAGGTTACGAGAGCAGAACATATGAGCCGGGCGGAGTAGACGAGACACATCACAGCCATGATGATGATGATGAGTTTGCTCAGTAGCACCTGCAGAGATGCCTTGAGGTGGGTTACATTCTACAACACTGTGTGTGTGTGTGTGTGTGTGTGTGTGGCTGCTGAATCAGCTCAGGCTCGTTCCAGAGGCACTGACTCTGACTCTAGCCTCGCGAATCCAACAATGTGGAAGGTCCGAGCGTGGAGACGTGCGTGCTCAGAGCTCTGGCACAAACATGCTGTGCATCAGGACGGGAAGGACGTGCCGAGAGACTTCCTGTGTCTGAGTGCCTGGAATGCGGCCCCGCCCTTCCTGTCCCTGATGGACAACAAATAGTCTCCCCCATCCTAATCCCCCCCCCCCCCCCCCCCCCCCCGCCCCCCCCCCCCCCCCCCGCACACACACACACACACACAGGTTTCTCTCCCAGAGCTGCACATTGTATATATATATATATTTCACGGTCTGAATGTAATTTAATCGAGCCCCTCGGTGCGATGTTAAAGCCCGTCTCGGGTGGGATGTCGGACCGCTCTCAGGATTAATCCGAGGTTGATTTTCAGGTCGTTACGCAGGAAGACAGATTTCTCTGCTCCCAGTAATTACGCAGTTCGACTCGTCCATGTCCTTGAATGAACTTTTTGCAGTTGCAACATCAAAAAAAAAAAAGAAAAAAAAAAGGGTGACCTTTGAACCTACAGTACAGAGAGACCCTCCTGAAGCGACCTCGGTGTGACTCTCTGACGCTCTTTCTGTGCAAATCGTCACAACATGATCTACTGTAGTGTGTTTGTCTCGATCAGAGTGTTGTTCTCCAGTGTCACGCAGAATGCAACGCTCCTTCCTCTTCCTCTAATCAGAATCCAGACCTGGTATAAAGCACTAAAGTGTCAGGAGGACAGCAGGGTCGTGACAAAGTGGGCCGGATTCCAGAGGCTGTAACCCTGGACTAGTAAACAGAGCGAGAGAGAGAGAGAGAGAGAGAGAGTGTGTGTGTGTGGGGGGGGGGGGGGGGGTTCTGGCAAAACTGAAGGAACACGATCTCACGGAGGAATCACACCCTTCTGTGTCTGAAAATAGCCTGCATTCCCCCCCCCAAAAAAAAAAAGCAGTCGGAACTATTTTCACAATCACACACACCCACCCATACACAAATACACACACACCCACACACACCCACGCACCTTGTCTTAGGGCTGCAGCACGGCTGAATCCAAACTGATGCAGCTCATCTAATCTGTGTAGGGATCAGGTCGGGGGGTGCTGGCTTAATTTCAGTGAAAACACACACACACACACACACACACACACACACACACACACACACACACACACACACACACACTCGCTCTATGTGTGTCCCTGGGGAATGTGCTTGCTCACTGCAGTTAGTGAAAAGGCTCAACAATGGAAGAGATTAAAAAAAAAAAAAAAACCTGAATAATACACCACCACAACAACTTTTTTTTTTAAAGGCTTTGCTTAAAAATAAATAAATAAATAAATAAATAAAATACTTTCAGACAGTGTAATAAGGGGGCGTGACCTTTGATGACCTCTGGCAGCCCCACCCCCCTCATCCCTGGCAAATAAAATAAAACAAAAAAAAAACTCCGCCCCCTTTGTGATGCATAATGCGGAGGACGAGTGAAGCACTGACTCAGGGTGAGTCACGGCGAGTCAGCCTTGAGTCACACCCCTGCCCCCGAGGTCTGCGCTCGCCGCGTGTGCGGAAATGAATTGGATTCCGCGGCTGCCGAAGGCGGAGTCGGACGGGAAATTGAGGACGACGGCGAAGCGTTCAATCGATTGACTCGACAACCCCGTTAGCGTCACATGCGCTGTGACATTTTCACCTTTTAGTTGTTCCGGTTTTTAACCCAAGCACGGTGACTAATCTTAGATAAGTAATTCAACCATCGTCCGGCGTGTTATGTTTCGTGACGCGCGTTAAAGATAAACCGGACCAAATAAAGTCCAGACGTGAAACCTGCTTGTCTTGGACGTATATTTCCGCCTCGGACCGCTCAGGATAACCTGAGAGCTAAGACGACCCGGGCTTGTTGTCGTAGCCCCTCGGAACGTCGAGGGTTTTCCCCAGAACTCCGAGCGAGCCAAAAACTCAAACCTCAACGCTCCACACAGGCCTCACTGTCGAGGGGCTGAGAGACCTGGAGGCAAAACCTGCACTGGACTCGGAGACAAAGAACATCTTATCCTACTGCAAATACGTGTACAAGACCACAAGAGCTGGATATCGCAGCGGGGGAAATAAACCTCAGTACAGAGGGAACAATAAACCTCCGGAATGTTCATGCGAGGAGTAGAAAAACAAGGTTGATCACTGCGACGAAACGGAGAAATGAAAACAGTGCTTGGACAAAAATTAATAAAAATACGAAATAAAGAGAAATAAGGGAATCGGCCTTGAGCCAGTGTAATTTAGAGGGAAAAAAAAAAAAAAAAACACAAAACAGCAAGGCTACACTCACGAGGCACAAACGAAACGAAACGAAACAGCTGCTCTGTGTAGCAGGTCACCTCCATGTGAGCACGAGGGTCCGAACACGGTGCCGAAACGCCGCCTGTTTTGCTGTGACAAGAGGACGACAGGAGGACGACAAGAAGACAACAGGAGGACGACAAGAAGACTACAAGAGGACGACAGGAGAACTACAGGAGGACGACAGGAGGACCCTGTCTCCTGTTCGAGGAGCCGCCGCACTGGATTTAGTGCTCCAGATGTGGCGCTAATGTTTTATTGCTAACGGCGACAAAAACAAACTGAAAGTCACATGAAGAATAGTTATGTAACTCAAATGAGAAACGACACTGATGACATCATCAATCATTAAAGAGACACTCGTTAGCCAGACAACGCTCTGAGAGGGGACGCGCTTGGTATTTCTTCTTAATATTTCTGAAATTTCTCTGATGCAGTTTCTCTTCTCCAGAACCGTCTGTCGCTTGGTATTTCAGACGTTTCTGGAGAAGAGAAACTGCATCAGTTACATCACTATTCTTCATGTGATGTTCAGTTTGTTTAGCCATTAGGTGGAAAATCTTCCACGAGATCTGGGAAACGCGTAGCTGGGAATCTTCATGAAACGCGGCGCCTGGTGTAAAGCGATCTGTGAAGAATGTGCTGTTTGCGCGAAACGATCTGGATCAAGCGGACCCTCAGCGTCAGGTCTGACCTGGGAGGGGAAAAAATGTTGACGAGCTCCAAATGTCAAATCTCTTTAAAAAAAATTAATAAAAATAAATCAATAAAAAGAAGGCCTGATATTTGTTTTTCGAAGCATTCTGGCGTGTCACCAATAATAAATAAAGTTAAGTGTGCGCTGCGGGTGCTGTGTGATCTCTCGGGCGACGTCCCGGACAATTTCGAGGACGTGAAGCAGAGCGGATTCTGGAGCGGGTCCACAGGAAGCGCATGCTTTCTATTCCATGTTCGAGACGCTATAAAGGTCCTCCGTGCCTAATCCTCGGCGCTTGCCCTTTTCCCTGAACTACAAATCGGAGGACGCGGTCCGATTACCAACTCCACTCGAACGCAGCCGGCGCCTCAAAGGGCGGCGTTCTCCCTCCGGTACCAGCTGACGTCACGCGGGAGCCCCTGTTTAATTGATGCGTCCTGCGTATATGCGACGTTTCTCTCTGCACTTTCCTTCCCCCCCTCTCGCCTGCATACATTATTCATCCTAGGTAGAGCGCGACGGAAATTCATTTCACTCCAGCTCGCCGCGTACCAGCTTAATCAAAAGTTCACTGTGCATCAAAAATCGTTACGCCGAGACCACGCGAGTGAATAAATAAACGCGTGATTAATTACCGCATGGAGGTGAAAAACGAGGCGGCGTTAGTGCTCCCTAAATTTACTCATTCAGTTTGAAAAACAACAACCCTATTTGTGATTCAGGTCTCTTTCAGTGGGAAGGAAAAAGGAGCGTGCAGAAGCTACGGATACGATTAAACCTGGCTGGAGATCTGCAGGGTCTTGCAGATGGATACGGTGTGTGTACACGCTGCGGTGGGCGTGGCTGAGAGCAGGCTTAATGGATTAAGGCTCCAAAAGTGGGGCAGACAGAGGAGAGGGGGTGAGGATGAGGATGAAGAGGAATCAGGCTCGAGTTCATCCATTTGGTCAACAGTCTGAAGCTCGGTTTGAAAATATAACCGCCTTGAACTTGTTCTGCTCCTCACTGAGAAACTCATGAGTCGAGAAACGTCTAGGCTTCTGTGTCTCACCTTCAACAAACTAAAATAAATAATATGAATGCTTTAAATGCTCAGGGTGTTCTCTCAGTTTGGGTTAAAACCTACAGATTTGACTCCCTGAGAGCCAGGTCAAGGGGGAATCAAACGACCACGCTCCTGAACAAGAGGACAGGTTTCCCCTCACGAGTTCGTCCAGGAGAGAGACGAGAGAGAGACGAGAGAGAACGACGGTGGCGTTTAGCCGAGACAGCGAGAGAAACTGACCAGTCGAGGTTCATTAGACGACTCAATAGAGCCTTTAAGGAATGTCGGAAGCGCGCCTCTCGCTTTTGTTCCCCTTTGGCGTCCTGGTGGGAACGAGACGTTTGGCTGTTAGGAGAGAAGGAGAAAGAATAAAAGAAAAGAAAGCGAGACGCGGTGAGCGAGCTATCAGCACATGACGGCTTCCTTCTCTCTGCGCAGATTGTTTCCATGCTGCTGTGCAGAAAAGGATTTTTTAAAATAGAATTTGGTAATTTGGTCTCCTAGGTGATTTGCTTTGAAGTTTTTTTTTTTTTTTTTATATCTATTGAAAGTTTGTAAAGAGTGGTTTAAGGGGAAAAAGAAAGAAATAAAGAAAGAATGAGGAGCAAATAATATGAGGCCGACTTTACTGGGGAAAGTGAAACCCGCTCTCTGGAGGTCCGCTTCCTGTAACGCGCCTGCGTCCAGAGATAAAGCTGCATGGGGGGATTGCACTCGGCTGACACACACACACACACACACACACACACACACACACACACACACACACGCGCTAGTGTTCGCTCTGGAGAATTTTAAACGCTCGATCATCGTGTGTGTGTGTGTGTGTGTGTGTGTGTCAGGTTTTTGGCGAGGATGTCAAGCTCCGCGTGAAAACAAAATAAACTACGTGTGGTGAGAGAACGAGAGGGCGGGGTCAACTCGGAGACTCGCGTGGTGTTTATATCCGTCTCGTCCCGAAACGCGGCCGCCGGATGCGATTGGTCAGAAGTAACGCTCGGCTGGTGCTGATATGCGAGCGTCTCCATGGTAACAGCATCCGGATGAAACCGGCGGTGGTTTTAGTCGGTTGGTTTATTTACACCGTGATTACTGAAGGGACTGAGAAACTGAAGCGTGCTAACGGGGCTCAGGAGCTCGCGCAGAACACTTCCCCCCCCCCCCCGGCCCTCTCCCCTCCCCCCCTGGCTGGTGGGACAGAGAATCAAGAAGTAAAAATGTCCTTCATGCATCTGTCAGAAGAGCACTGGGTTTGTGTCTTGATGGAGCGCGGCACAGGAGATGACGTAACAGAGGAGTGGAGTGAGGGGTGAGGTGGGGGATGGGGGGGGGGGGGGGGGGGGTGAGAGAAATGAACTGGCTCTTAATCGATCCGGGACGCTGATGGATGGAAAAAGTGTCTCGCAGCACAAAGACATCGATCTTACGTCAGGGTAAAGAACTCCCGATTGTGCTCGTGTCAAAGACATTTTCTCAAGTTCAAAGCGCACTGCTTTATTCTTACGCAACTCTACGTGTGTGTGTGTGTGTGTGTGTGTGTGTGTGTGTGGTATAACTGATTAATAAAAACTGAAACGACAAACAGGGACAAAAGCAGGAAACCTATCCATCGCTGTCCTTTCACTTTCCAATACAGAGCTGCGACTGCTGTGTGTGTGTGTGTGTGTGTGTCATCAATCTTGATTACTGGACCAGCTGTACCCCTGTTTATATGATACAAGATAAAAAAATAAATAAATAAAGTCTCTCACACCACTCTTTCTCCACACACGCACAGGTTTTTGTATCTCTGTGCTGAGAGGCGATTCTATCAGATAAATCACCTGATAAGAGTATGATTACTTACTAATCTCGCCATGTCACCAGACATTCTACACCACACACACACACACACACACACACAAAACAGAAGATTAATGAAAACAAAGGCAACCCTTCCTCCCGGTCACTCTCTGTCCTTCTCATTTTCACTTTTCCGTCTCTTTAAAACTAATTAATAAACTGGTATTTGCTTAAATATACTGAAGGTCGTTAATCATTTGAAACCTCTATGTGGTTGAACACACACACACACACACACACACACACACACACACACACACTCCAAACTATTAATGTGTGTGCCACAGCTCATAGTGTATATAAGAATGTATGCTATTCACAGTCATGCTGTGTACCCGTATGTGTGTGTGTGTGTGTCTGTGTAAGTGTGTGTCGGGGTCATGAGAAACCACAAGGCTCGATCAGTTCCACATCCAGCTTGCCAAGCGGGATACAAAAGAGCTCATGTATTTTCCGTATGAGGAAACACTGATCTCGGATCAGTCCTGAGGATTTTAAAGGGGTGTAAACAGACCGATGTCGGCCAAACTCTCACTGATCCCAGATCAGTGACGGAGCAAAAAAAAACTAAGTGCTTAGAGCTAAAAGTGGTGGAGATCCTTTTAGCAGCTTATATCCACTTATATATAGCCATTAGTTCAAAGACACACACACACACACACACACACACGACTATCAGACACACAGCCACAGGGGGTCGACCAGCCGTTTCCGGGTCAGTGCATCTGCCGCACACAATCCGTTCAGTATCGATCCACATGCAGGAGTGTGTTTCGTCTTATTTTCTTTCCAGACGTCGGGGCTCAGGAGGCAAGTCAATCAGGACCAAAAACTTATTTATAAAAACTAATAAATCTCTCTATTTACACACACACACACACACACACACACATCCAGCACAACTCTAATTATTAAAACCTAAATCTGTTCCACTGTTCCAGGAGCAGTGTGATGACGAACGCGACTGTGAGGACCCAGTGTGTCCCAGGAGGGAGTGAGGTGAAGGCGCTCCTCCGTCATCCCGTGTTCATCTACAGAATGACATCATCGCTCTCGTTATCGTCATCACGTGGCAGCTGAGATATCGGCGTGTGAAGCTCACACACCTGGTCACGATGCAGCTCCAGAAACCCGGGTTACAGGACGTGTCCAGCGGTCTGTCTCGCTGTCTCTCGTTCGATAAGGAATCGCAATTACTCCCAAAGCAGAAGACAGGTGGGAATAAACGTGTCCTGATACGACGGGACTGCCGAGTATGTCAGGAATCTCACACATGCTGAGGTCAGAGGTCAGGGTCGGGCACGTTAGCCGTTTTTTCGGTGTTTGTTGAGCCGCCGGGGCTCTCGGGTGTCGCGAACACGGACGTGAGCGGTGCGAGGAGTCGTTTCGCAGATTAACGGCCGCTGGAATGCGCCTCCGTGCCAACTTCTTTATAGACTCTGGGAACAATCGATCCTGGCAGGCTTTTAAAGAAAAAGGTGCGAGCTGAGTGAAATAAGGAGCTGCTGTGGGAAGAAACGGCTCTTTTAAGACAAACGTGCTTCGAGGGGAAAAAGGAAAGAAGAAGAAGAAGAAAAAGAGACAGGACATTCCTTTGACGTCCTTACGCCTTTGCTAAGCGATGGAACAATGGCACGGTGTTCTTCACAGCAGACCAAGTGTCCAGATGTGCTAAATCTTCTAGACTGCTCCATCGCTCATGCTCGGCGTCATCGGCATCGTCGTCGTGGTTCCTAGGACACAAAGCCGAACGCTCGTTTCTCACACGTGAGTGTGGAGTCTGGCTTTCACGCAAAAACAAACCGTGAGCTGTTGCTGTGCGGGAATCAGGTGGCATTTAAGGCATCGCACCGAGAGATTTATGAAGAAACAGAAAGACAGACAGAGAGACAGAGAGACAGACAGAGAGACGAAGAAAAATGAAATGGCTCTTGGAGTAAATTCCTCCACACTGACCTGCTTGACTTCGGCGGGCATGGCTAGGCTGGATTCCTGTGCGCACGCAGGCACCGTGAGAGCAAACTTTCAGTCTGTGTGTGTGTGTGTGTGTGTGTGTGTGTGTGTGCGTGCGCGAGTGAGTGTCCTAAATCGCTGCGTGGAAGATAAGCAGCTCAGATCTGCTCGGCCATCCTTTCATCACACGCGTGCGCTGCTACTCCTCCCGCGTCCGGCTTCTCGCATGCTCCGGGGGCTCGAGGGTAGAAAATCCACACGGGAAAAAAAGCAGAGATGCAAAAATACAACAACAAAAATTAACCTGCGCGCGCACACACCCTGCGTTCACGCTCATGCACAAGCACCGTGTGAAAAAAAAGTTGCTCCAGCCTGGAGAAAAAAACCCCTGGGTCGAGTGAGGAGGGAGGGGAGGAGGAGAACAACAGAAAGAGGAGGGGTGTGTGTGTGTGTGTGTGTGAGAGAGAGAGAGAAAAGAATCCTATCCGAGTTGTCCAGTTATTGTGAGAGTAACGCTTTCCTGCTCCCTCGCTCTGCTCTTCTCTGAGCATCTGAGCCGACGAGGCAGTGAGAAAAAGGGAAGGAGGGGGCTGACAGACGGACGCAGCTGGGGAGAGAGAGAGAGAGAGAGAGAGAGAGCGAGAGAGAGAGAGGGAGAGAGAAAGAGGGAGAGCGCGTGAGTGTGAGAGAGAGAGAGACCGAGCCTGACTCCACCTCACCGACGTGCCAAAGAAGCAGAATCCTGGCAAAACAGAGGGGCAACTTTTCCCTTCATCCCTTCATTTTGCCGTCTCTCTCTCTCTCTCTCTTCCTGCCTCTCCTTTGTGTCTGAGCTTTGTCCTTTTGTCCTCCAGTCTGATAAAATTGTGAGAGCATTTCCAGACATTACTCAGAGTGCGAGAATGAATTTTAATGTTTAGGGCCAGATATGTTTAACAAGATACTTTTTTCCCCTCCTTCTCTGTGTTGGGGAATTCACAGCAAGTCATTCATCGCAGTCTTTATAAAAAAAAATATAAATAAAAAAAACATTGTAGAGAGCTTCGTCCAAATCCTTCCTTTCGCTAACGGCGGTAACGATTTTAGCTTCGACTCTATTAACGAGTGACGGACGGGATTAGCGTCAAGCTTTGAAGAAATTTCCCTGTAAAGATCGCGCATCGATGTGTCTGAATGGTTTTCCTATGAAATGGATCTTTGTAAAAATGCTCCAGCTCGGTATAAGACTTCTACATGGAACCTTTTAGCGCTTCCGCATAGGGACCAAAGAGACACTTTGTTTTTGTTTTTTTCTTTCCAAAATCTTTTTGTTCAAAAGGAATGAAAATAAACAGCGTCACGCATGGACTGACATGTGAGTCATTGATTCACTGAGTGATTCACAGATTCAATTGACTAACTCGTTCAGCGTTAATTTCTTAAGTGATTCATTGATTCGTTCATCTTCCTCCATTTAATTAGTGATTCACGAATCTACTTATTTATCTTTTTTTTTATTTTTTTTTTTAGCTTTGTTCATTGATTGATTCAGTGATTCAGCTGGTCGTCTTCCTTCATTCACTGCGTGATGGATCAATTTATTCATTCATTTTATTCACTTCCCAGGTGATTTACTGATTCGTTTGTTCATCCTTTCTTCATTCACTGAGTGATTCGATGATTCATTCATTCATTCAGTCATTCATTCAATTCTTTCAAGCTCCTTTATTCACTGAGTGATTCGATGGCTCAGGTTTCATCTTTTGTCCTTCATTCATGGAGTGATTTAATGATTTATTTGTTCATCTTCTTTCATTCACTGAACGATTCATTCCTTCATCTTTATTGATCCATTAAATCATCCATTAATCTTTCTTCCTTCATTCAGCTATGTACCGACTCATCCATTCACCTTCCCCATACTCATGGAGTGATTCATTAAATCATTCATTCATCTTCCTTTATAGCCGCTGAGTGATTCATTCGTTCATATTCTCTCACTGCGTGATTCATTGATTCATTTGTTCCTCTTCGTCCTTCATTCAGCGGGTGATCTAATGACTCATTTGTTCATTCTCCGCCGTTCTCTGAGAGATTCATGGCTTCATTCAGCTTCATCGATGTCCACTCAGAGTCAAGGATTCATGTTACTTTTGGTAATCAATCTTTAAAAAAAAAAAAAAAAAAAATTCATCCCTTCATCTGTTCAGATATATATTTAGAAAAAACTTCGAGTGAAAGTGAATCCTTTTTTTTTTTTTTTCATTTGCTTATACAGATTATTTTTAACATTAGCATCATTATGGTTACATTTCCAAAGACAGAGATGCACATTGCATTTTCTTAGGTAACACACACACACACACACACACACACACAGATTTGGAGTATAATGATTAACATCATTATGAGATCATGAAAGAAATGGACAGTGTCTCTTCTGTGAAAAACAACAAACACTGGACATGAAAGAACCAAAAATAAATAAATACAGCGCAGCGCAGTGATGCCATGTGATATTTAATACGAGCTTGCTCATCGTGATCACGTGACCCGCATTACCAATCTTTATCTCCGTTTCCTCCACAGTGCATATATAAAAAAATCTGAAAAATATCCCGAGACAGCTTCGGCTAATCAGCTCCAGAGTGAGTGTGTGAGAGAAAGAGAGAGACACAAGAAATATAATATATAACAATAACAGTCTGTGTGAGAAAGCTGATCATCACCGGCATCTCATCTCATCTTTAAAGCTCAGTCCTGGTGCATCTGAGTCCACTTCACACGCTTCCTTCGACATGCCTCTTGTAAACGCCCCCCTGATCGAGCCGCGCGCTCAAACCGAGACTGTTTTTAATTTAAGTGTACACGCTGGTTATGGACGCGCGGCGCATCCCGGGGAGGCAGAGGTCACATTCCTCCAGTGACTCCTGAAGACTCAAGAGCCTTATTTTAAACACATGAGGGTGCGCTACGGAAATCTGAGATCTTACTGCAGGTTCGGTGAAGGTTTGGAATTCCTAACTAACGGTGCGCCCCTTTATAGCTGCAGCTAAAAACCGCCGTGCCTAGAGGACGGGACAAGAGCACGGCATGAACAAACAGGCTTTATGAAGTCTGGAGCTCTGAGGGAGGCGAATGGCGTAATATGGCGTAATTTGGTGGATTGAACATTAAGAGTCTGGAGTTTAGAGTTCGCCTGGGGGACGAGGACGGTCTCTCTGGCCTTGGGACGAATATAAATGACTCAGGGAGAGCGAGCTTGGAACTGAGAGTGTGTTGCGTGTGGGACACAATAGCAAGTTTAACCCGTTCTGTAAACAAAAGGAAATAGTCGGGTCGGGTGCAGGAGGAAGGATGTTAAATACCTCCTGATTAAGGGAAAAAAAATAAAAATAACAGGAACGAATGTTAATACGACACAACCGTACCCTTAGCGCTGACCGAGAATATACATCACTATACATATCAATACACATCACTCAAAATATCTAGAAATTTAATTTATGCTCATATATAAAAAGTCTTGGACGGGGCAGGGGGAGGACGAGCGTGACCCCACAGATAAACTCCACCAGCAGTTCAGACATTCAGACGAGGTGTTGATTTTCCTCAAGACACACAAGCAAGCGTCATTGTTAAGCAGCTGATTTATGGAGGTCATGTGACCTTTGTGTCCGATGCTTGGCACACTGGGCCTCCATTGTGTAAAGGGGATACGAGTTAAAAAAAAAAAAAAAAAGCGGTCGTAAGGAAGCGTGTAATAAGTCTTGTAGTCAAAGGATCGCTGTTCTGAATAAGTGTTACCTTGAGATCTTTGCTTCGGAGCAGCATATGATCTAGAAATCTAGTCACATAGCGTACGTCAGGTGGAACGTTTCACGACGGCTTTGCGTCTAATCGGACAGCCTCGAAAAAAAAGAGAGAAAATAATCATCAACAGCGCTGACGACGTCGAGGCTAAAAAGAAAGCGAAAGTTGAAAGTCGCGTGGCCTTTCTCAGACGCTTGTACAATCGATGATCCGCTTCACATAACCTGGATTGCGAGCCGTGGCCCGTGTCACTGAGGTGTGGTTATAGAGTGGGACGCTTTGACCCGTACTGGATCTGTCTGAGAGAGACACAGAGCTCGATCAGGTGATGGCTGTAGCATCGGACCTACTTTGTTTTCATGCGTCATTTGGTTGAGGCTTGTTTCTTTAAACAGAGTTTTCACCACATACTTCTTATCCCCTTAAGAGTCCACTTGCATTCTGCTTCAAGAGGTGATTCCTCACTGCTCGCTCAAATGTAAAACGGACACAGAAAGCAGGACAAATTCTTTGACCGATTCACTGCCATCCTTCGGCGTTCTGGATACAAAACCAAGGAGCTCTTAAGAAAGCAGTTCATGTTTCTTCTCATTTGAGCAGAAAAAACATGACCAAAGTCTAAGGGGTAATAACTTCAACTTCGAGTAACTCGGACGTATAAAAGACGTCCGCGCCCGTCCAGACTTACTGCGTCCAATTTGCGTCGGCTAAGAAAATGAACGTCTTGTCAAAAAGGCAAATTTCTGAGCTGTCACATTATAGACCGTGATGTTAATCATGTTTGGACTTTTACGAGCTGGCGAGGATGCCAGAGCTGCTGAGGAAATGGAGATCGTCGGAAAAGGCTCGCCTGTGACAAGGGCTCGGCACGCACCGATGGAAAATAGATTGACACTCAATTTTCTCTTTATTGGTTTTAAATTGGCAAGTGCATCACACGCAGTTATGCCGCAGGAAGGAAACTGTAGCTGGTTGGAAGCACATACACAGAGATGCAAAATAGTGTGTGTGTGTGTGTGTGTGTGTGTGTGTGCGCGCGGGTATGTGTGCAAGTGTGTCCTCAGATTAGGAATCGTGACCACAGCCTGTGGCTTGGACAGGGAAGTGGGTGGAAATCGATGATGTGACAATTTAAAACAGATGAGGGCTGGTCTTTCTCAGTGTAGAGAGAAACAAATGGGGGAAAAAGGTGAAATAAAAAAACATATGGATGGGTTAAGTGGTGTCACAATGAAGATTGGTGAAGGAGCAAGAGGACTGAGCGAGGACTGGTGAATACAGAGGGATTTTTGGAAAAGCTGGGGACTGATTGAGGCGGGGACTGGTTAAAGCAGAGGACTGTTGGAGGAGCTCAGGATAAGAGGATGTAAGGATTAATGGAGGCAAGGATTAATGGAAGTGAGTACTGATGGAGGGATTGGTGGAGGAGGTGAGGACTGACTGAGGCAGAGGATTGGTGGAGGAGGTGAGGACTGATTGAGGCAGAGGATTGGTGGAGGAGGTGAGGACTGATTGAGGCAGAGGATTGGTGGAGGAGGTGAGGACTGATTGAGGCAGAGGATTGGTGGAGGAGGTGAGGACTGATTGAGGCAGAGGATTGGTGGAAGCAAGGACTGGTGAAGGCAGGAGATTGGGTAGAAGGCGAAGATTGGTGGAGGAGATGAGGATTCGTGAAAACGAGGTTGGTGGAAGTGGTGAGGACTGGTGGAGGCAGGAAACTGGGGGAAGCAAGAACTGGTGAATGGTAGAGGATTGGTGTAAAAGACGAGGATTTGTGAAGGTGGAGGTGAGGACGGATGGAGGCAGGGGATCACTGGAGAAGGAAAAAAATTGCTGGAAACAGGAGATTGGATGATGCGGAGGCTTAGTGGAGGTGAGGACTGATGAACGTGAGGATTGGTGAAGGCGGCAGGGGATTAATGGCGGCATAGTTTGGTGGAGGCAGATGATTGCTTATGGAAAAGTAATGGATTATGACGGTTGCAACCAGTGACCCCAATTTCACCAAATGAAATGACCTCGCATCAGAGCTTCACCAACACGCCATGACATTATGGATGGGGCTCGTGTGTCTCTCTCAATCAACTGCTTTACCTGCATGACCACCTGCTGCCACGGGAGGTGGTCGGCCCGTGGCATGTTGGCGCGCTCCAGCTGCAGCGAGACGTGGCGTCGCTCTTCCTCAAGCGCCCGTGTCAGCTGCTCAAACCTCGCCTCCTGCTCTTTAACCGATGCCAGAATGCTGGCGGCAGAACGCGCCTCGTACTCCTCCATGTCCGCTCGGACTGTGCGCTGGTTACAGAACGGGGTCGGGTAAAGCCAGGTTTAAAAACAATAAACAATAGATAAATAAATAAATAAGCAGTCAGGACATGATGCACCACAAACATGGCAGCAAAAACACTCGCAGTGTCGTATAAAGATACAAAATGCCCAAGCATGTAGAGAATACACCACGATGGACGTGACAAGTTCCAACCAATAATAGAGATGAATTGAAAACAGCATTTTCATACACACCTAGAGGTTAGTGGAGCAGGACGAGTTAGAGAAAGGACATCCTCCGCTACAGACTGACACGAAGGAGAGATGTCCGACTAGCTAGAGGAGAGAAAGCCAAAGACAGGAGAAATGTTAGAAAGACAGAATTCACCTTCTGGAGGGAAATAAAACTGTGTATGGGATCAATAACGAGCTCTGAGACCTCGGTCGAGGACTTTCACATGGATGTTTAGGGGAGAACAGAGAGGGGTGGAAGGAGGTAAATGTTGGACAGGTGGAGGAGGACTGTGGATTGGAACCATGCACCCCTGCACACAGTGAGAACTGTGCGTACACACACACACACACACACACACACACACACATACAGAGGCACACACACAGGTCTCATCATGGATGTATTCCCTTTGAAGCAGCACACTGTCTTCAGGCTTTGATCATTTATTTATCCGGATCGGCGCTCAGGACACGGCTCACGCGGCGAGCCACTGCGGCACCGTGCTGCTCGGAGGAATCCACCTATTCCCCGCTGTTTACCATTTCCCAAGGGGAGATGAAGAACAGATCTCTCTATTACTCCAAGACAATTTCCCATTAACCGGTTAACACATACATATACGCACATATGGCACATACAGTATGGAGGGAGAGGAACTGAGAGGAACGTACTGTATGCAGGGAAAGACTTGAACGAAACAGAAACATCCAGTGCACATCGGAACGACACGGAATATGAGCGGATATAATCCTCATCCTGGTTTTTAAAGTAACATCATATCGTTACAAACTCAGTAACAAACTTGTTTACGTTTATTTACGTATATTAACCTGTTTTACTCTACACACTGCATGAGGAGGGGAAAAAGCAGAGGGACGATATATACATCACAAACACCCACTACGCTTATCATCATTGCTGGAGTCTGGACAAGGCTTAAAATAGAGCAACAGGCTTTATGAGTGGTGACTGATGAAATCCAGGCCACCGGGCCGGCTGGGGCAGCAAACTCGGCTGACAGTTAGTCCAGACTTCTTTACCACTTTAGATCTAACCTACATTTGGTGAGCAGCTCATATATAACCTTAACTACAAATGGTGTCGACTACAGAGGATCTCTGAGGCGCTTTCGAACTAGACACGATTGATTTGAACCGTGAACCCAGGAACCCACGCTTGCTCCTCCCCTCCCCTCCCCTCTCCCACACTGGCCAGCAGTCACGTTATCATTCCTCTCCGTACTCAGGCACGCTTGTGCATATTTCCTCTCCGATACAGCAGGTGTCAGCGTGCACATAATGGGTTTGTGAGGAGACGAAACGAGAAAGAGGAAATCAATCTTCACGCTATGGCTTATTTATATTTCAGAAGTAAAAAGCGGCGCTCGTGTGCCTTCCTACAGTATTTTATCTGCGACGGCTGTGTTGGTCAGAGGATTAGATCATGAGATGAGATTATCGGGAACATGTTGTGACTTTGGAGGAGATAGTGATGTCGTGTCCACTTCTGTTTTCAGGTACGACTGACTTCCGTATTCGAGTCGATTCATCAGAATCATTCATTCAAAATCAGCCAGACTTTGGGGCCAAGTGTTCTCAGAAACTTTCTCAAATGGGAACTACTCAGCCACAAAGTAACATACAAGCATCATGAACAGTCTCTGCCAAGAGAGGGAATTCAGATTCAGATCATCAGGAACACCATGGGAACCAACAAGGCAAAGGTTTACAATGAACCGAAAGCGGCTGGAACACCAGTGTCACTGCAGGTTTTACTGCACCATTGACTGAAACGCTCTCGCCTCTGCTCCAAAACCAGCACCTTCTAGTTCATCAAAAGTTTGTTGACCGTATGGGCAAAGAGGAATAAACATGAGGTATTCAAAACCAGGAACACTACAGCAGCTGTTAAGCATGGTGATGGTAGCATCACCCTTTGGGAGGTGGATGGAGCCTTGACGCTATTGTTCGTCAGGTCTGTCACAAAAGCCGATTCATTTAATGGAACGCCACCAATTCCGCCAAGGAGAGCGGTCAAGATATCCAACCGGAATTCTCTTCTGTTTACTTCATCTATCTGGGCTAAAAATAGAAGGATAAAATCGAAAAGGAGACATGGGTTAAATCCCTCAGGGCCCTCATGACAGCATTGGGAGTCTCCCAAACGAGCCGGCTGGACAAAAAACAAAACAAAACACTGACTAGTGGCCATTTCATCCTTTCAGAAAGCCGAGTCGAGCAGGTCGATTTGCGTACGCCTCGAGTCATGCACGATCTGTATTCGATGTCAAGAGGAAATAATCTGCGTCTCTCAGTCACGCTTCAGCTCAGCAGAATGACGGTTCGACTCAAAAAAGACCAAGCTGTGTGTGAAAAATGGCACACTGGGCAAAATCGATGCGACGTCCTGGCGGGAAAAGGGGAGATCATTAAGTCGCGAAGCACGAGGTTAGCGCGGGGGGTCAGCTGCAAACCAGACAGGCGTCAGAGTTGGGAGGAGACGAGGGAGCGAGACAGAAAACTGGCGTTAGAGACGCAAACCAATTAGAGAGCGGTCCCGTTTCATTACCCTGCCCGGTCCCCTGTTCGCGCTGATTACCCCCTTCATCTCCCCTCTGAGGGAGGCTAAATCAATCCCCACCAGTGTCCACCTGAGCCTCCATCTGTGTCCGACACCATCACGCTGATCTGGGGACAGCTTTAGGGTTTAGTTCCCGGTCATCCTGAATGCAAATCTGATCCGAGATCAGAAGGCGGCACAGAGGGGCTCGAACACCGAATCCAGTCGTGTCACAGCTGCCACTTCCACACACACACACACAGCAGGCAAAAGCGCACATATTAAAAGATGTTACTACACTTTGTACGAGGAAAGATTAAACGTGCTGCGCCGTAGGTCACGACTCTTACCGCTGAAAGGCACTCTGGGAGATTTTCCATAATTTAGCGCACTCTGTTTCGAGCACTCGGGAGCACTTAAGAGGTCAACAGATTTTCCAAAAAACCCTCCAGAAGATGAAAACGCTGCATTTTTTCCCGAATTAAACATGCGCACATGAGCGTGTCGGGAACGCGGGGGCGCTTTAGTTGAGAAGTGGCCGCATCGATGGCTCTTAAAACGAACCGGACGGTTTAGGAAAGTGCAGGAACTTCGGAAATGGCGGTGAAAAGCTATAATGATGGGAAAGAAAACCGCACGGGTGAAATGTACGATGCACCCAACACCGCGCTTCAGTGGAAAACTAGCACAGTGTATACTTACTGTTACAGCTTTGGCATGCGCTGCGGAGAAATGCATTGTGGGTAACTACAAATAACACAATACAACATCGTGCTGATTATCGTGCCTTGATAAATGATAACAGGAGTACGTTTTCTTTTTTTGCTTTGATCACAACACAGTGGAGACACACACACACACACACACACACACACACACACACACACACTCTCCAAACGTACCAAGAGACGCCAGGGGAAGGAAATAAAACTAGTCAAATTGCCTGTAAACTAAAAAGCATGCAAACACACACACATATACACATACACACCCTTAGGATCTCAGCCTGGATTTAGGATTCAAAGCGGTTTCTTTTTAAAGAACATTAAAGAGGAAGTAAAGCCGGGAGAATGAGAAGTGTGAGATGAGGTTGAGCGAGCTTAAAGGAAAAGTACAGAGCCAAACGCTGATAAGCCCTAAAACTCAGAAAGACACAGAGACAGAGAGACAGAGAGAGAGAGAAAGGGGACATTGTTTACCATGCTTTTCTTTTCCTCCTTTTGCGTTTTGCTTTGAAGTGCCAGCTCTTAGCTCTTAGACAGTAGCTGTCACATGTACACACAAACACTTCAAGGTTCCTCAAAGAGCACGGGCTTCATGAAGAACTCGTGTGCGTTCGAACCTTTCAAACTTTGACACCGCGACTTTCCTCTCGTGCCATTAAGACTGAACTGATCAGGAGAGCACCGGATTCCAGGCCCGAGCTTTTTTCATTAAGAGCTGAGGAGTTCAATCGGAATATAAAACTCGAGACGCGAGCGTGGCGGCGGGATGGGAAACTCATTCGGCCCTGTTAATGCCAGCTCCCTCTGAGGTGTGTTTGCTTCGAGGCATTGAGACAGAGATGTGACGCTGCGTGTCTCTTTGTTCCTGCGGTAAATTGTTCTTTATAGCGCATCCTTCAGTCCAGAGTGTGTTTGTGTGTGTATGTGTGTGTGTGTGTGTGTGGGGGGTGATTTGGGAGTGTTTCTCACCTCGCCGCTCTGACTCCGAGGACGTGCACGCTGAGACACTTCAAAAAACCTTCAGGGCTGAGCCGAGCAGCATCTCGCCCTTTTTTTTTAACTGTTTTAATTCCCTTTCGCTCTTCTCCTGTCGTTTCTGAGTTCAGATTACACCGGCGCATGCAGTCGTGTTCGGTACCACGGCAGTGATGCGTCTGCTTGACCTTCAGAAACACAACGCAACGTGGCGGCGCTGAGACTGGAGTTTAAAGCCCTGACCCGGACGCCACACGCTGTCCTCTTCCATACGTCTTCATCAAAACGTCCATGAACACTGATGTGACGAAACAGAGCTCTGTTTTATAAAAAAATTTAAAAATTATGGAATAATTAATTAACTTTGAACAGCTGGTTAATTCCAGTATACAGGGTGGGCCATTTATATGGACACACCTTAATAAAATGGGAATGGTTGGTGATATTAACGTCCTGTTTGTGTCACATTAGTATATGTGAGGGGGCAAATTTTTCAAGATGGGTGGTGACCATGGTGGCCACTTGTAAATAACTCATAAAAGAATAAAGGTATGTTAAAACCAAGCACACCATTGTTTTTCTTGTGAAATTCCCAATGAGTTTGATGCGTCACATGACCCTCTTCCTATTGAAAAAACTAAAGTTGGATCCAAGATGGCCGACTTCCAAATGGCCACCATATAAATGGCCCACCCTGTATATATAAATGAGCTAAATCTTTTATTATTTATATTTTGTTTTTGGCTTATTCTTTTTTGTAATTATTTACAAATTTCTTTATACACACTTATTTATAGTTTTCCTCTACAAACCTTTAGTAAAAAAAAAGTGAGAAACTTTTACTTCTTAAATGTTCTTTCTAAACATATTCATTATTAAAAAAAATTTTCTGGTAAACTTTATATTAGATTTCTTGTTTTTACAAATTGTTATACTCATTATATATTCTTACTTTCATTTTACAAACTTTTCTTTTTTCACATTCCAGCTGCTCTCTCGTCCTTGTTTTAAAAAAAATTTTTATTAAGCCCTATTGTATCTAAAGTAATTATTATTTATTACTATTATTATTAGTGGTGCTTTGCGAAGCGAAGGACTACTATTATAATCTCACAGGCTTATTTTCGCGTAACTAGTCCCGCACCGTTTGTCGTAGACCCATGGATGAGGTATCAAATCGTGCGGCTTGTTCGGGAATGGGGTGCTATGACTTTTCTAAGGGGTGGGCGGTTAATTGCCACCCCAAAAAGTCCCATAGACTTAACATTGAGACCAACATCAGCTATGACTCCAGCTACATCTATGACTATGACATGGGAAGCTCTATGACGTCACGGCAAACAGTATGATGAGCGTTCGAGTCTGAACAGATTGATATGTCAATATGACAATACAGTTATAACGCCACCTATTGGCAGTAGCTAATGTCTTTTGCCTGATTTTCCCCTTAGCACATGCCGTATTTTGACGAATAATGCGATCAATTTTGCCCACGGTCCTGAAGACTTTGTTGAGTAAAAGTTATCAAAAGCTTTTATCAAAGTTCCGCGGTCTCTGCAGGGCGGGGCCGCGAATCAGATCCTTCGACTGTATGGAGAAAGCTGCCGTATTTCTTACATTCTTCCTCCTATCCAGCTCATAATCTACATCGACATCAGCCCATGCACACCTTCCCTTATGATACGGTCGTCATGAGTGGCCGTGGCCAAATGTTTCTGCAGCGCCCCCTAGCTTCTGATCTGGGTCCCTTTTACACTTTAGGAGCTACAGGCATGACATTTGGTACATTGCTGTATCTCTCTTGGAGGTTCCCTCTACAACAGGAAACAGGAAGTCCGCCATTTTGGAAAAATGTGCGAGGGCTCGATTAATTCCACTTGTATTTACTTTCGTTCTTGTTCACATTTTTCAACAATTTTTATATTTCTTATATATTTTTTTTTACTTTCACTTTTTTTCTTCTTAAAATCTATTTGTATTCTTCTTTTATTTCTTTCCTTTTTTATTTAAGATTATTCTTGTTTTTTTTACCCACCAATTTCTTTTTATTTCTTCTATATGTAAATTATTAATGGCATTTTTATTTTGTCCTTTATCTTTTAGACATTTTTCTTATTCTTGATGGGTTTTCTAATTTTTGCTCTTGTTCTTGTTTTCTTTTATTGCAGATTATGTTAAACCTCTGCCTGATTCTAATGAGCTCTTTTATTGTCGCTTGACACAACTACAGCACTACAGAAAGCTAGCTCTCCAGGAGCGTGATGGCGTTTAATCTCCCTTATTGACCTGCGTGCGGAGTGAGGATGAGGACGCACCATCAGGACACTTCATGGCTGAAATGGGGTTTAATAAATAATAATAAATACGGGTGAATAAATATGGCGAGTTTGCCGCGAGGATCGCCGTGTGATGGATCTCAGACTCTAAACCCGACGCGGGCTACGAGCTCGGCTGATAAGCGCTCGGCCCTAAATATTCCCTCACCTCTCCGAGCGCGCTGTAATCGGCAAAATAAATAAACGTGTGACGCTTGGAAAACGGGGCGCCTCGCAGATTTATGTCCAATAATAAGCGTAATGGAGCTATTGTAGGAATACTGTCAGGGCTGGAGTTTGATGGATCGCTCGCTCTCTGGTAATGGAGAGGCATTTATCTGTGTGAGGCACGGAAAGAAAGAGGGAGAGAGAGAGAGAGATAAAGAGGTGAAGGAGTGCACAATCAGGGTGGCGAGGTCGATGCGAGATAAATAACTATGCAGAGTGGATACACGTTTATTCTCACACTGTTACTGCGGCGCGCGTGTAAGAGCGGCTGATTCTCCTCCGCGGCAGAGTCGCTCCCTGCTGATCAACTTTAACGTGAGAGAGAAAGAGACGAGCCTAATTGGAGGGAAAGTCTGCAGGAGACAGCCCGTCCCTAATGACTGTAACGATCCCTCATTAGCGCGCGCTAACTTTCACAAATCCTTAAAAAAATTTTTTTTTTTAAACGGGAACTCGTCACGGCGTCTGGCTCCCGGTTCCCCCGAAATCAGAACCAGACGATGGAGATGCAACATTGAAACCATTCCCTTATAAGGATCTACACTTACTGTACGCATCACCAGAATTAGTACTGCATTGACTCCACCCACTCAGAGAACCTGAACCAGTTCTGACTCCGCCCCCTTGGTCGTTTTTAAGCATTCCTATTCCTCTCATTTCTTTACTGGACGTACAGTATGTCGCGCCGCTCGACTCGACTCTAAACTCACTCGGCCGCGTTCCACGCTGGGGTCGGTGACGTGATCGTTGCGGCTCTCGCCGATCAGCTCTCACACTCGCGGTCTTCAAGCGCACGCTCCCGAAATACACCGGGCTAATCTGAGAAAGCCCCAGAATTACCACACGCCTAAAATAAGCCTGCGACGTCAGCGCGAACCCACGCCGCACTTCCACTTCTGACTGACCTTTCACTTCCTTGTACTCAAGGATAAGAAAAATATTCTAGGAAGAGAATGAAACGGAAATATTCTAGGACGAAAAAAAAGGCTTTGAATTTGAATGGTAGTTTGTGTGTGTGTGTGTGTGTGTGTGTTGATGCGATGGGAGATGAGAGGAAACGACTGTGAGGAAATAGGAGAATCTGCTGCCTCATTTCCACGCAGAGCTTCAGTCAGAAAGTGTGTGTGTGTGTGTGTGTGTTGATGTGTGTGTTGTTTCGTTACCGGACGACCTCGAGCAACCTGTAAGTGAAAATGAGGTGACGGATCGCAGTTTGGTGGACGTTTCAACCAGACGTGACTGACAGTCGGGGTTTAATAAAGAGCCCCTGAAGGAAGACATCAATCAGGACTTGAGTACGAATGACTGGGTCAACTGTCCGGGGTTAAACCCAGCGTTGAGGACTTTTTGCTTGAACAAGCTGAAGGGTTTTAGTCTTAGATTCAGAGCTCGACACTCCATCTCCATTCCTGATCTTCAAAACGCCTCGGCTCACTAAATAAAGACGTACAGGAGCCTGCATGGGTTCTGACGGATCGTCAGTGAGCGCTTTTGGCGTCCTTCGTCCTTGCCTTCTCTGACAAGATGGACCCAAAAGACGCTGTCCGGTTCCATTTACAACGGTCAGAGTTATAGAAATGCTGAAAGCATACGAGAATAAAATGTCCGTGTGTGTGTATACATTGTGGGTGAAGTCCTTTGTGTTTGCTGACATCATCAAGTCCAATACAGAGGGCTGTTATTTCCTTTTTTTTCCCCCTCTTCTCCGAATCTCACCTCGCAAACAAAGTGAATAAACACAAGGACATCTGACTTCTTGATATTCCTTAATATTAAAAATGCCCGCTTTATCAAATCCGAGTGTAATGACGCACCGGCGCTGTAATGATGTCCGGTTTTGTTCATCTTTCAGGTACACAAAGAGCTTCTCCTGAATACTGAGAGAGTTTTATATTTTAATCATGATCAGAGGCGAGAGATGATGAGAGCCGCGTCTCGAGCGGACGGCGCTAGCGGCTCGGCGAAAGCGTGAAATCCGCATCGACTCCGCGCATCAATAAAACCCTGATTAACGAGTCGCCGGCAGGTCGACGGCGAAGCGGCGGGAACGCTACAAGAGGAAGAGGTGATTATAATAAATTCGGGTTATTATGCAGATCTCTGACTACCACAATAAAGCAGGAGGGTAAGAGGACGGAAATACAAAATGAGAACCAACACAGGATCGGGATCACAGAGTGATTTTATATACGCACTAAAACCTTCCTGCGTTACATAAATGGAAACAACAAGGTTTGGTTCAAAAGCAGCCTCAAAACAAAGTCCACTATAGTTCTGCTGATTAGAAAAAGTTCACCGTCAGATCTGTAATTAAACTCATTCGCATTTGTCTTCCACTCATTTTCTTTAACTTTGGTAGTTAATTTCAGTAATCGAGCCGATTTGTCATCTCCGCGTTCAACAAAGCGTATAAACTGACAGGAGCATTCATCACACTCAGAACAACCGAGAACGACTTTGGATGCGTTTGTTTATTAAATCAATTACGGCAGAAAAAAAACAAAAACATGTTCTATCTATATAATTATGAAATAACGAATCGTGTCCTGATGATATTATAGACATCAGTCTCCAGGAGGCAAGAGAAGAAAAAAAGCAGTGAAGGTGATTTGGAGAGACAAAGTCAGCGCGTAATCACACGCAGCTCTGAGCTCGTGTATGTGGAAGAGAGCAGATAGCGCGTTCCTCGTCCTTTATCAGGGATCTTATGGAAGGAACCTGAAGCCGTGTAGATGTATGTGTGGAAAGTAAACATCTGGAGCACTTATTCTGCCTGAAAAACTCATATAAGCTTTAATGATAAGAAGAAGAATACAATAACCTGATGTATGTGTGTATTTATATACAGACATGGAATGTGCTAGTCAAAATCCAGACCTCAGACCCAACCGACCTGAAGAGAGAATGTCCAAAAACATCAATGAATGTGGTAAAGTAAAATGGGATTTTTTCCTTTTTACCAGTTAATTTCTTTTTGGCTTCATGTTTGTTAAATAAATAATTGCACAGTAAAAGTATGAAAAAGTTGTACATGTCTGAGAACCGCTACGATCAGATGATTTTTAGGGTCCAAGCACTATGACATCAGCGCTATGTCATCATAGTGGGTGAAGGGCCCTGTTGTTTTCCTAGGGATTTTTTTTTTCCACCATTCGGGGCTTTTTGGGGTCTTAACATGCTCAAAAACTCATGAAAATTGGGACCCTCATACGAGATTTTGCTGCGCATATAAGTGGATAATAACTTTTTGTGGGACATCATATTGAGTGGCATCATGTTCAGTGACATCACATCATGTTGCATCATAGTTTGATGCTTTTTTTCCTGCATCTGGGGCATAAAATTCCCCTTTACCAAACTCATGTCATAATGGTACTGACAAGAGTGTGGCCACTTTCTGGTGCACCTGGATGGCAATGGAGCAGGGTGCTTGGGCCCGCTCATCACTGCTTGCAACTATATTTTTTATTATGTTTTTACACAAAAACACACAGAATTAAAAGGGGGAGTTCTACTTTATGAATACAGCAAGCCAACCTGAACAGTGCAGGTACTGTAGAAGCAAAGTCGAAAGGAAGAAGTGTCCTGTCTGTTGTACTTGACACCCGTCTCGTAATTGGGTCTAAAGACCTACTAAACTGCGTCGTAAAGCAAAGCTGCAACGGGTCGCGACGCACCAGCTGCTGCAATCGCATACGCTGAAACTCGAGGGAGAAAATGTGCTGAGATCGGTGATTCTCCCTAGACACGTTTTTTTTTTTTTCCCCCAGTAAAATTAATTATCAAGTAATCATGGGACAGCAGCTCACACTCGGCGCTTTCTTGGTAACTTGACAAACTATAGAGAAAGAAATGCTGCAGCTGGTGTAACAAAATTAACTATACATATATTTAACTATAGGACGTAACTATAAGGAGTGACTAAAAGGAGTGATGGCAATCAGGAAAAACTGAAAAATGTATGATGTGCTTTGCTATAAGAGGAATAAAACAGCTCGTGTAGTCACGCCACCCTGTCATGGATTACATTCCTCTAACGGCACTCTAGCCACTGTGGAGGGGCAAAACACACACCCCACGCAGTTCACTCCTCAGCCTTATCAGGTAGCTGAGGTGACCCTCAGGTCTGCGCCTTCAGCCACGTTCAGTTCTGTTCTCCCACTCTTTCACCGCTGTAAATTAAACACACCCTCACACGCACGCTTCAGATAAATGCCACATCAGACATGAGTTTGAGGAGACTCGTAGAGGAGGACATATCGTAAGGACACGCTATCTACTTCTGAGGCGGTTTGACCTTTTACGAGAAAAACGGAGCATGACAGAGACCAGGGTGAACTGATTAACGCAAGGTCAGAGTGGGAACGAAAAAAGGAAAGCGCACACACACATGAAAAAAAAAATGTAGTTAAATAAATAAATCACAGCAATTTATATGCACCATCGTCCTGTATTCTGTGGAACTCTCATTTGTATGCATGTGCTCACACACACACAAAAAAAGAAACCCTTTAACAACATACCGTGCTTAAAGCAGCAGTGAATACTGTTACACTTTTAAGGCGAGTGTGAGTGATTTACAAGCGGACGGTTTGTTCACTCCACCTCTCTCTCTCTCTCATCACGCGTTCAAGTCGTGCCCGGACTCCCGAGTGTCTCAGTCACTCTGAATGGTACACAGCGTGTCTCAGATGACTCCTGTGATACCGACCCAACACACATAACTCAAGTGCGTGATTTTGTGCGTATTCGGTATTTCGTCTTAACTGGAGATAAAGTGTCGACGTAATGAACATCACGACCACAACAGGTGACGGATGAGAAAATGTGCCGAACGCTTACGGTCCGCCACTCTGTGGATGATGGAGCTGCTTTAACAGAGGACACGAGGGAGATGATTTATAAGGGAGACGTCACTGCGGTTCACCTTTCCTTTAAGAGCCGGAGAGAAGTCCTCTAAATGCCACGGACAGTTTACGCTTCCTTTTATTTTAGTAGCGGTGACACATAGCAGTAACTCTACATCAAGGAGAAAAAAGGAATGAAGAAAAAAAAACCTGAACGTATTAGTGGGTTAAAAGTCAATTCAAGTCAAGTCAAGTCAATTTTATTTATATAGCGCTTTTAACAATTGACATTCTCGCAAAGCAGCTTTACACAATAAAAAGAAGTAAGTTTGTATGCAATGTGTATGAATCAGATTGTCCCTGATGAGCAAGCCGAGGGCGACGGTGGCAAGGAAAATCTCCCTGAGATGGTAATAGGAAGAAACCTTGAGAGGAACCAGACTCAACAGGGAACCCATCCTCATCTGGGTGATAACGGATAGCAGGGATTGATCAGCATAATACTGTGTACTGGAAGTTCAGTGTAACAGGAGATGTGTTTAAAATTTAAATTAAAAGAAGTCCAGTTTGTTCCTGGAAGCTCAGGTAGACTGTAGGAGATTCCGGTCCTGAGCTATCGAACAACTGAAGTCACAGGTCCCCAGAGCATCAATCGATGATAGGACAGTCTTAATGGAAACCATCCCCAGCCACCATACGAATCCAGGCAGACCACACGGGGCATCCAGGCGACGAGATCTCCAACCAGAAGCAGGACTCCAGGATGGGTTAGACGGCTCCAGAGGGCAGAGGGGTCTGGATCACTGGCAACTCAGGAGCAAACATGTATAGCTCAACAGAGAGACAGAGAGAGGGAAAGGAGAGAGGGAGAGAGAGAGGAGACAGCAGAAGAGGAGAGAGCAGAAAATAAGGAGAGATGGCAGTTAGGTCTGGTCACAGTCAACATGTATAAGGTGAATGTATATTAGTGCAAAGTGCAAGCAGAGACTCCGGCAGGACTAACTATAACAGCATAACTAAAAGGGAGAGCCAGAAGGAAACACAGACATGAGGGCTCCCTGAGATGTATTAAGCAACCAATCACCTCACCGTCAACAAACCTGAGTGAACAATGAGAGTGGGGAGGACAGCATCTAAACATACCAGTTCACCAGAATACTCTACGTCCATGAGTCCCCCAGATCTGCTCCTTTACCTAAGGTTAATCTATTTACAAAAATGTTTGGCTAAATAAATGGGTTTTTAGCCCAGACTTAAACACTGAGACTGTGTCTGAGTCCCGAACATTAATAGGAAGACTATTCCATAACTTTGGGGCTTTGTAAGAAAAAGCTCTGCCCCCTGCTGTAGTTTTAATAATACGTGGTACTGACAGGCAGCCTGCATTCTTTGATCGAAGTAGGCGTGGCGGATCGTAAGACACTAACAGTTCACTCAAATACTGTGGCGCGAGACCATTTAGTGCTTTAAATGTCAGAAGTAGTATCTTAAAATCGATGCGAAATTTCACAGGGAGCCAATGCAGTGTAGATAAGATAGGGGTGATGTGCTCGTATCTTCTGGTTCTAGTGAGGACTCTCCCTGCTGCATTCTGTACTAACTGAAGCTTGTTTATACACCTAGTTGAACAACCAGACAGTAAGGCGTTACAATAGTCCAACCTAGAGGTGATAAAAGCATGAACTAGTTTTTCTGCATCATTTAGTGACAATATGTTTCTTATCTTGGCAATATTTCTAAGGTGAAAGAAAGCTATGCTGGTAATATTATCTACATGTGCTTCAAACGAAAGGCTGGAATCTATAATTACACCAAGGTCTTTCACTGTTGCATTTGATGGAACAGAAAGGCCATCTAAAGTCACAGTGTGATCAGAAAGCTTACTTCTAGCTACTTGTGGTCCTATGACCAGAACTTCTGTCTTATCAGGATTAAGCAGAAGAAAATTAGTTAACATCCAATCTCTTATGTCCTGCACACACTGCTCAATTTTAGCAAACTGGTTTTTCTCATCAGGTTTTGCTGAGACATATAATTGTGTGTCATCAGCATAACAATGAAAACTAATACCATGCTTATAAATTATGTTGCCCAGAGGAAGCATGTAAAGGGAAAAAAGCAGTGGGCCTAAAACTGAGCCCTGTGGAACACCAAACTCCACTTGAGAACATGAGGAATGGTCACTATCTAAATCTACAAACTGATAACGATCAGTCAAATAGGATCTGAGCCACAAGAGGGCAGTTCCCTTAATTCCTACTACCTTTTCTAATCTGTGAAGGAGAATACTATGATCAATGGTGTCAAAAGCTACACTGAGGTCCAGTAACACAAGTATAGTGACGCAACCCTGATCAGAGGTCAATAGAAGGTCATTTACTACTTTAACAAGTGCTGTCTCTGTGCTGTGATGAAGCCTAAATCCTGACTGATACAGTTCTTTATACTATTTCTGTGTAGATGTGAACATAGCTGCTGTGATACTACCTTTTCCAAAATCTTGGAGATAAAGGGAAGGTTTGATATCGGCCTGTAATTAGAAAGCAGACAGGGGTCAAGGTCAGGTTTCTTGATTAGCGGTTTTGGGGACATACCCACTACTGAGTGAACAGTTAATTACTTTCAACAGGGGTTCTGTTATTGCTGGTACTATCTGTTTGAGAAAATGTGTCGGTATAGGATCTAATATACAGGTTGACGATTTTGAAGAAGAGATGAGTGAAATTAGTTCCCTCGCTTCAAGGGGAGTAAAGTGTTCTAAGTTCTGATGTGATGTGGTTAGATCATCTGAATTATTTAAATTGTCTGGTTTCAAAGCCTGAATTTTTTGCCTAATATTTATGATTTTGTTATTGAAAAGGTTCATGAAATCCTCACTACTGCATGATGTTGTTGTGGAGATTTCTGCAGTGGTCTTGTTTTTAGTTAATTTAGCTACGGTATTAAATAAAAATCTCGGGTTGTTTTTGTTATTTTCTATAAGAGTGGAGAGATACGTTGATCTAGCATCACTGAGAGCTTTTTTATAGTTCAGGATGCTCTCCTTCCAAGCTATTTTGAATACTATCAATTTAGTTTGGCGCCATTTACGTTCGAATTTTCGAGCGGTTTGTTTTAAAGCACGTGTGTGGTCATTATACCAAGGAGCGAGTTTCTTATCTCTAATCATTTTCCTTTTAACTGGAGCTACATTATCTAAGCTATAACGAAGTGCTGACTCTAGATATTCATTCGCCTGTTCGAGTTCTGTGAAGTCAGATGGCGATCCAATCAAAGTTGATAACTCTGGAAGATTATTGATAAAGCTCTGTGCGGTATTTGATGTAAATGTACGTTTAAGGTGGAAGCGCAGTGCTGTGCATACATTATTATTATGACACGCTTTAATCGAGACAAGGTAGTGATCCGAGATAACTTCAGACTGTGGAATTGTGGTTATATTTCCTATACTTAATCCGAAGGATAATATTAAATCTAAAGTGTGACCTGCTTTATGAGTGGGTCGTACTACACTCTGATTTACTCCTACTGAGTCCAGTATGGACAAGAATGCTGTTCTCAGAGGGTCTTCTGGATTCTCAAAATGAATATTAAAGTCTCCAGCAATTAATGCTTTGTCTACAGAAACAACAAGGTTTGAGAGGAAATCTGCAAATTCGCAGACAAACTCCGAGTACGGCCCTGGGGGTCTGTAAATGATGATTAGCGAGATCGCCTGAGCTGACTTTATGTTACTATAGAGAACTTCAAATGCATTAAATTTAAAACTGTGTTTTTGTATGAGAGACAGATTATCATTATAAATAACTGCGACTCCTCCTCCTCTACCAGTTAGCCGAGGCTGGTGTATGTAGCTGTATCCAGGAGGACTAGCTTCATTTAGAGCTACATACTCGTCCTGTTTAATCCAGGTTTCTGTTAAACATAATATATCAAACTCCAGATCTGTGATAATTTCATTAACAATAACTGCTTTAGATGCGAGAGATCTAATATTTAGCAGTCCTAGCTTCAGATCAGAGGTGCTGGCTGCGAATTCAGTGTGATCCGAGTTTGTGGTATCTATGTTAATTAAATTACTAAAACAGACTTTCTGAGTCTTTCTAAATTTATGTTTAGCTCGGGGAACAGACACAGTCTCAATATGATGAACCCTGAGTGACGACTCTCTGCAGCTAGCAGACGGTTGGTTTAGCCTGTCTGTCTGCTCCCTGGCCTGGGCTCTGGATTGTCACCGATTAACTAGGCCTCTTCTGAGACTATGTGCTATACTGCAAGAAATGAGAGCAGCACCTTCCCGAGTGGGATGGACACCGTCCCGCCCTAACAGGCCAGTTTTGCCCTCAAAGGTCTTCCAATTGTCTATGAAGCCCACGTTGTTTTCGGAGCACCACCTGGACATCCAGCGGTTCAGCGACCACAACCTGCTATAAGCTATGTCGCCACGTCTCATTGGGATGGGACCAGAGCAAACTACTTCTTCGGAAATTTTATCCTTCGCTATTTTAAACACCTCTGTAAAGTTATGCTTGCTAACCTCTGACTGACGAAGGCGTACATCGTTAGCTCCAGCATGTACCACTATCTTAGAGAACCTATGCTGACTTAGAGCCCTAAGATTACCTGCTATGTCTGGTGCTCTGGCTCCCGGGATACACCTGACCACTGCCGCCCCTAAAGGCCTGGCTAATTTCACATGTCTCAGTATAGAGTCTCCTATAACCAGAGCTCTTTCAGGTTTCTCAGCGGGTGCATCACTAAGGAGAGCGAACCTGTTGGACACGTGAAGCGCAGAAGAGGTGTGCTCCGGTGGGCTAGCCTTAGCGTTAGCTTTGGCTAAACGAGTATGCCGCCGAGTCGTCACCCACTCGCCCCGCTGTGAGGCTCTACTGCCGGAGTCGGGGGCTGATTATCTCCACCTGTGGCACCCAGACTTTCTGCTACAGGATTAACGCTGCTCTCGCGCTCTCTAACCCTCTCTAAAGTCTGGATGCACTCCTCTAATGCTACTATCTTCTCCGTCAGGGTGCTAACTAACACACACCTATCACAAATAAAATGATCACTAATGACGGAGGAAGAATGTCTAAACATCCTGCACTCCACACACTGAGCGAGCTGAATGGTAGACATAATAACGTACCTTTGTGCTGGAGTTGTGATTATTTGCTGATGGATTCGCTTGTTGTTGGTCAGATGATACGCGCGTTCTCTCAAAAAGCGCAAAAAAAAACGGATAAAGTCCAGTAGTGTTAAAGCGTAAAAACTAGTTTGTTATTTAGTAAAAACGGGAAAAAATGTATAATTATAAAAAACTAAACAAAATATAATCTAAAACGCTGTTACAAACAGACGAGGAACTTTTAAAAGCGATGGATCTACTTCAACTGTACACGTACAAATCCATCACCTTGAAAAAATATTTTTGCAAAATAAATTAAAAATAACAACAATAATAAAAACAAAGATCTATTTCTTAAGGAGCACGCTGATTTAATCAGAAACGAGCCGCCGGCATCTTTACAGTGACCTTCACTCACGGTTGCTTTTCCACTTTCCGACTAATTGGCCGAGGAAACGAGTTAATACACGAAAAATAAAGCTTTCCGATGACCATCTGCTTGGTTTGATTTGTTAGACAAATGATCCTTGGCGGCGACTCGCGAGTATGTGAGAAAAATAACCCCAGGTGATTAACAAACGTCTCGGGAAATGAAAGAAAGCAGGTGGGACGGATGACCGGCGGGAAATAAATCTGAATCACGTGGACAGACGTGTTTTATACCCGTGTGTGTTTGCTTTTCTTTCATTTCCCGCATCATCTCCCGGAGCTGAATAACAGCACACACCTCGGTGACGGTGTACGAGTCTGTCATTGTTGATTCATTACCTCCGTAATTACAGGAGTAAAATAAACATGCTGTTCTCCTGCCGAGATAAAAACAACTTCTCCTCTGTGAATCGACCGTGATGCGGCGTACAAGCTCTACCCGCATGCGGGGAGTCGTTATTGAGGAGTTTAACGATACGAAACATCTGAAATGCCGTTCTGTTAAACGTAGACGCAATGCGGGTGCACAGTTTGTACACCGGAGGTGCTTAAAAAAAAACCCTGCAATTGTACAGAAACGTCATGACATTTAACCTGTAAAACACTTTTTGTGAAATACAGGTTTGTCCCCAACTTATAAATGAGTTTCGCTCCAGGAGCACGTCCGTAAGTCCGATTTGTTCATAAGTCCGACAAAGTGAGTCTCGGACACCTTGGACATAAATATACAATATAAGTATTCTGTTAGCAGTCTGACTCAAATGTTTCTAAGTCGGGGACTTGCTGTGCTAAAGACAGCGGAAAGCCGAAAGTCCACTTTAGCCTGCTTCGGAGCTCTTCTTCTGCTACAGAGCTTATTAGCTTCGAGTCCTGGAACAATTCATAAAGCCTCAGGTTTATCTCCGTAGTTTTATGAAACGGTGAACCTGTTGTACATTTTGTTTACAATATTAAACCCGTGTTTGTAGCATTATTCTTTGTAAACATGCATATTAAGGAAAAAAGATTAATTGGTCTTTTAATTGTGGTTATTTTATAAATTTTTTACAAGGATGTGTCATTCCTGTTTTTCAAATGTTTCAAAGGTTTTTTTTTTAAATAAAAGTTTTAATTGAAAATGAAATGTGTATCAGCAGATGCTCGCTCACACCATCTGCCACCTGCCATATGTACCGTGTATTTCTTTACTCCTCGTCTCATTTTTGTTTTATTGCTAATTCCACATTCTACAGCGGGTTCGTGTAGACGATTAGCAGAAGATTTAATAAATACTACATAAACAAAGAAGTGAATCAGATCATTTGTGTCAGGTTTAATTGAGTTTTTCATCAGCTAAAATTATTTAATTTAATGCTTATGTAATTCACTGTATCTAAATGTGGATACTTAAAAAAAAAAAAAAATATTCCTTTAATCAACTCTGCTGGTGAGACGTACGTTTAGGTTAAAAGAACCTGAGGATGATATAAGATATCAAAGGGTTTGCTCTGAGAACACAACAAATCTAATCGGATATAGAGGATCAAAAGGTATGGCAGCAAATAAACTGTTGTTGTTTTAGAGAAATAGCTGCAACGTCCGAGACGGTCAGCTGACACTCTTGATCCACATTTTTAAAAAATGCAGCCGCTAATTAAAAAAAAAAAAAAAAAATCTATTTTTCAAATTCACGATTCGAGTGAAGAATTAAAAACAAAAGAGCAGAAACTCCTCCTGACATTTCTTTTCACATTTACACATTCATTTAACAGCTTTATTGCTAATCTCTTACATATGCTAGGTAGCACAATGATATCGCTAATATAAGCTAGCTTAGTGGCTGTGGCGGATACAGCGTGGACGTAGAATCAGCTACGTAGAATCATCACAATTACATCATTCAATTTCATTCTATTAAGGAAAATGCTCCATTCTTAAAACAACCAGGCATAAAGTAATTACAGATTGGCGCTTGCAAAAAAAATAATAATAATGTGCCCGAAAGGTCTCTCAGAAGAGCTCGGCACAGGGACGTCATCCTTCATCTGGGTCTGCTGACCGACCGGGTGGTCCACTAGGAGGGTCCCGGCATCATCGCATCATCGCCCCGGGCTGTAGGAGCGAGTCAGTGGAGTGGGAAATTGCTCTCCCCAAACACACACACACACACACACACACACACACACACACACACACACACACACACACACACACACATATACCACTGGGAGCTTGAGGCAAGGGACAAAGACATGAAGAGGAAGACACGAAGCAGGGATGGACGAGTGTAGCCGAGAGACAGAGATGGTGAAGACTGCATTATTAACCTGGCAAAAAATGAAACATATAAAACTACAGGAATATCTCTGCACATTCCAGTAACTTAACTAAGCACGGCGGTGAGTGCAGCATGATTAAGAAAACCCTGATCAAGTCCCATGATGCATCTCTCTCTCTCTCTCTCTCTTACTGTTCTTCTCACTGTCTGACTCTCGGGAGAGCTGTGAGTCACTGCAAAGAGGATTTTGCTTTTGACATATTTATTAGGAATTGCTGCATCAGATCACAGATGCACAGATCTCTCTCTCTCTCTCTCTCACTCTCTCTCTCTCACTCTCTCGCTCTCTCCAATCCAGAGCAGTTTCAGTAAAAAGTGTGCTTTTGTTTGTTTGACCTCTGATTCAACCAAGCATAAAAAAAAAACATCTAACGTGAGGCATGATCCAGTGATGTGATGCCGACAGATGATCAGGCTGGTGATCAGTATACTGCGAATTCTGAATGCTTGAGGTTGGAGCGGGCGAGAGGGGAAATGAGGAGATTTTTTATTTATTTTTTAAATCGTATGTCTTTAGGTACTTTGCAGCCTGTCGCAGTTAAACATTTGTTTCTTTAATGTCATTTGATCTCCATCGTTAAATTTGCTTTAATATGAAGAAGGCCCAGACTCGTTCGCTCCGAAAGTGACTGCACATGCACATTCTGGATTTGGTTAATTAGACGAGACGAGAGGAAAAGGACCGGATAAGAGGCGCAGCGCATGCGAGCTCGAACATACAGAGACGAAGCGTTGACGAGGAACACGATGATAATGCGAAATCACAACTGGAGTTGGAGAGGAAAGGAAAGAATGGAAAGAAAGAAAGAAAAAAAAAAAAAAGGTGTTCTGGGCAGACTGGTGCACACGGGAAAGCTTCCACATCATTCATCAAGGGTCAGAGCCAAGCCTGATCTCATGCCATTTTGGCTGGTTGCATGTTTTACACACATTGGAGCGGAAGGTACGGAATTTTATTTTAGGCCTTAAAAAAAAAAAGAAATAAATAAATAAAAACCACTTCTCACTTTAAATATGCTATTTTTCTCGAGTATGCAAGTGTGTAAACCCTCCTCTTTATTTAGTTCAAACCAAGAATCACGGAAAACATTATTTGTAAGAGTAAACCCAGATAAAACCAGGAAACACAAAACAGGAACTAGAAAGGAGGAAAAACAGGCATGGATAAAAAATAAATAAATAAATAAAAATAAAACCAGAAGACTTTTAGAGGTTCTGAGCAGACTGAACAAACTGATCAGAACGAAACACGATACGGTGAAAACCATCAGGGCAACACGGCAGTGACGAGTCATAACACACACCTGCAGGAGGAGAACCAAGACGGGAACCGTACCGCAAAACAGGGAAGCTCTGACACACGGCGGCACGCAGCGGTTTCCTTATTAAACTGATCTGAAACACTCCTAAAGCTGTATTCTTCTTCTTTTGTAACACTTCAAAGCACTTTTGTGAATCTTCAAAGCACTTTTTTAAGTCGCTCCGGATAAGAGCGTCTCCCCGGTCGTCTAAATATAATCGTAAATGTTGCGAGTTAAATAAAGGGACGTGTGTATCACGAAAAAGGTTTTAAACTCCCATGAAATACTCGCCAACGTCTCCGAGCTTAATGAGCTTGTTCGAGCAGTGGGACAAACCAGCTGATCCAGGTCTCCTTTATAAAACACACACGGCTTTATAGTTTAAATAACCCAACTTCTCCTCGAACCTGGTCAAACCTTGACAACACGCTGAAAATGAAAATAACCCGTGTCTGTGAAGCAGGAGAAATTTACAAGAAGGATTTACAAGAAGGCGATCGCTCGGCGCTCTCGGGGAACCGTTTCCTCTGTCGGTTCGTAGTGTAAACACAAAACGGCAGTTAACCAGAACGCTGGAGGTCAAGTTGAGGTCTGGAGGAACGAGGCGTGTTAGAAGGGCAAATCGAAAGCCTGTTTGACTGCGAAAGACTTTGGGGAGGATTTATCAGACTCTGGAGTGATGGTACGGTGTTGTCTACAGCAAAAAAAAGATTTCTGAAATAGTCGTCTGAAGAAAATCTTTCTTCTCAGCCTGATGCTTTTTGAGATGTACGTAGGACCTGCGGATAAAAACCCTGCTGAAGCTGGAACTTCCAGGCTGCACTGAGAAGAGCTAAGCTTTAGAGAAGATCTTAGAGAAGATCTCCAGGTCTTTAATACGGAGGATCGGTCATGCTTCGGGCTTGCGGTGCAGCAAGACGACGGAGAATTTCTCACCGGACCGAACTAGGATTGCCTGCAAACCTCGAGGCAGACATCATACCCTCAAGACGAGGCACACCGCTAACATTTAACGTCCTGATCTCACTTTTCCTTTCCGCGGTAGCTCGTTTGCTTTCGGTCCTGCTGCCGTGTTCGGTGGCCAGCGAGAGGTTTGCGCACACATTCCTGCTACGTGAGCGGGTTTTCTCGCCGATGTGCCTGGAATGTGCTCGGTCATGGCGTCCTGTGGGACTCGCTGCTGGGTTTTTCCCGGGGTTAAGAGAGTCAGTGGAAGCTATTAAAAGGCGGCCAGCGCAGTAAGGTGTAGCTTCAACATCTTCCTTATCTTCTCAACAGCTCAGACAGCCCAATTAACGCTCGAGACGTCTCCATACATGCTCTGGACTGGGAGAAAGGAAAAAAAAAAAAAAAACGTTCGAGGATTCCCAGATACGTTCGCACACACTCGTACACGGACGCCGCCGCCATCTCGTGCCTGCGAGATAAAAACCGAACACGTTTTTTTGTACTTCTATTACTGGAAGCTAATCCGAAGAGCGAACTTTTGAGCCAGAGCGTGAGAGAGAGAGAGAGAGAGGGCGATGCCGCAGCGGTAATGAAACGCAATGGAAAGTGACAAGACCAAATTGGATGAGCTCTGCTTGGATCTAGAGGAGGGAGCGGCGAGGATCTCTTTTACCCGCGCGAGGCAAAACAGAACGAGTCGTGAAATAATTAGGTGTAATTTGAAAGTTCTTCTGGAAATATTCTAATTATCTAATCAGCTCGAGTGGAGGCGCCATTCTATTTTCGTTATGCTCCCACACGCGCGGGAGCTAATTAGAGCATTAGCATACCAATGCCAACATGAAACGCCGAGCGCGCGCGGATTCAAGTGGGCCTTGATGGAAGCGGAAGGTAACAAATCTTTCAAACGAGCTCGTTTTACACCCTCGCTTCGTTCCTCTGGTTTTTAGCGCCGGCGGGAGCAAGAGGCGCCGTTTGGGCAAATAGGGAGCGCGTGAAAAAACCATGACGGATTAAATAAGTCGTCGTCCGAGGACGCGGGAACGATGGCGAGCGATGTCGTGCATGACGAATAGCGTACAGGTAGGGGAACTGGAATGTAGGACTGCCGTACTTTGTGACACCTGGCAAAATCTTCTTAATGACGATGGAGACATCTGATACTCGCGGGAGACGTCGTGAGCAGACGAGTAACACGCCGCACGCGGGCTGGTTTCAAATAAGCGAGCTGGTTCCTGTTGAACTTGGTTAGCCAAGGATGATATTGGCAGATACTGTAGAGTTTCAGACTGCAGGTGTGTGAGAGCAGCTGGGCCGCTACCAGCGCGGAATTGAAAGCAATTGAATTCGCTCGGGAAATGAAACTAATACTTTTCAGTTTAAAGAGAAAAAAAAAACTTCACAAAACTTTCACGAACTGAACAGAAATCGCCAACAGATGAAATTCGGTACAGTTCCTTTCAGATTAATCACGAATACTGAGTGCCCACAAAGTTTGTTCGTTCGTTAGCGGAAACAAAAACAGGATTCATGAAACATTAGAGCCGTTAGAGTCACATCTATGTGAGCCATGCTCCACCTGAACACCTGCGGGTCACTTTCTCTCTCTCTCTCTCTCGCTCTCACACACACACACACACACACACACACACACACACACACACACACACACAGGGATTTGAAGAGGACCGGCTCAGCCAGCGGTCGCTCCTGATACAGTTTGACTGGCAGAGATGCTGGTTCGAGATACGGTGTGTTTATTCGGCGGGGTGTGAAGGACGACGCGGAGCTTCTAAAAGATTGGACAGGAGACCCGGGGATTAGTCACACTCCTCCGTGTCTTCCTCGTCAGAACCTGCTACCTGCCTCAGACAAGGTCACGGCAAACACTGCGTCACAGCTGGACTGGGAATTCCCAACTATTTAAAACAAAAATGAGTCTGTGATACAGTTTAAGTCTGCATCGTAATTTATATATATATAACCAGAGTCGGAAAGAGTAATAAAGTTTTGTACTCGAGTACAAGTACTGTTACTTCAGTGAAATTTGACTGAAGTACAGTGGAACCTCGGATTGTGAGTAACGTGGTTTACGAGTGTTCCGCAAACCGAGCAAAGATTTTTAATAAATTTTTAATCGGAAACCGAGCAAGTATTAGTTTACGAGCGCTGAGTATCATGTATCACGCATGCGACTCTTATTTTGACACCGTGCCGCAAGTGATCACAACTGAGCCAATGATTTTTCTCTCTCTTGCGCTGTGGGAATTATGGGTAATCGTCTCCCCTGCTGCGTCCCCTGTTTCAAAATAAGAGTCCCCTGCTGCGTCTTAGTGCTCGTCTCTCCCTCTCTCTTCTGGGTGCACGTGCGTAATTTGACACCGACACACACACACACACACACAAACACACACACACAGAAATACACGGCGTCTGCGCGCACAAACGGAAACACTTAACTTTTTTTTAAATGTTAAGTGCAGGTTAATTTGCTTTATTTTTACTTTATGTGTTGTATTAATTTTTTTATGTATTTATTGTTTTGGGTTGTAGAACGAATAATTTGAGTTTTCATTATTTCTTATGGAAAAAGTCTATTTGGTTTACAAGTGTTTTTGGAATACGAGTCCGCTTCTGGAACGAATTATGCTCGTAATCCAAGGTTCCACTGTAAAAGTAAAGTTACCTTTATAAGAATCTACTCAAGTAAAAGTAAAAAGTATCTCTCAAAAAATTTACTCAGAGTAAAAGTTACCGAGTTACTTTGTTTAACTAGATGTAATTCTAGTGTAGTTCAAAAAAGACAAGCGCATATAAATCTCAATCTAGTTGTTTTTAATTGAACGAACACCTCTGCATAATAAAGCCGAGAATAACGTTCAGCATGAAACCTTTATGGCCTCTTTTAGTGTCATAGAATTATAATACACAACAGGTCCAAGTCCATCAATCGATTAGTGCAGTGGATTCGAGGTTGCAGTTTTTTTTTCCTTCCCCGTTGCATTATTTTTATTATTTTCCATTTTCAATCATTTATTTTTTACTCAGTAGCAAATATGATTTCAAATGTAGCAAAGTACAACACTTCAGACAAAACCTACTTTCGTAAAAGTAAAATTACAGATTTTTAAAACTACTCAATTACAGCAACGCGAGTAAATATTCTTTCCACCTCTACTTGTAACATTGACATAAAGTAAGGGCAGAGGTGTTCATCAAAGCGTTTGCTTTAGACTGAAGAAATGCTGGGGCGTTCAAGTCAAACCGGGACTGGATGAATGAAGGCGATTGATATTTCCAGGAGACTCCACACACAGTACAGTACAGTGACACCCGAGACGCTCAGCTGCAGTAAAACACTTTAATGGGCCAAACATTTCAAAGACGGTCGTATGTCCCTCTGAGACCGACGGTTCATTCCCGCGTGTTCTTGGGAGGCCAGTGTTTCAGATGTACAGTACAGCAGGGAGTCTGATCATGGCTCTGGTGTACTGAAGTCTTTCTTCCTCGATGGTGACATACTGGGATCAGTGCATTACTGTAGCGAGGGATTATATAGAGAAATAAAGGGAGTTCTTACTCTCAGAACTGTGTGTTATTATTCTGCACTAATGAAAAAAGTCTTGCTTTGACTTGAACGCTGCTCCTTGTTGATTTTCGGTGCTGCGTCGGGAATATCCTCGAACACTGAGATTAGGATTGTGGCGGAATTCGAGCGGATGTAAAAAGACTCTCGCCATGCTTGGCTGTGTTTCTCTGCCAGCACACGAGTTTCCACGGGTCCTTTACGTATAATAGCAAGAACGACTTTTAATTGAAAAAGCGACGAGTCTCTTCACGGCTCGGCGTCATTTCGGGATTCTCGGTGTTATCGCAAGAGACGTGAGCGCCGCGGACGGAGCAGACGAAAATCTCCGTGGAGACAACAGTATTATTGCTGATTGCATCATGGTGATGGTGGTTTGCTGATGCGCACACACACACACACACACACACACACACACACACACACACACACACACACACACACACAAAAAGTGTCAGGGGAGAGACACGGCATAGAAGAGCAATCTGTTTGTCTCATCATGTTGTATGGGCCTGGAACGAAAACACACATTCAATCACATCACATCTCATCACATACACACATTTGGTTAATAAGTCTAATGCTCCTCTAAGGGTTCACACACTATTCCCTACAATACGTCACACACCCTAGGGCACACTCAGACTCGCTCCACAAGGAAAAAGAAAGAGACACGGTGTGGCTGAGTGACTCTTAATCTCTTAAACTGGTAATGAATATACTCTTCATCGTCTGCGGAGACTGGCGAGAGAAGCTCATTAAACGTTGTAAACGGGTTAAGCTTCCCTTCACAATAAAAATAATAATAATTAAAAAAAAATCCCAGCAACCCCAGAGAGTCCTGAATAACGTTGTCTGAGTGTGAGCGAGGGATGGGGGCGAGAAGATTTCCCGTCCATAAATAATTCAAAACAACAAAGCAGACGGTTTCCCGAGCCGAGCTTCGCCCTAAATAAGGGACGTCTCCTCGCTTCTCGCTGCGCGTTATCCTAATGAAAGTCATCTATAAATATATTCTCATACATAAAACATGTTTAAAGGGAGTCGAGCTCAGATTCTGCCGAGCGCTTCGGCGTGCACCGGTCTTCTCCTCCGCAGAAAAAAATTAATAAATAAAAATCAAAGCAATTATGCGGACGATGACGGCGCTTTATAAAACGGCTGCTCGGGACACCTCACAGGTGATGAAGCATAATAATGCGAGGAGAAAAACAAAAAAAAACAACACGATTCGTACGGAGGTCCGTCCCCAGGCCGCTCCTGTCCTACACCGCGCGTGCACCATTTCTAGTTCGATGACGAGCGCGAACGCTCCTGCAATGCTGGATGTTAGGGTCACGTGATCCCGAGGCGCGGCCGCCGGCGTACGGGGAGCGAGGACGGTTCTCTGCGTCTCTCGCAGCAGCTTACATAAACTCATGGTTACGCTTCTGAGCGGTGTGACTGTGAGAGGGAATCATTTACTCGATTGAATGAAGCATTCATCTCGCACCTTCACGCTCTCTAGAGAGCCCATTAGTGTGGAGAAAAAGAAAAAAAAACATCCTGTTCCTTCAATGCCGAGCTCTATTGTCTATGAAAAAGAAAAGAAAAGGTCTACTTTTCAGAAAGTCTTGACAGTTACAAATTAGACAGAATGTCTTGAAAGATTTCCAAAGCTTAACACAATCAAGAGATTTTAACAAGCAGCAAATTGTCCTTTTGTCCTACAGGCTACCAGTCCAGTTTTAGTCCAGTCCAGTGCGCTGACCTGCAGCATGAAGCCTGGCGTACACACCTGACCTAAAGCAGTAGCTGAACCCGGCGCCGGATCTTCAGGTTCAACAAGCAGAGCCGGAACATTCATTTACAAGAGCATCGCGTGAGGTGAAGCTTCAGTCTCAGTCAGGAAGCGACTCTCTTCGACTCGCTTGGGGCGACTACAATCTAGTAGCAAAGAGAACTGACTCTGCACCCGCAGGAAGTGAACAATAATTAGATTCTTAATTGGCTCAAATACAGGAAGTGGACTCCAGAGAATCGAGCCGTCGTCAGAGAGCGAACACTAGTGAAGGTGTAATTACTCGACCGCTCACAAGTTTGGGATCACATGCACATTTCTTTTGTTTTTCGTGCAATTCACAAACAATCTGATTGTTAATGTTGTGGGAGGAGCTGCAGGACGCATGGAGACTCCATCCAGCCGATCCATCTTGTTGGAGACGCTCCAGGAAGCGCGGGGTGAAATCTCATCAGATTATCTTGAGCAGCTGGAGGGCCTACGGACCAGGCCAGGCCGGAATTACCGCAAAATCTCTGTTGTTCTTTTTTTTTTAAGAACACATTCACCATTTTCCATCAAAATCATTATTTCTAACTTGGATGATGTCGGCATGTCTTGTTCTTTTGCTGTATTTTCTATTCAGACTAATTTCGTGTGTGTTTCTGAGCGGCTGCAGGAGGTGAACTGCACTGAGAAAGAAACTCGACTCTGAATCGAATCGCCTGCAGGAAGTGAACGGTACTGGAGAAGTGACTCGACTCTGAATGAACTCACCAGAGAAACAGACTTCGAATTGACGCTCCTGCAGGAAATGAAAGGAGAAGCTGATCTGACTTGGAATCGACTCACCTGCACCAGAGTCTAAGTACTTTTTCACTCGTTTGACTCAGACGTAGGAAATGAAATCTGGAGTGAAACTGATTTAAATCTGAATCGACTCTCCTCTGCAGGAAGTGAACACTACAGTGAGAAGGTGATTAAACTCAGACTCGACTCCTCTGCAGGGATTAAAATCCGGAGACGTCAATCAAACGTCGATTTATAGAAGTGAGACGCTCGGCTTTCTGCTTCATTTAATTCCCCGCAGTGTGAGATCGAAACGTGCGGCGAGCGATCCCTGACTCGAGGAAGAGACCGGCGGGTGTGTACGCGCGCCATCGTTACAAAAGAAGACGTTACATCTGATTAGAAGATATCGAGCCAGGAAGGTTTCGCCCACAATGATGAAGTCGAAGCAAATCTTTCTTGAGTTCAGATATTATCTCGGCGTGATGTTTCTCACGGGTATTTTTAGTTTCTTGTAAATAATATAATAAGGGAAACACACACAAAAAAGTCAGATAAAACACTGCTTAGACTTCCAAAGTCTTGAATTAGAAGCGTAATAATGTACTAATGAGAGTCGTTCTCCACACGCTGTAATTACGGGTGAACTCCTGAGTGGGCGGATCCAGTAGCGCTGAAGCGATGACCTCGTGACCCGACTTTAATACTCAACTATTCCTGTAGAACTAATTATTCTTCCTGTAAAGCTGTTGGTCGAGATTTTTTTTTTTTTTTTTTTTTTTTAGATACTTAGTGTTGTGTTATACATGTTTTCTGTCTGAGTGTGTGTGTGTGTGTGTGTGTGTGTCGCCGTGAACGAGTGTGGAATCCAGTGTGCCTTATAAAATGCCTTTTCTTGCTTTAAGATCGATTTATAGCTTAAGGATGCTGGCAGCTTCCCTCCAGGCAAACAACAGATTTATTAGAGTTTTAAAGGAGAATATTAGATGTAGTGATTCTGGAAAAAAAAAAAAAGGAAAGAAAAAAGCAGCACCAGACGTACACTTAGGAAAGATGCAGGAGGTTTGTTAGACGGATAAAATGCAAAAACATTGGGAGGAGGAGAGAGAAATAAATAAATAAATGAATGAATGAATGAATGTGCGTATAGATATATTTATTATTTGAGGAGTTGAGACTAATCGATTGCAGCCTGCTGAGGAACGCGAGGCCTGGCGTGATCACGGTTATGAATCTGGATAAGAGTGTGTATCGATCCCCTCGTGCCGCTGCCCTTTTCTTTTCTCATCACACTGCTAATCTGATAGAGACACTTAAAAAGGCGTTATGGATAAACAATCTGGACTTGTTGTTCTTCCCAAACAGGGTGCAACAGTAATAATAAAATAAAATAAAAACTTATTGATTCTTCCAGTACTTTTCCTAACGATCACTTTGTGTTCACTGTAGACGTGCGATAAGCGGCGTCCGGCTCCATACTTCACGTCCCCCGGCGGTCCGGTGTCCTGATCTGCTGAGGCCCGCGACGCCGGCTACATTCCCACGGCGATGATGAACCACGCGACAGTAGGACCGTCAGGACCCAGGCGTCTCATCCGGCGAGCGCAGGCAGCTCTGACACGCGCAGGAGCGTCTCGAGGAGCCACCGCGGGCCTCTTAAGCAGACGTAGCGCTCGGAATCGGCTGCAGATATAATAAACAGCGCCGCAGATGAGACAGACCTGCGTTTAATAGCGTCTCCCGCGCGCTCATTGACTTCCTCTAACGACACAGATGTGTTTAAGGCCGGCGCATAAGCAGAGCGGCGGCTTCCTAATGGAACGTGGGATATGATTATTGCCTTCATGGGCGACAGTAATGTTAGTGAGCGTAATTGAAACGGGACGCATCTGAAACATTTTACTCCTTATTATAAAAACCGCGCTGTGGAATTCTCCTTTCAGATTCGTCAGAAGGTATTGATTAAAACTGAAACAACGGCTCGGAGAACGAATAAACAGGTTGTCGTTGTTGTTCTATGCGGTTGATACTTATTCATTAAAGACTCCGGGGCATAAAAAAAACAAAAAACAAAAAAGCAGTTATGCTGGTAACACATGTACTGTACTTCATCACACCTGCAGGACGTGTACTCTAGCGGAAAAACAAAACAAACGTAAAAAAATCATTCTGACCGCGCGTCAGTCTGGTTTAATAAATACGGTTCGAAATTGCGATTCACGGTGTGTTGTTTGCAGTTTTGGCGGCATGATTACGTTTCCAGTCTTTCCGTGTGAAAAATTTGACATTATACATTTGGCGGTCACTGTGAGTCAGACCGCGTAGACGAGACAGGCGCATATGACTCCGCCGCGCGGAAGAGTCTGAGAAGTTACATGAGAGCGCGAGTAACAAGCAGACACGCGGTGATGCGCATTAGAACTCTAACAAAGTGTTATTATTACTGTTGTTTATGTACTTTTTTGTTGTTGGTGTTTTTTTGACACAACACAGAGACTCTCGTCTCTGAGGGTTTCTTTAAAATTTAAGAGCAATTTGCTTTTAAACCTCACCTAGCTTAAAAACAACCAAACAAATAACAGAAACAACAACTTTTTGATTCTGAATCGATTCGTCTGAACTCTTGCCATACGTAAATAAACCAACCAAACAACGAACCAACAAACAAATAAATCAACATATAATAAATCAATAACTAAAAATTCACTCTGAATTCACTCCACCTCCAGGAAATACTCTAGAACAAAAGAAAAAGGATTTTGATTCTGAATCAATTCACCTGAACTAAAGCTATAAGTAAATAAACAGAGCAACTCTGAATCAACCCTCTTAATCAACCAGGAATGAAAAAAAAACTAACAATATTAATAACGCTATTTGATTCAGACTGATTTTCTTTTAATTTAAAAGAAAATCAGTCTGAATCAAATAGCTTACTCCAACGCATACGAAAGCATTTTGACTCTGAATCAATTCACCAGCAAGAAATGAACTGCGGTCAAAAATAAATAAATAAATAAATAAATAAATACCTGAATTAAAAACAAAAACATTTTAGCTCTGAATCAACTCGTCACTGTGATAAGGAAATGATTTTTACATTTTTTTTTATCAGACATGAGATGATAAACTCCGCCCCAGCTTCGAGAATAATGAACGCCTTTGCTCTGATAGGTCGTCGTGTTGCCATGGTAACAGCTCACGCTGTGGTACAAGAGGAATAAAACACCCCGGGACTTACTGTTACTATAAAACCTTCATGGTAACACCGCGCCCTAGCCGCTTTCACATCGGCACACCGTATCTTTCCGGAATGTTCCGCACTACGCCACGCTGACGCTGATTAAACTTCTCGCCTGTGGGACGCGACCGCAGCTGATGAAAAGTTCTAAAATGACTGAGAGAGAAGAGTGTTTGAGTTCAGGAACAGATAAAACCCCGCTCACCTCGGCCTGAAGAGACACGCCTGGGTATCGCCTCAGATCCTCATGAGAGCCATCAGCACAGATCCAACCTGACGCACACCTGAAAACATACACACACACACACACACACACACACACACACACGAGACGGGGTCAATCAGGTCACGATGAGTGTCTCATGGGAAACATCAGGTTTGGTCTTTTCCTGTGTCAGTGATGACAATGAAACGTGTGTGTGTGTGTGTGTGTGTGTATATATATAGGTGTGTGTTCGGCGCTCTGGTGCACCTCAGTTTATCCACATGATGTATTATAAGGTTCCACGCACAATTTGGAGTGCAGCAGGCTAATGAACGTGAGCCACAAGCATTAGTCTAAGTGTGTGTGTGTGTGTGTGTGTGTGTGTGGGGGGGGGGGGGGGGGCAAGAGCTGAGGCAGAATTAATGTCCTCACGTCACAGGATTTAATTTAGTCTGTGTTACTTTAGACTCGCTCTCGCAGTTAAACATCCACCGAGGCTGCGTTTAGCAGATGGAGGGGGGGCCATAACTTTCTCTCGCTCTCTCTCTGGCCTGTTTATAAACACTACTCAAGTACGGGGTTGGAGTGAAGCAGCCGAGCTACTGTACGGAAAAAAACAAAACAGGCATAATGATAGATCTGGTCAAATCAACACTGCCTCATTCATCATCATCATCATCATCATCATCATCATCATCATCTGCTTTATTCTCAGGACCTGAAGTTCATCACACAGTGATTTGTGACTCTAAACTCCAAACCGCTTCCACACACCATGCAGCAAACAGCTCGCCTGTAATTGAACCCGCTCCTTACAACAACCAGCGTCTAGCACGCAACACAGCAGACGGGAAAAAAACAAAAAAAAAACAAACAGACGAAAAGGAAAAAAAAAAAAAACTCCGCTCATCAGCTTTCCTGCCGTCCCCCGGCGCGAGCGCTGAGAGCTGAACAGTCAGCATCGGCAATCCTCGCTCCCCGAGAAGCGCTGATGGATTTCACGCGCTGCTGCAATAGTGCGGCAATACCGAGCAATCCGCGTGGTGAAAGTGCGCGCGGGCTCCACGCCGCCCGGGTCGGCCCCGCCTCCTACACAGAGGAGGTTACGGGTTACACAGGAGAGCGCCGAGTAACACACAGACACGCGGGGAGGCCGATCAGAACTCTAACTAACGGTTATGGTGCTTATGGACTTTTTTTTTTTTTTTTGGAACACAACAACAGAGAGACTGTCGAAAACTTTCCAATCGATCCTCAAAGAAAGAAATGACAAAAAAAAGGAATAAGAAAACAGGGAAAAGTATGGAGGGCGTCTGAGCTTCTCTTTCGATTTAAACGCGATTCGCTCTGAGCTGAAGACGGGAGGTCAGGATCTTCCCAGCGTGCGCTGCAGTCGGAGCCGACACCTCTGCACCCGTCACGTACACGCACGTGCGCTCTCACGGTCACTTTGTCCGGGATCTCCTTTTATAACACACACTTGTTTTTTTGGATCCACTCAATTCGATTGTTGATATGTGTCCTGAAATAGCGCATGTATTGTGAAGGTGCAGACGAAGACGTTTTATAGAGACAGAGAGAGAGAGAGACGGAGCGATGCAATGACGAGATAAACAGACGGAGAGAGACTGCAATTAAGGAAGACGGAGACAACGCTGACAGCGCGCGGAGTGCTGAGAGACGGGCTGTCAGACGCTGCGAGCAGACGGAGACGGAGCCTCAGACGTTTCTCTGGACCGGGCCCAGACACCGAGACAGACACCTAGCTCGTATGTCCTGAAAGTGCTGTATGACTTCCTCGTTTCCGTACTGGAACGCGATTGGCTGATTCGTTTTATGACATCACAACTGTCAAAGCTCCCCATGCCGATCGTCGCTATGAGATTTACGTATCCTTCGTTTATTAACGTCGATTTCTAAACACGACTCGTTCTCAATTCCGGCTTGTTTACTTCTGGTAAATGTTGCTCCGCCCACTGATGTTCAGCTCCGCCCCCTGAAACATTGATTTGGAAACGGTTCACGCTGTGTTCATGTAACAAAAGAATCAAGCGCAACGTATCTCTATATCTTATCTCAGTAAAATCATGGAGGTTTATCCTCTCTCTCTCACACACACACACACACACACACACACACACAGGCTCACTGCGGCATTCTCGCTCAGCTGCTTTATCAGCGACCTCGCTTGCATTCATCTCAATCTGCACGTTCAGAGAGAGAGAGAGAGAGAGAGAGAGAGAGAGAGGACGACTGAAGCCTGATCACATACATCACACAAAATCCAAACAGACAATTCTATAGGCTGAAGGAAAAAAAAAAATTCTCTGTGGTGTGTGTGTGTGTGTGTGCGCGCGCATTAGCGCTGGGCCCTGAGTGTTAACCTTGTAACGAGACAATGTGTGTGTGCATGCAAGTGCCACATCTCACACTCTCTACACACACCCTCAAGCACAGTGGTGATTAAACTGATTAAGCGAACGGTTTGATTCGAATCACTGAATCAAATCCGAATCGATTCACACTTATGAACTGATTCTGTGAACATTGCAGTGTTAAATGTTCACGTCCTTAACAATAGATCCGCACAGACTCTGAATCTGTGAAAGATTACATCGCCTCCTCTCTGTTGTCCTTGTTGGGTACAACACCGCCACCTATTGGTCTGGAGTGTAAAATGCAGGGTGTCCCAAAGAAATTGACATCATTTCGTAGTCTAACACCGTCGCCGATCCTCGCTTAAATGATCTCGAGTTCGTTTTTTGTTTGTTTTTACGTTTTCTTTCAGTGATGATGACGATGTGCTGTTGAACTGGACATCACGTTCACCTGACTTTGACACGTAGAAAACAATCACAATCACACAGTGTCATGTGACAGAGCTGGTCTTTATCTGCGCCCCGTCCTACAGGCCTAGAGGAACTCGAGCAGAGAATCATGGTTATAAAAAAAAACATTTTTTTAAATCTATATCCGCTTGAACATGTTGATGGGATTTTGATAAATAAATGGTTTATTTTTCGACGTGTAGCACATTTCATTGTAGTTACTCAGATATTCAGATTTCAAATGATGTCAAAAGAAATTAAACGAAAAAATTCTCTTTCTCGGAAAATCTGATCATCTTTGAAATCTTGGCTTATTACTGATTATTCTTTGACTATTTAATAACACACACACACACACACAGAATAGGAGTTGTGGAGGATTAATGATGTGTTGTGTTAAACATGAGGGCTTTTGTTATATGTTGCACATGTAACCTGTTACAGCTGTGATCTGTGGCACTGCATTGCATCATATTAACCCAAATATCTCAGAGAGAGACAGAGAGCGAGAGAGAGAGAGAGAGAGAGACAGAGAGAGAGAGAGACAGAGAGAGAGAGAGAGAGAGAGCGGTGGACAGAGTTCAGCTGCCCCCTGTGGTTGAAACCACAGCATGTGTTTACCTCAGTATTGTCTAATGTACTGCAGACTATACACACACACACACACACACACACACCAACAGTGGCATGCAGATCTAATTAGGTTGTAAATCTTGCCTGCGCTGCAAAAAAAATAAATCCATCATCTGCGAGGTCACCGCGCGCAGTTTTATACACAGATAAACACGCGCACTCTCTATAACCTCACTCTCTACAGTTAATGAGGCTGTGGGTGAGAAAGCATTTGTTCCCCAGCTCCGTGTGTGTGTGTGTGTACATGTGCGACTGCTTCTCGTGCCAAATCCGATATCAGCATCGGAGACGTGCGATCCTGCTTTCTCAGCTCCCTCACACCTCGACTGCACTTGGCCAACACACTCACACACACACACACACACACACACACACACACACACACGCACAGAGCAAATGAGAAATAAATAAGCTGAGACAGAGACGCTGCAGGGAGGGAGTGAAGACGGGGAGAGGAGGATGAGGAATCTGAATCCTCTGGTAACAGATGTGCGGAGCCTGAACAAACGGCCGTGTGTACATAGAGCTTTAAGCGGAGTGTATGAGCGCGAGAGTGTGTCAATGTGTGTGTGTGTGTGTGTGTGTCAACAAGTGGACCGATGAGAGACGAGCTGAATGTGAATTTCTTCCACGTATCCGTCAGAGACGAGTATTTTATTCTTATTGGACGTGACCCAGGTGGCGCTGTGGAACCGGGTGGGCGGGGCATGGACTGTCTCCCTCCTGTCAATCACGGCCATCGGTGAGCTCGTGGATGCAGAAGAGGGCAGACTGCATCCGTGAAACTCCTTCCTCAGGGCTTTACTGCTGAACCCCCCACCCCCCCCCCCCCCCACACACACACACACACACCTCCCCCGCGTCTCCTGGCGTTGGCATGGAAACGACGAGAGTCCACCGAATTAACGGTCAGGGAGGCGTGAAAACGGCGCGGCTTGTCGTGTCGGGAAGTTTAATCCAAATGAAGCCGCGCTTCACCCGCTGACTCGCCTAATAACGCTGCGCACTACTTCAGACTGCGGTTTGTTTTTTTCTTCTGCAGACGTTCATGCGCTGGTCATGTGATCCATACACACTGTATTACTGTGTCACAGCCGTTACGTATTATAGAAAGTAGTACAGAAACAATTTCAGCAGTTAACACGACTGCAGAGGCAGAGCTTTTTTTTGTTTGTTTGTTTGTTTTTAAAATTCATATGTCCATGAGACTCCAGGACAAACAGGTTTAGAGACGGAGAGGAATCCAGGATCCTGTGTCGCTTCTGTAATCCTGGAGTGAAGTGTGGAGAAATAAATAAATAATTCGTCTGGATGTAGAACCGTTCGTTTGCCCTCAGACGGCCCGCGAGTGCTTCAAGTGTAAAGACGAGCGCTTCTGTCTAACGGGACGTTCATGCGGATGCGTCTTCGTGGCAAGCGTGGATTTAAGACGAATTGGGACAACCAGCTAACCTGCTAATCACGTCTACCATCGAGCGTGACGGCTGTCGCGTGGCATTAGGAGAGGCTGGCTCGCTCTGCGGTGTTAGCTGTGAATAATTCACACACCCCATAAGAGTGACTCTTTTTTTGGGGGGGTTTGGGGGACATGATAAAAAATGCAGTTGGAGTTGAAATGCAGTGCAGGTTTGGGCTGCGAAACAGGAGGAGAAAAGGGACGAGAAATATTTCTGCTCGTATTCCTCCTGTCAAGCTCGGTCAGACTCTGAACAGCGAGCGTCCATCAACTTCCAGCTTCAATTCTTTCTCAGGCTGAAGTCTGGGCCGCTCGAGAACTTTCAGAGAACTGCGTCGTGAACCTTCTCCTCAAGGATATCTCCTCAAGTCTGACCAGTGACACCAGTTGATGAGCGGTACCTGGAGTTCATCATTTATTTATTGTTTTGGTAAATCAGGCTGCTTTGAAGTCCACGACACACACCTTTCACTCATGAGTGTGTTCCATCCCAACACTCTACCCATAAAAACCCAAGAGTTCACACATGTCTGCTCAAGTTGCCGTTGTGTTCTGGATGGGATTTTAATCAGGACTGCAGTGAAATAAATAAATAAATAAATAAATAAATAAATAAAATAACAATCTGGATATTTTCCAAACCCCTCTATCATCTATTCAACTGCTTTCCTGAGGAAACTCTATCAATTATCCATCAGATAAGAAGTGCACTCCCACACAGAGCTCCATGTTTCACAACATCAGACGCCTCAGGAAGCATTAGAAGTCTCGAGAAGAAAGGAAAATCTCATTTCATTATTTATTTTATTTATTTTTAATAAAAGTACTTAAATGAAACTACGAGGGCGAGTCAAAAATAATCCGGGCTCTGGCTGTAGAATTGATTTTAATTAACTTATAGTCCCCTTAAATTAACGTTTGTGCAGCCTGTAGAGGTCTGTGCGTCCCTCCGTGGATTTGCTTCGCCAGACCAACACCGGCTCACCACCAAACCGGCCATGCTGAACAATGGAACAGGCAGCGTAACGTTCTCCGCGGCTTCTCCAGACCCTTTCGCGTCTGTCACACGTGCTCGGGGTGAACCTGCTCTCATCAGTGGACAGCACTAAGCGCTAGTGGTTCTGGTGTTCTCTGCCAAATGGCAATCGAGCTCCACGGTGCCGGGTAGTGAGTACTGGGCGCACTGGAGGATGTCGGGCCCTCGGGCCACCCTCATGAAGTCTGTTTCTGATTGTCTGGTCAGAGATCAGACACCAGTGGTGCTGCTGGAGGTCATTAGCAGACACAGGTCCTGCTGATGGGTTAAGGACCTTCTACAGACCTTCCCTGTCCAGCTCTCCTAGAGTGACTGCGTGTCTCCTGGGATCTCCCTCATGCTCTTGAAACATTGCAAACCTTCTGACAATGGGATCCATTAATGTTCCACCCTGGAGGAGCTGGACAGCCTGTAGGGTCCAGGCCATGCCTCATGCTACCGTTACTGTACTGACACTGGTCAAATCCACAACGAGTGAATAAAGATGAGGAGGGAGAAAAGGTCAGTGGCGTCCACCTGTAAAACCCACCCTGTTTTAGGGATCTCATCGTTGCCCCTTTAGTGCATCTGTTGTTTAGTGAATCTGAAGCAGCTGAACCTGTTTAACCCCTGCCTCAGATACTTCACTGACCAGATCGATATCTCAAAAGTTTAACTGACTTGATGCTACACTCTGATTAGTGTCAATAGTTGTTCCAGTCGTGACATAACTTACATAATTCGTCAGCAGATTAATAAAATCTAACATTTTTGCTTATTTATTTCTGGCACAACACAAGACATGGTGGTTGATGATTTCCCGGCGGGGTCCTGCAGACTCGTGCTGATTTGAAGAGGCCGAGCCGTTCGTTATTTCAGCAGCACCTCGTCTGTTGCATGACTATGGATGAAAATGCGTCAGGTTTTGAGAAAATCCTATTGATCTTCACGACTACATGGGAGGTTTCACGGCTGTAATAAGGGCCAATATGTATCGATCCATGAGTGTACTACAGAGTCGTGCTGATTCGGAGAGGCCAAGCCTTTTATTCAATAACTGGATTTTCAGCAGCACTTATAATAAGATGATAACCGACAGGAGACATTTTTTTTTTCTGTTCTAACAACTTGCACAAATAACTCTTTTAAATAACCCATGTGTAAAATAAAGCAAACCAAGTAACTAACTTTTAAGATAATTAATAATTATAAGATAAAAGGTGTTAATAGTTAATTTAGCGACTTGTTTTTAAGACTCCTAACCGGCGTTCATTTTATTTCGACTTCTCTCCTGCACTCATTCTAATAAAACTCGGATTCCTGTACGTTTCTCCGTCCTCTTTTAAGGCACACAGTGATATTACATTTTCACATTACATATAGAAAACGTGAATGAGGGTCGTCAGGTAATGTTCCTATTCGAGTGGTTCCTACCGAGGTGAGAAACTCTGAATATCAATGGAATATTAAACCTCGAACCATCTTTATTACTGTGAGACGAGGTCTGTAGTCGCATTATCGCCAAGACAGAACGGAAATCCTCACTGGAGCTTCTTTCTGACAGAATTAAAGTACTTCATCTGAACACACATTCAGCTCTAGTCTGCCACACCAAAAAGAAAAAAAGAAAGCGCCATCTTGTGGGGTTACTTGGTACTGCCTTGCACCCATGTTACTAAACTTCTGACTGTTTTGAGTATATTGGACGGTATAAGATTTTAAGATTTTTTTTTAAAATTGTGTACACTGTTCTCAGAAGCTTAAGTTTAGTTTGTTTTTATTTATTTGTTTATTTTAACCCAAGTTCTCTCGTAATATCCCCCGCCGTATTTCCCAGACCACGATCCTGCCATCACCATCTCTCACTGTTAATTATTCTTTTGAATGTGTAAAGCTGCTTTGCCGACAATGACAATTGTTTAAAGCGCTATACAAATAAAATTTAAAATCTTGTAAAGGTTGTCTGCTGCAGCTTCACGCCTCTCAGCCATTTGATTTTGAAACTGCTTCAGAGTTACTGTTGGCCTCCGTGTGAATTCCCTCACCAGTACTGATCTTGTTTTAGCATTTTGCGGGACGGCCTCGGTACAGAATGTGGCAAAAAATACTGAAATGAAAAGACAAAACAATATTACCTTATTGTCTTATGCGAGTTCATTTCTCCTGAAATAAACTAACACACACACACTATTCCAGTGTTGATTTACCAGAGTATGCGTAATGTAAGTGCTTGAAGTGTGCTTGTATGTGTGCACCGCATCAACAGTGAACGCCTAGACAGTGTTTATATCATTAGATCATTATATCATTATCATTATATCAGATTTTCAAACATGTCCCGGAAAAAAGGTTGCTGCTGCAGACTCCCGCAATAGGAGATGACGAGCAGAAATAAAACTCAACTATGAATACTTTCTCCTCCATCGAGAGACACATATTTTCAACAACAAATGCACAACACAACTTCATTTTCACTACTGAGAACACGTGTGTCTGGAGCGACGCCCCGTCTACAAACGCACATCCGTGTTCGACAAGCGCGAGTCTCAGTATTTTGGCGCATACTGTACTTGGGTGGCGTGATGCAGCTTTGAAACTCTCGCTATCGATCCAGCAGTGCTTAACCTCTTAGTGCTTAGTGTTTAGCCTCTTAGATGAAATCGTACACCCTGTTGTATTCCCAAGTTTTGAAATCTTATAACGTTTAATTCTTCTCCGATAACCTTCCTAAGGATGCGTTTTAGTCTTAGTCTCCTTCACTTCTTTGCTCAAGTCTGACCGTGGTCGCCGCAACGGTTCATCCGAGGTGGAGTCTGCTCAGAAAACACAAGCGCTTTGAATATTTCACGTGTGAACGCCAATTATCGTCAATTAAGTCTTCGGTATGATGAGGTCTTTCATCTGGGGATTCAGAATCCTGTGGGGGGTTGAATACTTTTGCAAGCAGGATTCTCCATGATAAACAAACATTCACATACCGTTCTAAATTTCGGTACTTTTCACATGACATCACTTGCACGCGATGCTATTTCCAGGGTGTCGTTTTGTCCTCCAGATCTGATTCCTGCTCGTTTTGTGCGCTCAGTGGATGTGTTCGGAAGTGATCTAACAGGATGTTTTTAAAATGCACAAATCTGATGAAGCAGCTTTGAAGATGATATGATTTAGAAAGGAAGTTTCCTGGTAAAGGAAGGGCGTCGACCAAACGGGTTCTAATTACAGCGTGTCCACTAGATGATGAGCGCGGCGGAGATATGGGACGGCCCCCATGTGGATATCTTGTGTCTGAGGGTTTTTTGAACCGTCCTGTAAGTTGCATGTGAGCTCTAACTGGAAGCAAGGCTCTTGAAGTGTGTGTGTGTATACACACAAGGGCAGCATCTACAGTTCCAATCCTGCTATAATTAACTTCAGTAACTGGATTAATCTCCCCCTCTCGCTCAGCTGCGCTCGCTCGGCAGGGTGTGTGACGGACCATCGGCTGCAGCCACCGAGGGACGGCGGGGACCACCGACGGAATGCAAATCAAATTAAATCCGAATAAGAACGATACGCTTCGTGGGAGCGCGCACGGGTAATGCTGGAAAATTCTCTTTCAGTGGAAAAGTGTCCCTTCCGCAAAAGAGATTTTTCTTCATCTGCCTGTCCCCATCAGGAAGCAGAGAGAGAGAGAGAGAGAGAGAGAGAGAGAGAGGGAAGATAAAAAGAGAGAAAGAATAAGAGACAGAGAGAAAAGACAGTCATGCAAGCAGACTGGTTCCACCAAAGCTTCTGGGGATAAATTATAAAACATATTCCATATTCACTAATCACCACTTTTCCTCCTGATCAAATGACCTCAAAGCAAAAAAAAAATAATAATAAAATAAAAAAATCCCCAGGGAAGGGCGGCTGAGGTCTGGGTGGGAAATCAGCCCCTTCACGTGGTTAATTGGATGCCCTTTAAACTTCCCTTATCGCATCCGGAAATAGACCGAGAGAGCCATAGGGAGACTAAGGGACAGGCTGAGGAACCGAATCTATGCAGTGAAGAACAACAGATGGAGCTGCAGATGCTGGATTAAGGCGGTAATAGATTCAGATAGAGATGCAGCTGCTGGACTAGAAGACGAGTCAGCAAATCTGGAGAGAGAGAAAGACTGTTGATGTGTTAATATTATCCGTCCGTACCACTGTGTTTGTTTGCCCTTTATGCAGACAGCACCAGCTATACACCATTTTTTTATTTTCCCAGACCACACACAGAATGCAAAGCTAGCAGACCGTGAGGAGAAATTCGCTGAATTTTACCAAAAAAAAAAAAAAAGTGTACTGGATTAGAGTAGCTTTAAGACAGCAGAAGAAGATTCCAGTTGGGTTGCATTTGCAGGATTAAAATAGCAGTAGCACATCCAGACAGAGCTGAAACTGCCAGATTAAGGCATTAGGAGCAGATCCAGACAGAGACTGCTGCAGTTGTAAGATCTGGAAGACGGTAGCAGATCCAAACAGAGCTTCACGGTTGCTGGACTATGGCGGGACCAGATACACATGGGGCTGGAGTGTGATGGATTTGGAGAGTAGTAGAAGCACATCCAGATAGAGCTGCAGCGGTAAGAGACCCGGAGCGCGCTGCAGGTACTGGATTAAGGCAGTAGTAGTGGATACAGACAGAGCCATACAGTAGCTGCTAGATTAGATCTGTAGTAGCAGATCCAGATCCAGAGCTGCAATTGCTGGATGAAGTCCACCGTTGACGAATCAATTCATTAACTCCTGGATTCAGGTCTATCCAGGATACAGAAGAAGATGTAGGAGGATTAAGGCTGAAGTAGAAGATCTTGCTATTTGCACCACTTATTAAAGTATAACCTACTGCTCAAAAGTTTGGGATCACCTGTAAATTTCTTTTTCTTTTTTTTTGAACCGCATCATCTGTAAAACCCATTACATTCATTTGTAAAACCCATCAAGCTCCATGATGAAACTGTCTCTCATGAAGACCTTCCCAGGAAAGCAAGACCAAAACTTACCTCTGCTGCAGAGGAGACGTTCATTTAGAGTCACCAGCCTCAGAAATCACCAGTTAACCTCAAACATCACCTCGGATTAGAGCCGTTATGAAGATATAACGAACATAAGTAGCAGATATACATCTCAATATCAACTGTTCACAGGAGATTGTTGTATATTTTGGATGAACGACTTCAGCATTGTTTTACAGTTTTGAAAGAAATACAAATCAGGAATGACCGTGGAGTTTGAGAAAGTGATCTCAAACTTTTGAGCGGTAGTGTACAGTATGTGATGCACACTACGGCTACCTGCACTCCTTTTGCACACTCACTTTATGTACTTCTGTTACATACTCAGGAGCCCTGTCTGTATTTGATCTGTACAGTTACTCAATGTTGTGTCTACAACAGATGTCCAGTGTTACATGTTGGAGCCGGAATCAAACTCCTTGGCGAATAAAAGCCGATTCTGAGTCTGATTCTGACCTGCGGTTAATGGATTAAGGTAGCAGTAGCAGGCTCAGATATACATGTAGTTGATGAATTGAGTTATAACTGCTGAACTACAAAATCAGTATTAGATCTACAGTAGACAGAGATGTAGGTAGTTGCTGGATTAGGAAAGCGGTAGCAGATGCAGTTTCCACATGAGGGAAAGTAGCAGCAGGTACAACTATGACTGCGGTTGCTGGACTAACGCGAGTGCAGCGCAGCCAGATAGAGCTGCAGGCGGCAGAAACAGCTACAGAGATGACGCTCGGCGCTGGATGAACAAGTACCAGATGCAGAAATGGCTGTAGTCGCGAGGTAATTAATAAGCGGTTGACGCAGCAGAAGCAGAGCTCTGTAACAAGCGCTAATGTATTGCTCCACTGCATTCTCCGTAATGAAGACAAACAGCGCATACTAAATCGTCTGAACAAATGCGAGAACACACGTACACGGGTTAGCAAACAGATGAAGGAGTATGTGCACACACACAAATGTTTGCCCAGAGCCGGTCTCTTTCTCTCTCAGCACAGGCTACACTGATATTCTCTCTCTTTCTCCTTTGTTCACACACACACACACACACACACACACACACACACACACACACACACACACACACCTCTCTCTCTCCCTCTCTCTTACACACCCTGTGGTTCTTCCTCTCTAGCTCGAGTCTAAGGCTTGTGTCTCTCTCAAGGGCAGAAGTTGTCTTTGTGCAGCCACTCTGATGTCTCTGGAGGGACAAGAGCACAGAAGCTGAAATATACAGACTACAAAAGCCAAAGAGTTCACTCTTACACATGCATAAATGCGAGTCTCTGTTATGCCACAAATGCAGACATGTCGTCCCCTACTTACAAACGAGTTCTGTTCCGGGAGCACGTCCATAAGTCGGATTTGTTCTTAAATCTGACAAAGTGACTCTTATACACCTTTGACACGGATATACAATGAAAAGCATCCCAATTCACTTGCCTAAATCTCTGTCCCCTTTCCTCACACTGCCATCATGTGGCCAAAACCCATAACTGCACCAAAGGAAATGAATCTCGTACACGGCAATTTTAACAGCGTCATCTCTGCGCCTTTAAATTTTCTTTTTTTTTTTTTTTTTTTTTGGATTTTTCCCCGATTTTCTCCCTAATTTAGTCGTGTCCAATTCCTCCCCGTCACTAGGGGGCTCCCACATTAAGGCTACTACTACCACTCAGCCGGGAGGGCCGAAGACTATCACGTGTTTCCTCCGAACCACGTGACGCCAGCCGACCGCATCTTTTTTTTTTTTTCGAACTGCTCGCTCGCGCACCGTTGGGGGCGGCGTAACACACTCGGAGGACAGCGCTATCCGCTCCCTCCGTTGCGCGAGCTCACAGACGCCCCTGACTGGCTGTAGAGCCGTGATTAATGTGGGAGCACTAAGTACCTCTCATCCCTCCCCTCTGAGAGAGCTCGGCCAATCAGCTCTCTCTAGACCTCCGGCTGCGAGAGGTTACAGCACCACCCGGGATTCGAACTAGCGATCTCCGGATGATAGGCTCTGCGCCTTTAAATTGAGAGGAAAATCCCAGACGGCATTTTGTCTCAGAGCTGTTTTCCACTGTATTGGACTGTGAACTGTGTTTTGTTGAGGACTGTTCCTGAAATTATGATTATTCGCCATCAGGACAGCTTTACAGGACAGACATTTTCTATCGCCGTGCTCCGACTCATTCACCCGTACACACACAACACACACATACAATATACTGGACTTTAGACATTTAATACATTCACCTACACACTGAAGATATTGTATATAATTGTAAATATTTGTATCTGGTGCACTGCAGTGTTTATTTTTGTACAATACACGAAAGCTTCACAGCTACAAATGTTCAAAAGAACCGTGGCTCGTCTGTATCTCGAAGGCTCATAAGTCGGGGAATACCTCAAAATGTCATAACGTGCTTCCATAACGGTACTTTTCATTACAAGTAGATAAATTGATATGAATCTTATGAATTTTTGTACTTTAACAAGCTGTTCAAAATTTCTCACCTTTTGTAACATTATTCCATGCTAGAAAAAAAAATAATAAAAAGCCTCTCCTCCACTCTTAAACTCCTGGACTCTGCTTAGACATCCACGCTTTTCAGGAGAGTCCAGTTTCCTGCGTTCTGATTGGCTAGAAAATTACCAGGCTTGTGGGAGCTCGCTTGACCACAAGACTTTTTTTTAGTTTTATTTTTTTTACAATTTGTGATGAAAATTAGGGGGGAGAGAGAGAGAGAGAGCAAAGATAAAAGGGATAAAAAAAAACAAAAAAAACTTTCAAACACACAGAGCTTAAACAGATGGCGATGATAATCAAGCGTCAGCATCCGTTTATCCTCAGACCATCCTGCACGCACGAGGCGCAAAATTATCTTTAAATTTGTAACTAAATTTACACACCACTTACGCCTGGTCTAATTTGCATAGACGCTTTTAACAGAGCTTAGGAAGTCTTTAGATGCGTAGATACAGCGGATAAACATCTCATTACAAAAAAAACTATAAATAAAAATTGCATACAAATTTGCATGATGTAGTTTCTTTTTACGCACGAATATCATACATGACGCGACATGACGCGTTGGACGTGTTATTAAAAAGACAGCGTGAGTGAGTGAGTGAAGTGTAACAGCTCGGGATCTTCACTAGATAGAAACGTTCCCGTCGTACCAACAAACTCCTTCTTTTTAAAGGTCACTGTGAGACCCGAAGGGAGTGAGAGACGGATTATTAAAAATCATGCAAATGGATGCGTCAGAGCTGCTCCTCTGACAGGAGCTAATCGGAGCTGATGCTTTAATGCCTTCCAATGGATTCAGAGTGTTAAATCTTTTAAACCTGTCACGTTAAAAAATATTCATATTAAGGATTCTTTTCGCACCTTTATGAGATGCGTAATACTGCGAAGGAACGGGAAAGAAATAAAAATAAATAAATAAAAACCCAAAAGCGGTCCGTTTTATTTTCCTTCTCGGGAGGTTTTCCATCGGCTCGGCTGAACTCCTGGCTGAGACTGACTTTCTGTGCGAGTGTTGAGAAGAGGGGACGGAGAGACGCGCTGCAGGACGCGAGTACGCGTAAAGCACGTCCCGAGCCGCGTAAAGCACCGTACGGCCTCACGGATCCTCCACCGCTTCAGCTCATTTAAAACCCAGAGCATGTTTTGTTGCCTGCGTTTATCCAGTAAATAAAACTCTGCCATACTCTGTAAACACGTACGCGCCAGAATACACAGTACTGAAACACGCGCATCTCTACGGCACTGGTGGGAGATACACCACAAGAGGGCAGCATAAAAACTATAGTCATACCCATTGTCATACGTTTTTCCTTTTAAAACGTCCCCCCTTTAAAACGTCTCCTACTGTGCAAGTGTAACCTGCCTCCAATCCAACACTTGGTCCATATGAAAGAGATTTAAAGGGTCTCGAGTTACAGCGGTTAATGCGAACGCTATGTCCGGGTAACGTCATCTACGCAAGCTAGTTACCTCATGCTTAACCTTTAGAAAACAACTACACAGGCTGAGTTTAGTCATCACGTTCAGAGAAAACGACAAATACGAAGTCATTACGGAATAATGCACTTTTAAATAAAAGAAAATTAAATGTCTGGCAAAAAAAAAAAAAATTTCATACTAAAAAACAATAATAGTATGAATAGATAATATTAAGTCTGACTAAGTTCTTATTGTAGAAAAATTGTAATAATAATAATAAAGGTACACCTTGGGAGTAAAAAAAAAAAAAAAAGAAAACTAAAGTCTCCTGAAAAAAAAACGTCTTCCTCAAAATACTGGGAAGATCTTACTTGTGAAAATTGACGAAAAAAAAATTCCAAGTTTGAAATTTTCCAAATTGGCCAAGTAGTCCATAAAAAACATCAACGGTGTCCAACTTGGGTGTCTCCGTGTCCACAGCTGGACATGTGCATCCAGCATTTTGACTGCGCTGAACCTTGCACATTCCTTCCCGTACCTGTCCCCCGTCCCCCCGATCTTACCAGAGGTGGGTAGTAATGAGTTACATTTACTTGAGTAACTTTAAAAAATAATAATAATAATCACTTCTATGAGTAGTTTTACTGCACCATACCAAGTAGATACATTTAAGTAGAAACACTACTCTCACTCCGCTACATTCAGCTACACTCGACTTTTCGTAACATTTATTCTACACATGCAGCCGGTGGATCTACCATGTGACTGTGATTCACCAACCAGACGTAGCAACAATAATCACATGACGCTGTTTGATCAATCAGACGCAGTAACAATAACCACATGTAGTCACATGACCACACACAAACTGGCGGCATAGCGGGTAAAAAATCTTAGTGTAGACTGTTTATATATCATTATAATTCCTAAAAAAAAAAAATCAATCGGACATTATGATAAAACAGTTACTCAGTACTTGAGTATCTTTTCACTGAATACTTTTTTACTCTTACTTGAGTAATATTTTGGATGACTACTTTTTACTTAATAATATTACTCTGAAGTACAGCTACACTTACTTGCGTACGGCTTTGGGGGAAAAAACAAAAACAAACAAACAAAAATAAAGAGAAGCCGTTGTTGTTTATGTCTCTTGTCTGAGATTTTCCCGCAGAGTTAATTAAAGCTAAGCGATACGTTAGAAACATCATTCCACCTCACGGTTCCCGGAGCAGTGTGTCCTTGGTGTAACGCGGCAGCTCGTTAACTCGTTAAATAAACACACGTTTCTCGACGTGATGCTGTTATTGTGTTCGACACACGATACTGATACTGATACGATGCGACGCCACCAACTGAACCATCACATACAGAATTATAGTCACGTTGTATATGAGAATGATATAAAGACGTGACATTTACAGTAGCACGGACACACCGCGTGACGTCCCGTCATCTGAACTTCACTATGACACACAGGAGACGCCGCCTACATTTTTATTTTCTTCTTCCTCTTTTGACCAGTAGGGGCGTTCGAGTCAACCCGGGACTTCCTGATGATCAAATCTCCTGGTGAACGAAGGTGTAAAAGTGACTGACGTTTACAGACGACTTCAAGCACGGTGCAGTGACTGAAAACGTGGTGAAAATGTTGGGCTTTTTTTTTTTTTTTTAAGCTGTACTTTCTGTGAATGACGATCCTGGCCGAGGGACGTTCACGTGATCCTGAAAATTGACGGATAACTTGTTGGGAGGAGTCCATTTCCACATATTTGGGCCATTAAAGGAGTTCCTGGGAGGCCAGTTGAGAAAACTTTCTACCTTGAGGAAACACTGGGACGAGTGCATTAGTGTAGCAGGAGATCATACAGGGAGTTTTCACTCTCATAATTGGGTTCCATTATCCTGCACTAATCAAAAGTCCCGGATTGACTCGAACGGCGTTTATATATCTGTGGCTTCATCCAATGACGGGTATCATTCTGGTCCTGGTGCGGGATTCACACGTGCGAGGTGTGCTGACTAAATCCTCTTAAAGACCCCCCTGAGGAAGAGGCCGTCTTTCAGGGACGTGATCCGCGGCGGTGGGCGTTCGTTACTCGAGGGCGCGGTTCTCGTCAAGTCTTTCAATGCGAGCAACAAAATAGTCCTGCCGTGACGAGACACACAATCCTTCTGTTCTCTTCCTCTCAGCCCACGGTTTCAGCACTGACAGGCGAGAGAAAGAGAGACAGAGACTGAAAGAGAAAGAGAAAGAGAGAGAGAGACAGCGTGAATGGAGTCGATGTCTCGAATAATCAAAACACTCAGCCTTTCATGAGGCTCAGTGTCACATCTTTTCATCCTGTAACACATCTGAGGAGGAAGCAAGCCGGGTCTGTGATGATATTACTGTATGTGTGTGTGTGTGTGTGTGTGTGTGTGTGTGTGTGTGTGTGTGTCGCCTTGGATAATCACTGTGAAGGAATTCGAAGGTTGTGCCTTGGTTGCATCTATATGACACAGTGCGCATCAATGAGGGAGCTGTCAATCAAAATCAGGCCCCGCCCCCTGTTCATACAACCCACACTCTGCAGCACTCACTTCCTCTCTCTCGCTTTCCGTCCATTATTCTGACTCTCTCCTGTCCTTTCCGTCCACCGTGTCCCTGAGTCCACCTGTTCTTTCTTTCTCCACCACCCCGAGGCATATGGGGAGACTGCGCCAGCTCCAGTGGACAGAGCACATGTGCACAGCCCTGACGCATCCAGAGAGGAACCACCACCAGCTGGGATTCTGCTTCATGATGGTTTGGATCTACACACAGTGATCCAGACCCCCTCTGTCCTCTGCACCTGCTGACTCTGTGTGAACTGGACTCCATGATAACTTGGACAACTTCTGCTATACTGGACTTCCAGCAGCCTGACACACATGATGTGGTTATATAATCCCTGTTATCCGCTATCACACAGATCAGGATGGGTTCTCTGTTGAGTTCGGTTCCCCTTGAGGTTTCTTCCTATTGACATCTCAGGGTGTTTTCCCTTGCCTCTGTCCTCTGCTTGCTCATCAGGGACAATCTCATTATGATCTATACACATTTTTTCTCTCACTCATACACACTTCCATAAATTTTCTTTTCATTTTGTTGGCTGCTTTGAGACAATGCCTATTGTTAAAAGCGCTAAATAAATAAAATAAAATTGAATAGAATTGATTCGGCCTCCTCTCCGTCTCGGTCTTCCCATTACTACAGGCGCAGCAGGACGGGCGTCCCGCTGAGGCTCTGAGGTTCAATGAGCAAGAGCTTCCCTTCTCCTCATCTCCTCCCAGATTTCATCTACACACACACACATACACACACACACTCTCTACTGTGAGCAAACTCAGCATCTGCTGTTCCAGCATGCAGGAATGGAAGAGAAAACGCAGACATTAGCATGCTAGTGGTTGTGCGCGGCTCTCTGTGGACTCTGTGGAATGGCGGGCGGTGCGGCAGAATCTCTACTCTTCTCTTTCCTGCGTCACCGTCTCGATTTTTTTTCACGTTTGCACGTCGTCCTGCCGCGTCGCCTGTGGAAAAGGGCACCTCTGCAGGTATAAAAGCGATGTCTCCTGAATCCTGAAGTGCACGACTGCAGCGAGTGTTAACAGAGACTAACCGACTGGGGAGTTCATTTAGGCCAGGAAAAAAAAAAAAAAAAAAAAGACTAGAGATGCAGGATGGTTTCCTGGTGTGACAAGAGGACACACACAAGCACTGAAATTACCGTGACTCATCCCTGACTCAGCTGCTCAGAGGTTCCCTCTCTCGGGTCGTTTAATCGGCTCACACCCGGATGGAAACCCGGCAGAACGGGTCAGCGCGTGGTGCAGCGCCCGCCCTCGCCCTCCTGTCACGCCGAGGATGAGACGTCTCCCCGGGACGCGCGCTGGAACAGATCCAACATGACTTTTACTTAGGAATGAATCTGGTTAATGTACCATCAGGAGGTTTTATGCTGCCCTCTTGTGGTGGGGAAAAAGGCTGGAAGCTGCAGTTTATGTAACTAAACAAAATTTAACAGATCGTTAAATTCGTAGATCGATTCTTTTTTTTTTTTTCATTAAGAATCGTTTCTGCAGTTTTAAAATGATTTAGGTAAAGCTACAATAATTACAAGAAGTAAAATCCATGAATAATAATAAAAAACACACACACACAGCTTGTGCAGAAAACACAAACCGCTTTCCTCTTTCTCTTCTTATGGGTGGTTGGTGGAATATCGCCACCTACTGGACTGGCAGGGAAACAAAAAAACGACGACGGCTTTGTACTTCTGATGAAACGATCATGATCATGGATCGGAGTGAATTTCAAGAGATTCATTAGGAATAAACGCCAATTTACTGAGGAATTTAACAATTTATGAGGAATTTTGACGATAAAAAAAGAGGCGCGCAATGCTGATACCTGTGCACGCTCACAACGCGGTGGTGCATGGCTTTGTAGATAACAGCACCATTACTTCACACGACTCCAACTCAATGTAGCTCGGTGTTACCCGACACGCGTCTCAGCTGAGGTCTGGAACACTTTTTTTTTTGTGGATTGTGGATTTTGGTCCCGGTTACTCACGCTGTGCTCACGTTCCGGGTGACGAACAGTTTTTACTCACCGTCGTCACGCAGAGCAGGAAAAATTTATAGAATATCGTATCTGTAAGATAGATTTTGGAATCCAACTCGGACAAAACACAGAATGCCACACAAATCTATTTATTTTTTTTACGCACGATTATTTTTGACAGTGATTTTATTCCATAAAACGTTTTGTTTAATTGACAGACTTGGAGAAAAAAAAAAGCTGAACTAACTATCTAAGAAGCATCGTACCGTGCGGTTAAACAGATTATTATAAACCAATCATGAAACGATTTATAAATCATTAAACTGATGATCGATTATGAAATGTTTAACAACTTGCATCACTACTGTGTACTAGAGATGACATTTAAAAAAATAATAATAATGTTTCTGTGCTGATTAGATACTTTGGTTAGTTAAATTTGGGAGTTGAGTAGTTTAATTTTATTAGAAGTATAGCTGCTTAAATTAAATCAGACAACCAACAAATCGGAAATCACAACGGCAAAAAATCAAATCAAATAATAATCTAATCAGAAACTGGCATTAATACAGGTAGTCCCAGACTTACGAACATTCAAGTTATGAATTTCCACAAATACGAAGTAGCTCACATGTATTGTACAGACACAAGACACTACAGTGCACCAGATACCAATATTTACAATGATATACAATATTTTCAGTGTGTAGATGAGTGTATAAAATGTGTATACGTCTGTATATTGTATGTACGTGTGTGTGCGAGAGAAATGAGTCGGCCTCATTGGTTTCAGTGAATCAGTCGGGAGCGCGATGATAGAAAATGTCTGTCGTGTAAATCTGTCCTGATGGTGAATAATCACAATTTCAGAAAATCCTCAACAAAACAGTCCTCAAGTTTAAAGTCCAGTACAGAAGAAAACAGCTCAGTGACAAAATGGTCGTCTGTTCAAGCGCGCAGGAAACACCATGCAGGACTGTCCTGCACCAGACGGCTTCCCGCGACCATCTCACCAAGATTCCCCTCGCGATTTGGAGGCGGAGTCTCGCAAAAGTATAACGTGGAACCACAAACACTAAATCTATTTACATGTTCTTCATGCTTGACATTGTACAGTATATTTGTGTCAAAGGCGTTCCCTCAGTTCGTCAGATTACGAACGAATCCGACTTGTGAACAAGACCCCGGAACTGAACTCGTCCGTAAGTCGGGGACTTGAATGAATGCTAATCAGACAGATGGAGTTTATTTTGGGACTTGGGTCTTGTTGACTTGGTTAGCTTTTGGAGGAAGTGATATTTGACATCGTTCTGGCTTTGACCACAATCTGATTTTCCGGAAGAACACAAAGCGCATCCGGTGAAGAAACAATTTTCCTCAAACTCATGTTTTTGATGGTTTCTTTATCTGCTCCAGGGATCAACACACCTCGAACTGAATGTGGAGGATGACGTGATCACTGTGGAAGGAGTCGTCTCTCAGTTGTCACGTCTCTGCGGGAGTTCCTCCGCTGTAAGATGTGAGAATGATCATCTAAACCTCCTGTTTGTATCTGGGAGGAGGGAACCCGGCAGCGCGAGCGTGTCAGCCGACCACATAATTAACAAAGCGACTGAAGCGGCGCTGCGTTCTGTGGGTTTCGAGGTTAATTCAGATGTGCGAGCGCTTCAGTGCTGCTGACTCGCACAATTTTTTATTTATTTATTTTTAAAAAACACTCTCTCGCCAACGCAGCCTTGAAGCTCAGCGGTGGAGACACAGCTGCACACCGAGAACCATCTGCTACCGACAAAGTCCCAGAAAACGCTGTTCAGCTAGAGACTCGCTCCGTACATCGGGGAGGCTAAAGGGGGAGGAGTCTGTGTGCTTATTAATAACTCGTGGTGTACAGACATACAGATTGTTTATAAGCACTGTTCGCCAGATGTGGAGTTTCTACTGTTGAAATGCCTCCCTATTACTGTATTTGCCCAGGGAATTTCCCGCTGTGTTTTTAGCCGCTGTTACTGTAGCTTTAAGCAAACTTCATGACACCTTTAGTGCGGTAGAGACGGCTCACCCTGACCCTTTTATCATCACCGCAGGCGATTTCAACCAGTGTAATTTACGGACTGTATTTCATAAATACTTTCAGCATGTAGACATTCCCACCCGTGATAAAAAAAAACACATTAGACCACGTTTACAGCAACATACACGGTGCATACTTCGGACACTCTGACCCCATTACGTTGAGGAAGATTAACCCACGCAAGGCGGCAGGGCTGGACAACATCCCTGGACGGGCCCTAAGAGCTTGCGCCAACGAGCTGACTGATGTTTTCACCTCCATTTTTAACCTTTCCCTCAGTCAGTGCATCGTTCCCACCTGCTTCAAAAACACAACCATCGTCCCCGTCCCTAGGAAGAACCAGAATGACTATTGTCAGAATGACTACAGACCAGTAGCGCTAACTCCAATCATCATGAAGTGCTTTGAGAGAGTGGTGCTGGACCACGTTCAGAACAGCATACTCTCAGCATACACTCTGGACCCTACAATTCCCTCTCTCACCTGGAAAATAAAGACTCTTACGTCAGGTTGCTTTTTGTAGACTACAGTTCTGCTTTTAACCTGGTCATCCTAAATAAACTCCCCCTCAAACGGTCTACACTTGGCCTGCACCTTACACTCTGACTGGCTTCTAGACTTTGACTGGCAGGCCCGAGTCTGTCGGGATTGAAAATCGGACCCCAGCCAGTATCACCACAAACACACGCACTCCGCAGGGATGTGTGCTCATCCCCTTCCTCTACACTCTGTTCGCCCACGACTGTGTCACCTCTCAAAAGGACGACATCATCCTCAAGTTTGAAGACGACACCGCGGTGATGGGATGCATCACTGTCGGGGACAAAGCAGCCTACAGGATGGAGGTGGCCAGGCTTATAACACGGTGTGTGGAGAACAACCTCTCCCTCAACACAGACAAGACTAAGGAGATGATGGTGGACATGAGGAAGAAGAAAAGAGCCAAAAAGAGGGTGAGCAGTTTTAAATATCTAGGCGTCTACATCAGTGACGATCTCACTTGGACAATAAACACCACAAAGCTGGTTAAGAGGGCTCAGCTTCCTTAGGAATCTGAGGAAGTTTGGCATTTCTCCCAAGGTCCTCATCCAGCTGCAAGATCGAAAGCATCTTGACAAACTGCATGACCGTGTGATACGGCAGTACTGCTGCTACGAGAGGTGAAGACTGCTGAAAAGATCACAAGGACCGCACCCATCCCGAGCACAGACTGTTCTCACCGCTCTCCTCAGGCTGGGGTTGGAGAAGTGCGGGTTGATGGACATCCAGGCTAAAGAACTCATTCTTTCCCACTGCCATCAGACTCCTAAACAGCTGATACGAGTGTGTAAGCTTGGACTTTTTCAACTGTGTCCAACCACTGACAAAGATATTGGACATTCAGTGCAAACTTTTCACAATTGCACAATCTGCACAAACCAGTGCAGCCTTGCACACTCACTGCAGGCTTTCTCTCTTTTTCTATATATATATATATATATACACACACACACACACACACACTGGACTTTACCAAACACCTGTGTAATTTGCACACTACGTCTGTTTTCACAGTGTTTATATTGCGATATTAATTTCATCTTAATTCTATGTTGAAATATATCCTTTTTTTAAATATACCTATTCTTTTGTATACCCATATTTATTATTTACTATTTGTATTCTATTTTTATGCTTATTTTATACTTTTTCAGCGGCATTCATTGGGGGGACTGCAAAGGAAGAATCTCATTGTGCAGGATGGAACATATGTTTCTTTACTCTGTACATGACAATAAAACTTGAAACTTAACCCTGTGGAACTCCCATCTGGGATGATGACCGTCACGTCCTGTCTGCTGTGATCGCGGTCAGGGTGTGTGCTGCCACCTGCTGTTACACGTCAATTCTACACACGTGCAATTATTTGCAATCAATACAAAATGGGGAATTTTTCACCTGGATTTCATGTTACAGAGCGCATTTCTGTTGATAAAGTAACCTTTCAAGCTTTCATTCGCTTTACACACACACACACACACACACACACACACACACACACTAGCTCAGGCAGCTGATGTTGCAGTTCCTCTATAATCCTATAGGTGGCTCTGATCTAGTCATATATCAGCAGGCAGCACAGTGACCCGTGTGGTAAGAGTGAATTATTTGCAAAATTTTGTTAGAATTGTAACAAAATCTGGAGGAAAAAATTTATTATATATACACACACACACATATATATACACACACACACACACACACACAGGTAGCATGTTCATAAGTCGGATTTGTTCTTAAGTCCGACAAAGTGACACCTGACAGTCTTGTACACCTTTGACACGGATATACAATGTCAAGCCAACCAATGTACCTGACTAAATCTCTGTCCCCTTTCCCAACACTGCCATCATGTGGCCAAAAACTGTAAACACACCTAAGGATATGAATCTCACACAAATGTAACAAGTATCGTCTCTGCAACTTTAATTAAAACCCTTAGGGGTCTGAGGCCATTGTGAAGACCTGCAGTGATTCAGCGCTCTTCTCATGTACATTTCAAAGTTTTACCAATATTGTAGTTAATACATTTTCCCTTATTTATGTAGAGCACAAACTGGGCCTTCATAATGTGGAATATGTAAATACGTCAGATTCACGTGCGAGTTTTAAACTTGAACACACAAAATAACACACAAGAGAATAATTCAACCTGGCAGATTGTGTGTGTGTGTGTGTGTGTGTGTGTCCATAGCAAAACAATTAAATATTTTCATGAATATGTAAGACTATCGACACCTGGATCAGGTAACGTCAGGTTTCCCCAGAACTCCCATTGATGTCTCAGTTGTTTACACCTATACACTCAGATTCCTCACACTAAAACAGGACATCTTTTGAGAGAAACAAAAATAAAGCATGGTTTCCTGAAACATGTTACTCACAGTCCAAAGTTCAGTCGTATATATAAATAAACAAATAAACTGAGGATTATTTTTACTCTCATCAAAAACCGCCAAATGGTGCTGGAAAAGACCACGCCCATCAGACAAAGACCTTTGTTTTGGGTTTTTATAAATAAACGCACCCTTGGAGCAGAGGACAGCATCTTTTTAAAAAAAATTTCCCTGAAATAGTCCCATATAAGAGCATGTTCACCTGAATTCAGCTCAGAATTTCTGGCAAAAGCTAATTTTTCTGCATTTCAGCAACATATCACATCAAACACTAAAGGGAAATTACTTTTTACACGGCAGTGTTTGTGTTTGTTTGCTTGTTGTTTTTTTATGACGCCTCGGCCACTGAACAAGAAAAACTGAGGCGTCCTTTAAAGAGAGACGTCATCGAAACGGATTTTATAAACTAAAATCTCAAAAAAACAACATGCAAACTGCACAAGTGACCATCAGCGAAAAGAAAAACTGCTTCTTTCCAGACTGCACCACAAGCCTGTGTGTGTGTGCGCGTTTGTTTTTTCACGGAGCTTTATTTGAAAAGGGGACGCGAGGGTTCTCGGAGCAGCCCTCCTCATTCGCTGCTCTGTTTGAAGAGCCCGGCTTTGGAAACACGTTTCGAAACGCTTTCCTCTAAGCCTCACTCATCCTCGGCCGCTCTGGCACAACCGCAAGCTTGGCTAAAAGTGTGCGAGCTGGCGAACTGCGCTTCCCCGAACAAAGCGCTTCCCATGTGTGGCTAATTAGGAGCGCTTTTCGGGACGAGCTCTCTCTGGGGATTCCGGACGACTCCGGCCAAGGTGATGCCGAGCCAGACGCTGCGTAGACGGACGTGTTGAAACACTCCTTTCAAACGAGGTAATGAGTGGGCGGGATTGAGTGACATGGTTGGATGGGAGTCAGCACCTCTACTGCAGGAGAGAGAGGGGGGGGGGGGGGGTATGAGATCAGGTCGAGTCAATGATGAGGGAAACAGGGACGGGGACAGGGAGAGCCGAACTCTCTCTTTTTAAATCATGGCCACGATTAATACAGACGCGTATAAAGATCTAGTCTCGAGCACGGATTAAAAGGTGTTTTCATACGTAGGCTTTAGAGTTCTGTCCATACGAACTGGAAAAACATCATGTTGTGACATCATAGAACAGTTTCTGGAGAACTGTAGGAGCTGACTCTGTCCAAACCCCGACCTGCCCATAAACAGTTATTATAATAATAATTTATGGGTAAATGGGTGGGACTAACAGATCCTGAGGAACACAGAGGAACGTTTTCATATTCATATTCTGCTAAACTGCTATATTTATGATATACTACAGATTTAGTTTTTTCGTAGTAAAAATGAACTGCTTTGATCTACAGTAAATATTCACATTTTATTAAAGTATCGCACTTCTTCATGTGAAATTATCGTCTCGTTAATGGAACACTGCCACCTACTGGACTGAGGCATGTAGCAGAAGAACGGGAAATTTTTTAAATGAATAAAAAAGACCGCTTTGTACAAGACATGACATTTAAACCGCCAAGAACACACATGACACAGCATTTCAGTGCTCATTAAGTATTTTTAGAAGTATTTTTTCTAATTCTTCTGCCTGAAAGAGTCTCAGTGATTCACAGAGATACCAACATCCGAGTTTCCATAGATACGAACGGACCGCGGTTCTATGACCATTCATAGATGATTTACGTCATAAATTGCAGAAGAAGCTGTCACGTGTTTTGTTACAAAAAATAAACACTGCAGTGCACCAGATACAAATATATACAACATTTTCAGTTTGTAAGTGAATGCATAAATGTTTAAAGTCCAGTATATTGTGTGTGTGTGTGTGTGTGTGCGCGCGTGTGTCCGGATGAAATGAGTCAGCATCACCGGTTTCAATGAATCAGTTGGGAGCGCAATGATAGAAAATTTCTGTCCTGTAAAGCTGCCCTGATGGTGAATAATCATAATTTCTGAAAAAATCCTCAACAAAACAGAGTTCACAGTCCAATACAGAGGAAAACCGCTGTGAGACAAAATGCCGTCCGTGATTCCCCTCTTGATTTAAAGGCGCAGATACAACACTGTTACATTTCACAGTGAGATTAATTTAATAAATTTAAATTAATGCAGTTACGGTTTTTGGCCACATGATGGCAGTGTGAGGAAAGGGGACAGAGATTTAGCCAAGTACACTGGTATGTGTTACATTGTCTATTCGTATCAAAGGTGTATAAGACTCACTTTGTCAGACTTAAGAACAAATCCGACTTATGGACGTGCTCCTGGGACGGAACTCGTTCATAAGTCGGGGACTTATAAGTAAGTAGAGATTCCCCGGTGTACTTGTCAAACATTCGCCATTAAGAATGCCCACGCGTTATGGATGTGAAAGAAAAAAAAATCTAAATCCAAGAAACTTTATTCATTAATTTCTTTAATAATTATTTGTACTGACTGTGCTGCGTATTGGAGAAATTTTTTTAACAGATAACTCAAAATGGCAGAAACAAACTTTGTGTTATTAAGTTTCTGAAATAAGGCAATGGATTATAAAGCCTTTCAGAAGTTCAGAGGCCGAGCGATATCATTTTCTCGCTCGTTATCTCGACTTATTTGGATCAGCGCGCTCGACTCACATCATTAACGTCTCTTCAGGGAGGCTCGAGAGGCTCTAAAGTGGTGACGAGTTACAGCGATAATGCCTCAAGAATAGTGAACTGTGAGACAACTGGAGGGAAAGAGGACGCGCTGGACCCAGGGCGACAGAACGTGCAGGACAATCTCAAAATAAAAATAAATAAATCGGCCGTGCCCGGGTGTCCCGTCACGCTGTGTGAGGCCGGCGTGTGGACTGAGAGCAGAGGATTACCGGGACACACACCAGACAACAGCAGGACTTTAGAGATCATCCAGTCGTGTCTCTGTGGTGTCTCCGCAAGGCACTGGCACTATTTATTTATTTCCTTTCCTTTCATAAAAGCCTCCACTGGCAGAACAGTACACGATTCACGCTAATAAGGAAGCGAGGCACACCTGAAGGTATCATGTGATCGGCTCAGCGCTTCAGCACCTGCAGTTATCCTGCTTAAATAGATTTGCGTCCTGGGACGAGTGATTTTGTTCCCCTGTTGATCGACTCCAGGCATTTATTCAAACGTGCCGGAATGTCCTGAAAATTAACAGCAGCGCAGTCGATAAACAGGCTGATTTATCGCGGCACATAAACGAGGAGGCGGGAAATCCCGAGCCACCCGGGTCCAAATCGAGCGGCGGGTCAGAACAGAACACAGCCGACACCAAGTAAATTATTCATCTGGTAAAGCTCAGACCAAACCACAGGGACACAGAGAGAGAGAGAGTGTGTGTGTGAGAGAGAGAGAGAGAGAGAGAGAGAGATAATGAAGGTGAAAGAGAAAGGCTTTGGATTTGGCGCTTTTTTTTTTTTTGGCTCGTTTAACCCGACAGCGTAATGGCGTGATGGACGCGTGTCACTCAAGAACATCGCACCTCACGCTCGCTCTGCTCAATCAAGAGACAAACACCTCAGTGTCCTCGTCTTCTTACACGTCTTGTCTGGAACGTTAGGACATCACGATACGTCATCAAGCCTGTCACACGCAGCGAGAGAGAGAGAAATGGAGAGAGAGAGAGAGGGGGTCTTGCAAACGAGCGTTAACTGAGACATCAGGACGTCCTCTGATAGGAAAACAATCAACGACGGGCCGGCGCGGTGAAGCGGAACGATCGTTCCCGCCCTGAAGCTTGTTAGCTACGTTCGGCTTATTTCAGTCAATTTGTGTCGAAAGGAAAAAAAAAAAAAAAAAAAAAAAAAAAACAGCGCTCGTTACTTTGACAAAGAGAGAGAGACGCGCACGACGCGCTGCATGCTAATTCCTCGTTCTCACAAAACACGCAGACGGATCGGCGCGCTTGTGTATTGTGATTTATGAGCGCGTGAGTCTGGCCCCGTGTGAAAGGAAAAACTCATCTAAATTCTAATACGCCACTTTTTTTTCCTTTTTTTTTTCTTCCCTGACCTCCACTGCAGCGGGGAGCAAGTTAAATACCCTGCTGCTCTGGTGAGATGGAGCAGGTGCCTCGGACTGTGCCAGGAAGGACGCCGCGATCGAGTGGCTGCAGCATACCAAACAACCAGAGACAGAGACCGAGAGACAGAGAGACGTGACAAACAGAAGCAACCCCAGATCATCACTCTTCCCCCCCTCCCCCACAGTGAGCACTAGGCATGATGGGTCAATCACTTTATCCGCCCGTCTTCTTACCCCTGATGCCCCCGGCACTCTGGGACAGGGTCAGTCTGGACTCATCAGACCACATGTCCCTTTTCCAACGCTCCACAGTCCATTGTTTAAGATCACTAGCAAACTGAAGCCTTTTCCTCCTGATTACTCTCACTGACGCCTGCACAGCTGTTTAGTCCCGATCGCTTTAGTTCTCTTCACACGTTGGGTGTGGGAATGTTGTTGAAGTGACCTCCCGTCATGTTTATTCAAAAAACATTTTCTTCTTCGAAGATGATGGTTTACACCACTAGGTTTTAAATTTCAGTAGTTTCAGTAATCTCCTTAGTTATTTTCTTTGCTTGATGCAGGACAATACAGATACAGGATACGTCTTCTGACATGGTGGGATTGGAAATCTCTTTAACGAGCTCCTCACTGCAGCAGTTAGAGTTAAATAGCTTGTTGATCACTGCAGTAATTATACGATGGAGGAACCTTAACTATTTACTTAGTTACATACAGGAGGTGTACCTTTTATTCATTTATTTATTTTTAAACCCACACTCCAGTACGAAAATGAAAATAAAATCAAAGATGATGCCTACAAGCTCAATCAGTTCAAATCAGTTCACACCGTGAGTCGTGAGCTGTAGTGTATCGTCGCGGTTTGTCCGGATATGTGGATATAAAGCGGACAGTGTCTCTGCATCAGGCTGAGGTGAAGCTGCATCTCAAACCGTCACGTTCTTCTAATCATTAGTGAAGTACGTAGACTACATGGCGCTGCTGTTTCACTTCTTACGTAGTGCACGTAGGCAGTGCATAGCGTGTCGTTTGGGACGCAGCCGGAGTGTTATAGATAACAGGAGTAGGGAAGAGAGAGAGAGAGAAATTTAACACTGGCTTTATTTCTGTTTGTGTGAATTAAGAGACCAAATGTGGCATCACATTACCAGTACACACACACACACACACACACACACACACACACACACACACACACACACACACAATATAAGGCAGAGAGAGAGAGAGAGGGAGAGAGAGAGAGAGGCTGACAGGTGGCCACTCAAAGCCTCATTCATTCTCGTGCAGAGAGAGTGTTGTATCTTCTCTGCTCATTTGTAGTGTCATGGTGTCTCTCTCTCTCTCTCGTCATCTCTCTTTTTCTCTATCTGTCCCGCTCCTCGCCTCTCTTTCCGTCGATCCATCTGTCAATCTGTACCTTTCTCAGATTGTCCCTCTCTGTCTCTTTCCGTCTCTCTCTCTCTCTCTCTCTCTGTCCTGTGTCCTCTCGGGCTCCTCCCTGCAGCAACGTGTGGACGAGCACGCCTCACGGACGAGTTCTGCTTTTGGCTCGCTTCTCGATTCGGATCGAACCAGACTGGATTCACACGTAGCGGTGCGTCAAGTGCTTTCCATCAGAAAGGAGCGAGTGACGCCGGCGAGAGAGAGAGGGAGCGAGAGAGCGAGAGCTCTACATTAACATATGAAGTGAGCTCTTAGAGGCAGGGGCATTCCGACGGTCCACTGCTTGAGAGTGAAAGAGAGAAAATAAATAAATAAATAAATAAATAAATAAAGCGGGTGGAAATGAGCATCGAGAGGCCGGGAGCGTGAAAGCGATTTGACCGAGTGCATGTTTCAGCAGGGAAGTTCCTCACCTAGCAACACTGCCTGCTCGTTTCCCAGATGAGACGTCTATGGAGACATCAGGACCGTGTGTGTATGTGTGTGCGTATGTGTGCCTGAGACACGATGGAGAAATGGCACACAAGAGAGAGAGAGAGCGAGAGCGAGAGAGAGAAAGGATTTCATTCCAGTTGACACCTGTAGCGAGTTGAGTTGATGCAGCTATTGTGCTTCGTTCATTAATTTAATAAACAAGAGCTCGATTGTTAATCACGCGCAGGAACAATTAGCGCCGGTTGCAATGATTAGCGTGAAACCATGTAGCCGTTCCTCAAAGTGTGGGGGGGGGGGGGGGGGGGGGTTCGTCTGCAAAGGCGCCAGATACACCAGAAAAGTGGTGCAGTGAGGAGAAAAATGCAGCTTTGTGCTTCTCACACACACACACACACACACACCTGAGCCTAGAGGAACACTGTGTCACCAACACATCCACACTGATTTGCTGCGTTTCAGGGAACCCGGTGTTCTAATGGCGTCGACCCGATTCAATCAGACGTCGTGAAGGACGACGTGGCGTCCTGCTCCCTCAAAGTCCTTCCACGTGTCACGCCTCAGGACGTGTATGAACTCTGTCTTCAAAACCTGCCATGGTTTGATTACTAATCGTCATGCGGCAATAAAGAGGAACAAACGGAGAAAGAAGATTATGAAGCTTGTCGAAGAGTCAGGGGCGAGAATTCGCTCCGGCAGTGACGGGGGGGAATGAAAGCCGCGGTCAGTAACAGAGTCATAAACTCCCAGACTGCTTTGCGGCAGAGGAATCGAGCGGTTTACACTGGTTTTTACACTGGTTATATTTACACACTGCGTCCCCTGGAGGCCTGTCCTCTAAAGTGACGATTAAAAGTGGGTTTCCTTTTCTCTGGTACGCTGCTTCAACACCGAAGAGGAATTCACTCACATTTCCCCTAAAGAGCTTCCTGTCATCTATTATGATGATGAGGTTGATGATGATTGACTCGTGCAGATGTGAGAAAAAGGATGGTGCACTGACACTAATCAGGGATGTCTCTTTGGAGCCAAATGTCTGTCACCAAGTACAGGTTGTCCCCTGTACTTTGAACGAGTTATGTTCCAGGAGCCTGTCCATAAGTCGGATTTGTTCCCAAGTCTGAAAAAGTGAGTTTTATATACGCCTTTGACACGAATATACAATGTAAAGCATACAAACTAATCCACCTGACTAAATCTCTGTCCCCTTTTGCCACACTGCCGTCATGTGGCCAAAAACATTAATCACACCTAAGGAAATGAATCTCGTTTCACCCATAAGAAATAATAGAAACTCTGATGATTCGTTCCACAACCCAAAAATATATTCATATGAAAATAATTTATAGAAAATATAAAGTAAAAATAAAACAAATTAACTTTGAAAAGGAGGTAAAGTGCAGAAAAATTCGACTTTGTTTTGTCCAGACAGTGTGTCTCATACTTACGACACAGTCTTACAAATATGACTTTGCGTCCTATAATATATGGACGTGGCTTTAATTATAATCTCTCTATTATGACTCAGTACGGCTTTATATCTTGATGTTCTGGCTTATTACTATTATTATTATTTTTAAGAGGCTATTAAATATCTTGGAGTGTGTGTATGTATATTTGTCTTATTATTCCAGTATATTAGTGTTCTATCAAGGAGGTCTTGCGCTATGACGCGGTTTCATTATCAAGGTATTGACAGGGATTAGATGTAAGCGCAAACTAAAAATCTAATCTACAACAGCACAGACGACGGCGTAGCGCAGCGACCTCAGGGACCGAAGTCACGTCTGATCTGATGTCAAACTCCGCCCCCTGGGTCAGTAGGGACGGGAATCACCAGTCACCTCACGAAAAGATATTATGATACTTTGGTGCCGATTCGATTAAAGTTGCGATTCTATAAATATGATTTTATAAATATTACATTTGCATCCGATTTTGTTCCTATTTAAACAATACAAACTAACTTCAAACACAAGAGTTTAACATTTAACCAAGCAGTGCATATCTCTGTCACATCCACCATGATTATTATTTCTAAACAGATTTAGCAAATAATTAGCTAAATTTAACCAGCGTTAAAATAACTCCGAGCTTCAGTACTCCGTCCAGGAGCTTTTAATTCTGCAGCGCTGATAATGAAGAGCAGTTCAATCCTGTGAGATAAATAACCACAGCTAGTCATGTTGATGAGGAGAAAAGCACCTCATTACCTCTCCACCTCTCTCTCTCTCACACACACACACACACATTATGAGATTTGTGGTTTGCTATGGCAACAAGATGCACCTGACTGCGCGCGCGAGTTGAAAGGACCCAGCACCACCACAAACACATCACACACTGACGCTAACGGCTGCGTCCCAATCCGCACTACAGTAATTAACGTATCACAACAGCGCGCGAGCTATGGTAACCATGGCAACCTGCGGCGTACTATGCGGCAGTGTAGTCTGTACTGTACTCGCGCGTGCTGCTTCCAGCGCGGATTAGGACGCGGCCATAATCAACGGTCGCTTTAATCATCATGGTTGATGGTGACTCGATTTACGAATTAAAGCGACACTTTAGCCGAAAACTGGTGAACCAACATTTTTGTTTTCCAGCATATAAATATTCGATTATCTTTGACCACAAACCGGAAACAGTTTGTCAATATTTCGACGAATAGAGCTATCCAAGCTCGAACAGCGCGCGCACTGCGCGTGCACAGATTGGCAGGTAACGGCGTCGAGAGCTTCCCGCTTCAGCGCGTTTAACAGAGTCAACGTGCAACACGGCGGGGTTTAACGCGACGTTTCTTCAACAAAATTATATATATGAGCGCTGACCCGCTCGACACAGCCTTACCTTTTCTCTCCGCGCTGCCGGATGAGTTGACACGGCGGTGCGCGCGCGCGCCTAGCTCAACGCCAGCCGCGTGCGTAAACCTGCGCGCGCGCGCGTGCTGCTTAAACGGCGGTCAGCTGGTTTCGCGCTTTGATGACACTATTAATAATAATTTTCTTTAAAGGTTTTTTTTTTTATCACTAATTTTCATTACAATTCATTAAATAGGGAGAAAATGTGACAGAAACTGAAGCAAAAGTTTGTGCACCCTACACGTTATAAAGCGAAAACAAAAAGCAACTACTTCCATCGTACACCTGTGATAGTATTGGCGTTTTTGTTGTTTTGTGGTTGTTGTAATGGAAAGCTACTGTACCTTGCAAAAGTATTCATACCCCATGAACCTTTCCACATTTTGTCACATTAAAACACAAATGTAAATGTATTTTATTGGGATTTCATGTGATAGATCAACACAAACTGCCACATAATTGTAAAGTTGAAGGAAAATAATAAATGTTTTTCAAAATGTTTTACAAATAAACATCTGGCATGCATTTGTATTCAGCCCCCGAGGCAATACTTTGTACAACCACCGTTCACTGCAATCACAGCTGCAGGTCTTTTGAGGTTTCTTTCTACCAGCCAGCTTTGCACATGTAGAGAGTGAACATTTATGCCCATCAAAAATAGCTCAGGCTCAGTCAGATTGGATGGAGAGTGGCTGTGAAGAGCAATTTTCAAGTCTTGCCACAGATTCCTTATTGGATTTAGGTCTGGACTTTGACTGGGCCGCTCTAACATGAATATGCTTTGAGCTGAACCATTTCACTGTAGCTCTGGCTGTATGTTTAGGGTCGTTGTCCTGCTGGAAGGTGAACCTTCGCCCCAATCTCAAGTCTTTTGCAGACTCTAACAGATTTTCTTCTAATACTACCCTGTATTTGTCACCATCAACTCTATCCAGTTTCCCTGTGCCTGCTGAAGAAAAGCCTCCTCACAACATGATGCTGCCACCACCATGCACACTGGTAGTTTTCAGCCACACATAGCGCTTTGCATTTAGACCTGAAAGTTAAATTTTGGTCTCATCCAACTAGAGCACCTTCTCCCACGTTTGCATCCACCAAATGGCTCGTCACAAACAACAAACAGGATTTCTTATAGCTTTCTTTCAACAATGGCTTTCTTTCCTGCCACTCTTCCATAAAGGCCAGATTTGTCGAGTGCTCAACTAATAGTCATCCTGTTGGACAGATTCAACCCCCTGAGCTGTGGATCTCTGCAGCTCCTCCAGAGTTACCATGAGCCTCTGGGCTGCTTCTCTGATTAATGCTCTCCTTTCCCGGACTGCCATGGTGCCAGGTTTGCAATTGAACAGCGCTCTGTGAGATGTTCAAAGCTTGGGATATTATTTTATAACCTAACCCTGTTTTAAACTTCTCCTCAACTTTATCCCTGACCTGTCTGGTGTGTTCCTTGCGCTTCATGATGCTGTTTGTTCTCTAATGTTCTCTAAGTAACCTCTGAGGTCTTCACAGAACAGCTGTATTTATACTGAGATTAAATTACACACAGCTGGACTCTATTTACTAATTAGGTGACTTCTGAAGAAAATAGTTTTCATTGGATTTTAATGAAGGGTGTAAAGGGGGCTGAATACAAATGCATGCCACAACTGACATTTTTATTTGTAAAAAATGTAAAAAAAAAAAAAAAAAAAATTCCATTTTCTTCCTCTTTGTGCTGATCTATCACGTAAAATCAGAATAAAGTACTGTTACATTTGTGGTTGTAACATGACAAAAGTTCAAGGGGTATGAATACTCTTGCAAGGTGTTTACACAGCTCGACTGATTTTAAACACAAATCCAAGATCTAATTATTCATGGTTCATTAGCAAACTTGTTTGCTAACACTATTCTGTATGTATAAACAGAAATACACACAAAAGTGTTTTTGGTTTCTCCAGAAAGTCTAAAATTCAGCAAATTGTGAAAAGAGAACCTCGAGAAATCCCACACAGAGCATGTGACGAACCTGCTGCTTTCCTCTAGTCCACATTTATTCATCAAATTATATGTTTATCCAATACACCTTGTGGGACCAGCTGATATGATATCACAATACCTACGTGCTGATTCTATTTGTGTCGCAGTTCTGTAAGTGTCACGATTTTCTTTTACGAACGTCCTGATTTGATATGAATTCTTTTTCATGTTGTTACAATTCTAAATAAACCCAGCAAATATTTTGCTCCTGACAACCGATGCCGTGCTGTTCAGTTTAGAGAACAACAAAAAAAATGTTTTTCTTTTTTTTGCTACAGAAAAGAATCATGATGTGTTACTGAATAGACTCTGTTCTTCCATCTCTACGTCTAGTGCATAACTTCTAATTGCATTTACACTAAATGTTTGCTTATAATCCAGTGCACATTTTTGTTATGCATTTTTAGAATCCATAAATTCATAACTTCCATATACTGCATCCTTATTATTTTACTTTATGGATATGTCTTGCCATTTATGCATACATTTCGGTGTAATCTTTCTTGCAAAGAAATTTATAAACAAACAAATAATAATAATAATAATAATAATAATACTTTCTGGTATAATAATACCCCTGAAAACACAGTGAACATCATGCCTTAACACTGCCTTAATGTGTGTTTTCACTACAAATACCCCCCCCCCCCCTGAAATCCCAAACCCACAGTCTTACCTGACTTCCTGCACACAAACACACACACACACACTCCTCAGGTCAGGTGTGTGTCCCGGCGATAAAATCCAACAACACCATTAGAACACTACAGAAATACAGCTCGTTAACTCCTTCTTGTTAATTGTGTGTGTGCAGGCGTCCTATATCTATAACAACAGCTTCAGCAGCATCCGCACGTGGTGAAAACACATCTCCAGGCGGTAAACCCCGCCTCTCTTACGCGTGAACTCTTACAGCGTCACCTCATTGGCTGAACGCGCTGCCAATCAAACTGAAGGGCGGGACTCTCCATGACTCTCCATGGAGTCAGCGGTCACTGTGTGTGTTTGATGAATAAAAGAAAGTCAATCATTTGAAATCATTTTTAATAAGTAAAATAACTTTCATATACCACCATATCTCACACATTTATCTCATAAAACAACAAAACTACATAAATATAGTTGCAAGCAACGATGAGCGGGCCCAAGCACTCTGCGCCATCGCCACCCGGGCACACCAGACAGACAGTGGGCACAGCGGGCACATGCTTTTAAAGGTGACATACCAATAGCATTATGATAGAAAATGTTTTAGAAAAGAGAGATTTTATGTCTAGACCTACAAAATGCCCCAGATGCTGGAAAAAAAAGCATCACATATGATGCCACTAAATCTGATGTCACTGTGATGTTACCCAGCAAAAATGTTTGTTACCCGGTTAGGGTGTGCCCCTGGCCAAAACCAGGCATTAATTGGTAAAAAATATGTGACACAGAACATTTCCTAAAAATGCATTCAGATACATTTGTACGTGTCTACAGCTGTCTGGGGTTGCATGTATAGCTGTTACTCTGACTGTGGTCCAGGCCTTTTACTTAACAATAAGACCATAAATACCCAAGTATTTTCTTTTTTAATTATCATGATCAATTAATTAATGAATCGAGACACTAATTGGCAAACACAGCCCTAAAACAATTTACCCTGACCAAGCTGACCACATTCTGACCAATCACAGGCAAGCATTTCCAAAAGCCTTCCTCCAGACTATGTTGCCAGGTGCTTCTATTAAATTCCCCATTAGACAAATTACAAATATCAACTAGGGATGTTTGTATGTTTCTTTTTAGCTTGTTCGGTTGCTTTTGAGGGAAAAAGAAGAAAAACAATATGGTTACCTTTCTGAAGACCTAAAAATGAACTTTAAAAGGGTGGGGGGGGGAAAAAGACCTGTGATGGAACAACCCGAAGTAAACTCACTCATTGTGTATACCGTTGGGTCATGAGGTGAGTACACTCTGGATGGAGTGCCAATTCATCACAGAGCACATACACACTACAGGAACTAAGGGAATGCCACTTAGCCTAGCATCCATGTCTTTGGACTGTGGGAGGAAACCAGAATACCCAGAGAAAAAACATGCAAACTCCATGCACACAGACCCAAAGCAGGACTCAAACTCGGATCCTGGAAGTGCAAGTTAACCACTACACAACATTCTGCAACGTCTGTTTAACTTAAATGTTTATACATTCGTTACATGTTATATTTTTCTATTACATTTTTTATTGAAAATTTGTATACGTACCCCATTATTTACTCCAAATTTCATATTGACATTTTCTGCATTTTTCCCGTATGGCAGTAAAATTCTTCTATTTTTGTCTCTCCACTCTACTTTAATGAATAGGTCATGAACAGTTGTATAAGCATTTCACTGCACATTATACTGTGTATGGAGGAGTGTGTGACGAAATCTGATTTGAATTCAAGCCATCGTGCCGCTCTGAAAGTAAACTGGAATCGTTATTGCTGTGATGTAGGCTCAAGTGATGCATAAAAAAGTCATACGTGTGCTCATATAAAAAAGAAAAATGTATATATATAATATATATATTTATTTTTTTACTGAAAAAAGAGTACTGTATTAGATTTGCTCATTTATGATGTAATGCATATACAAGAGGATTTGTGACAACGCAACCTGGCAACCCGATATCAGTGCAGCTTGTTTAGCGTGCTCACTTCCGCCTTGGTGTTTCCTGCGCTTTATCGCGACGCACTGACACTGAACCAGTTCATGGATCCGTAAGTACAGAGTAGCTCTAGAACTAACACTCATTCACTGACACATCCAGCGCAGTGTGTCGTGTGTGTCGTGTAGCGTGTAGTCTGTGTGCGCGTGCCTCGATTTCTGATCGCACGCGCGACAACTCACAGGTTATACATTCACTATACACACACCATACACACACCGTTCACACACTGTACACACACTGTACCCACCATACACACACCATACACATTATACACACACTGTACCCACCGTACCCACACCGTACCCACACCGTACCCACACCGTACCCACACTATACACACACTATACACACACTATACACACACCGTACCCAGCATACACACACCATACACACACCGTACCCACCATACACACACTATACACACACTATACACACACCGTACCCACACCATACACACACTATACACACACCGTACCCACCATACACACACCATACACACACCGTACCCACCATACACACACTATACACACACCGTACCTACACCATACACACACCGTACCCACACCGTACCCACACCGTACCCACACTATACACACACTATACACACACTATACACACACCGTACCCACCATACACACACCATACACACACCGTACCCACCATACACACACCATACACACACTATACACACACTATACACACACTATACACACACCGTACCCACACCATACACACACCATACACACACTATACACACACCGTACCCACCATACACACACCATACACACACCGTACCCACCATACACACACTATACACACACCGTACCCACCATACACACACTATACACACACCGTACCCACACCGTACCCACACCGTACCCACACCGTACCCACACCGTACCCACACCGTACCCACACCGTACCCACACCATACACACACTATACACACACCATACACACACTATACACACACCGTACCCACACCGTACCCACACCGTACCCACACCGTACCCACACTATACACACACTATACACACACTATACACACACTATACAGACACTATACACACACCGTACCCACACCGTACCCACACCGTACACACACTATACACACACTATACACACACTATACACACACCGTACCCACCATACACACACCATACACACACTATACACACACCGTACCCACACCGTACACACACCATACACACACTATACACACACCGTACCCACACCATACACACACCGTACCCACCATACACACACCGTACCCACACCATACACACACCATACACACACTATACACACACCATACCCACCATACACACACCATACACACACCGTACCCACCATACACACACTATACACACACCGTACCCACCATACACACACCATACACACACACCATACACACACCGTACCCACCATACACACACTATACACACACCGTACCCACACCATACACACACCATACACACACTATACAGACACCATACACACACCATACACACACCATACACACACCGTACCCACCATACACACACCATACCCACCATACACACACCGTACCCACCATACACACACTATACACACACCATACACACACCATACACACACCATACACACACCGTACCCACCATACACACACCGTACATACACCGTACACACACTGTGCCCACCATACACACACCGTGCCCACCATACACACACCATACACACACCGTGCCCACCATTCACACACCGTGCCCACCATACACACACCGTACCCACCATACACACACCGTACCCACCATACACATACCGCGTACACACACCATACACATACCGCGTACACACACCATACACACACCGCGTACACACACCATACACACACCGTACCCACCATACACACACTATACACACACCGTACCCACCGTACACACACCATACCCACACCGTACCCACCATACACACACCATACACACACCATACACACCATACACACACTATACACACACTATACACACACTATACACACACTATACACACACCGTACCCACCATACACACACCATACACACACCGTACCCACCATACACACACTATACACACACCGTACACACACCGTACCCACACCATACACACACCGTACCCACCGTACCCACACCGTACCCACCGTACCCACACCGTACCCACCGTACCCACACCGTACCCACCGTACCCACCATACACACACTGTACCCACCATACACACATCGTACACACACCGTACCCACCATACACACACCGTACATACACCGTACACACACTGTGCCCACCATACACACACCGTGCCCACCATACACACACCATACACACACCGTGCCCACCATTCACACACCGTACCCACCATACACACACCGTACCCACCATACACACACCGTACCCACCATACACACACCGTACCCACACTATACACACACCATACACACACCGTACACACACCGTACACACACCGTACCCACACCGTACCCACACTATACACACACTATACACACACCATACACACACTACACACAGTACAGAGTAGCTCTAGAACTAACACTCATTCACTGACACATCCAGCGCAGTGTGTCGTGTGTGTCGTGTAGCGTGTAGTCTGTGTGCGCGTGCCTCGATTTCTGATCGCACACGCGACAACTCACAGGTTATACATTCACTATACACACACCATACACACACCGTTCACACACTGTACACACACTGTACCCACCATACACACACCATACACATTATACACACACTGTACCCACCATACCCACACCGTACCCACACCGTACCCACACCGTACCCACACTATACACACACCATACACACACTATACACACACCGTACCCACCATACACACACTATACACACACCGTACCCACACCATACACACACCATAAACACACTATACACACACTATACACACACCATACACACACCATACACACACTATACACACACCGTACCCACCATACACACACCATACACACACCGTACCCACCATACACACACCGTACCCACCGTACACACACCGTACACACACCGTACACACACCGTACACACACCGTACCCACCATACACACACCGTACCCACCATACACACACCGTACCCACCATACACATAACGCGTACACACACCATACACATAACGCGTACACACACCATACACATACCGCGTACACACACCATACACACACCGCGTACACACACCATACACACACCGTACCCACCGTACACACACCATACACACACCGTACACACACCATACCCACACCGTACCCACCGTACACACACCATACCCACACCGTACCCACCGTACACACACCGTACCCACCGTACCCACCGTACACACACCGTACCCACCGTACACACACCGTACCCACACCGTACCCACCATACACACACTGTACACACACCGTACCCACACCGTACACACACCGTACCCACACCGTACACACACCGTACCCACCATACACACACCGCGTACACACACCATACACATACCGCGTACACACACCATACACATACCGCGTACACACACCATACACACACCGCGTACACACACCATACACACACTATACACACACCGTACCCACCGTACACACACCATACACACACCGTACCCACCGTACACACACCGTACACACACCGTACACACACCGTGCCCACCATACACACACCGTACACACACCGTACCCCCACCGTACACACACCATACACACACCATACACACACCGTACCCACCGTACACACACCATACACACACCGTACCCACCGTACACACACTATACACACACCGTACCCACCGTACACACACCGTACACACACCGTGCCCACCATACACACACCGTACCCCCACCGTACACACACCATACACACACCGTACCCACCATACACATACCGCGCCCACCATACACACACCATACACACACCGTACCCACCATACACATACCGCGTACACACACCATACACACACCGTGCCCACCATACACACACCATACACACACCATATACACACCGTGCCCACCATACACACACCATACACACACCGTGCCCACCATACACACACCATACACACACACCGTGCCCACCGTACCAACACCGTACCCACCGTACCAACACCGTACCCACCGTACCAACACCGTACCCACCGTACCCACACCATACACACACTATACACACACCGTACACACCGTACCCACCATACACACATCGTACACACACCGTACCCACCATACACACACTATACACACACCATACACACACCGTACACACACCATACACACACCGTACCCACCGTACACACACCATACACACACCGTACCCACCGTACACACACCATACACACACCGTACCCACCGTACACACACCATACACACACCGTACCCACCGTACACACACCATACACACACCGTACCCACCGTACACACACCATACACACACCGTACCCACCGTACACACACCATACACACACTATACACACACCGTACACACACCATACACACACCGTACCCACCATACACATACCGCGTACACACACCGTACCCACCATACACATACCGCGTACACACACCATACACACACCGTGCCCACCATATACACACCATACACACACCGTACCCACCATACACATACCGCGTACACACACCATACACACACCGTGCCCACCATACACACACCGTGCCCACCATACACACACCATACACACACCGTGCCCACCATACACACACCGTACACTCACCGCGTACACACACCATACACACACCGCGTACAGACACCGCATACACACACCGTGCCCACCATACACACACCATACACACACCGTACCCACCATACACACACCGTACCCACCATACACATACCGCGTACACACACCACACACACACCGTGCCCACCATACACACACCATACACACACCGTACCCACCATACCCACACCGTACCCACCGTACCCACACCATACACACACCGTGCCCACCATACACACACCATACACACACTGTACCCACCATACACATACCGCGTACACACACCATACACACACCGTACCCACCATACACACACCATACACATACCGCGTACACACACCCTACACACACCGTACCCACCATACACACACCATACACACACCATATACACACCGTGCCCACCATACACACACCATACACACACCGTGCCCACCATACACACACCATACACATACCGCGTACACACACCATACACATACCGCGTACACACACCGTACCCACCGTACCCACCGTACACACACCGTACCCACCATACACACACCCTACACACACCGTACCCACCATACACACACCCTACACACACCGTACCCACCATACACACACCCTACACACACCGTACCCACCATACACACACCCTACACACACCGTACCCACCATACACACACCCTACACACACCGTACCCACCATACACACACCCTACACACACCGTACCCACCCTACACACACCCTACACACACCGTACCCACCCTACACACACCGTACCCACCATACACACACCCTACACACACCGTACCCACCATACACACACCCTACACACACCGTACCCACCATACACACACCCTACACACACCGCGTACACACACCCTACACACACCGCGTACACACACCCTACACACACCGCGTACACACACCCTACACACACCGCGTACACACACCCTACACACACCGTACCCACCATACACATACCGCGTACACACACCATACACACACCGTACCCACACCGCGTACACACACCGTACCCACCATACACACACCATACACACACCGTACCCACCATACACACACCATACACACACCGTACCCACCATACACACACCATACACACACCGTACCCACCATACACACACCATACACATACCGCGTACACACACCATACACACACTGTACCCACCGTACACACACCGTACCCACCGTACACACACCGTACCCACCATACACACACCGTACCCACCATACACACACCGTACCCACCATACACACACCGTACACACACCGTGCCCACCATACACATACCGCGTACACACACCATACACACACCGTACCCACCATACACACACCATACACATACCGCGTACACACACCCTACACACACCGTACCCACCATACACACACCCTACACACACCGTACCCACCATACACACACCCTACACACACCGTACCCACCATACACACACCATACACATACCGCGTACACACACCATACACACACCGTACCCACACCGCGTACACACACCGTACCCACCATACACACACCATACACACACCATACACACACCGTACCCACCATACACACACCATACACACACCATACACACACCGTACCCACCATACACACACCATACACATACCGCGTACACACACCATACACATACCGCGTACACACACCATACACACACCGTACCCACCATACACACACCATACACACACCGTACCCACCATACACACACCATACACACACCGTACCCACCATACACACACCATACACATACCGCGTACACACACCATACACATACCGCGTACACACACCATACACACACTGTACCCACCGTACCCACACCGTAACCACCATACACACACTATACACACACCGTACCCACCATACACACACCGTACCCACCATACACACACCGTACACACACCGTGCCCACCATACACACACCGTACCCACCATACACATACCGCGTACACACACCATACACACACCGTACCCACCATACACACACCATACACATACCGCGTACACACCATACACATACCGCGTACACACACCATACACATACCGCGTACACACACCATACACATACCGCGTACACACACCATACACACACCGTGCCCACCATACACATACCGCGTACACACACCATACACACACCGTGCCCACCATACACACACCATACACATACCGCGTACACACCATACACATACCGTGTACACACACCATACACACACCGTACACACACCGTGCCCACCATACACATACCGCGTACACACACCATACACACACCGTGCCCACCATACACACACCATACACACACCGTACCCACCATACACATACCGCGTACACACCATACACATACCGCGTACACACACCATACACATACCGCGTACACACCGCGTACACACACCATACACACACCGTACCCACCATACACACACCATACACACACCGTACCCACCATACACACACCATACACACACCGTACCCACCATACACATACCGCGTACACACACCGTACACATACCGCGTACACACACCGTACACACACCGCGTACACACACCGTACACACACCGCGTACACACACCGCGTACACACACCGCGTACACACACCATACACACACCGCGTACACACACCATACACATACCGCGTACACACACCATACACACACCATACACACACCGTGCCCACCATACACACACCGTACCCACCATACACACACCATACACACCATACACATACCGCGTACACACACCATACACATACCGCGTACACACACCGCGTCCACACACCATACACACACCGCGTCCACACACCATACACACACCGCACCCACCATACACACACCGTACCCACCATACACACACCGTGCCCACCATACACACACCGTACCCACCATACACACACCGCGTACACACACCATACACATACCGCGTACACACACCATACACACACCGTGCCCACCATACACACACCATACACACACCGTACCCACCATACACACACCATACACACTGTACCCACCATACACATACCGCGTACACACCATACACATACCGCGTACACACACCATACACACACCGTACCCACAATACACACACCGTACCCACCATGCACACACACTGTACACACCGTACACACACTGTACACAGTATATACACTACATACATACATACTGTACACACTACTGAACACACTATACACATACACCATACACACACATTGTACACACGACACACACACAATATATACATTGTACACACTATACATACTCTATACACTGTACACAACATTGCATACTAAACACACACACTCCATACATTGCACACACTGCACATAATACTACATGGGCAGACTATACACACGCACTACACCCTGGGCCGGACACCGAGTGGGCTTTAGGGGGTGTGTATGGACGCTACTGTATGTAGTGCGCTATACACCGGTTAGTGCACGACTTGGGTTGTGTCAAAGTGTTGGAAATGTACACTCAGATTATAGAATGTGTGTGTGTGTGTGTGTGTAAGAGAATCACTAGAACACTCATTGTGACACAATGTATTGGGAAATAATCAGTGTGTGTGTGTGTGATTGCAGTAATGTCCCATGAGGTCTGTAAGTCGTGTTAAAGCTCGGCTCCACTCTGCTCCACATTACACATGTTTATAAAGCAACACTTCTCTCAGGCGTTGAGTTTCTGGTGCTGATTTGTTAGATGTTCATGTGCTTCCTTGTAGCACAGTTACTGTCCGTGTCAGCAGTCTGAGACATACAGGCTTTAATTAAAGGTCAAGCAAAGAGCATTAAAAAAAATAATAATAATAAAAAGGTTCGTTTTCATTTTTTACAATAAATCCGATGCTGTTATCCGTCGTGATCGGGCTCCGCTCTGTCGCTGAGGTAATGATCTCATCATGTGAGAGAGTGATCAGTCAATAATCTTCTTCTTCTTTGTTGTTGGAATCCAGTAGGTCACGTTACCGCCAGCTGTAGGTCTCTCCAGTCCAGCCTTCCTTAAAAACGTCTAATGCTTCCTCCCCTGATCTTGTCTCGTCTTCAACTCTTCGCCTGCTTTATCCGGTATATCCACACACGCCTTCATCCCGACACGTTTCCTCTCAGTGTTCTTAGATCTGTATATATACAGTAGGATGCCACCTATAGATCTCTCTGTCCTCAGCGTCCCTGTCCTTTTAAAGCTGACCTTGCGCTTCCTTATTATTTTCCTGTTTACACCGCAAACCAAGTCCAAATTCAAATCAGAATCTGAGTAAACATTGTGTTTGTCTCACACACACCCACTTCCTGAGGTAAAGCTGTGACTTAAAGCTCTGTAATGTCTTCAGGACGCGCTCGTGTCGTCTCACCCAGCGATAAGAGGTGCTAGTAAATGGTGCGACTGTCTGCAGAAACTCGGAGCAGGAGCTCGAGTGAGAACGAACAGAGGACCGATTTCACGCGAGCTGCTTCTGGACGTTGAGCTCAGATCCCGTGATGGCATTAACTGTCCCTGTCTGCTTTCTGTGTGACGTCTCATTCCAGCACCTAGCGAGCGAACAGAAACAGCTGCTGTGACCTGATGTGCATCATCTTCTTCAAGTTCGACCCCAGGCCTGCGTCCAAAAACGCCTACAGGTGAGCGTCTCGATTCCGCATAGACTTTTTATACGTTTTATTATTGGAGACGAGTCTAACACCGACTTGACCGCACATTGTACCCGTGTTCTGCTGTGCAGTCTTTTATGTTGCGCTAAGTCACTCTGTTCTGGGTTTAGTGAACGCAGCGGGATTGATCTCGCCGAGCGCTCGTCCCTCCGGTCACTAATCAATGGAAGGACGTTAACCGTATCGTCCGTTAGTCTACCGATTCCCCCTGCGGGTTTTTCTGACCAGAACTGAAGTGTGTATGAAACCCGTCCCCTTTTTCTCCGTCTCTTCACCTCTGTCCAACAGGTCGTGTCCACGTTAACAGCATCAAGCGTCTCAATTCTTCTTCCTTTTTTTTTTTTTTTTTTTAAAACCCTAATGTAACACAGATCAGACTAGTCACTTTGATATGTGGATGTAGATCAGATATACTATGCTGTTTTTTTGTTGTTGTTGTTGTTGTTGTCGTTGTCTTTTTATTGTTTTTGCATATTTGTCCCACTTGATGATTGAGATCATCAGACACATTTTGATGTTACACAAAGATAACCTGAGTAAATACAAAACGCAGTGATGATTTCATCTATTAAAGGAGGAAAAAAAGCTGTCCCGGCACTATGTGAAAAAGTAATTGCCCCCTAAACCTTTCTATTTAAAATGTATTTGCCATTTGTACACGCACCATCAGTATGAAAAGTGTATAGTGTGGAAACTCTTTTGTGATTCACAAAAGACAGATAATCTAGAATGAACATGTATAATGTGAGGACAATACAGGAATACACACTATTCCTGTTTTGGTTGAATCATTACGCATTTATAATTGCACTTTGTCTTGAAGGTTTAATCGCACGTTTTGATGCCACGGGTTTTGCGGTTATGTTGCACGTTGTTCTTTGATGATAAACAGGTGAAGGCTTGTAGTGCGGCCAGTGTAACGATGCGTTCGTGATGGTAACAATGCGATCGCAGCCTCAGTCCCAGAATCCCTTTCCCTTCCTTTTTTCTTTGATTCTTTTGTTCTCCTCCTGCCCCTCTGTCTCGTCTCTATCTCTCTGATGGAGGATGTGATTTCCTTCTCTGTGGTTTCATAAGCCCATCTAATTTTCTCTACGCCCGGCAGACGGGAGCGAGTCGTTCTCAGATTAAGAGCCGTGGCTCCTCTTTCCAAACCCATCTTAAGTAGCGAAATGAAATGGAGCAGAACAGATGGAGGTGGCGTTAATAGACTTTTTGTGCAGCACGTGATCTCCAGATACAGCAGGGTAGCACCACGGAAGCACCTGCCAAAGAACACTTTAATTTAATCACTTATTAATCTTGATACATGGTGGTGATGGTTTTGAGGCGAGTGTAAAGGCCGCGCCTCATTTACTGGGACTGATGAGTGTAAAGGCCAGCGGTGGGACGGACCTCGAGTACATTTACTTGTTGCTGTGCGGGAATGTCGCCGTTTGCTGGCTGTTATGCACGACTGGGTGACATGAGACACACCTAATAACACAACAGGTGTTTACAATCAGAAGTGGAGGATAAGTCCTGTACCTGAATAAAGGAAAATAGTGCTCAGAGTACACAGAGTACTCGTCTTTGAATTTACTTGGCCACTCCCCTTTTTTTTTTTACACATCACATCATATACATCGAGTTCCCTGGGCTTTACACGTCCGTTATGTTAGTAACGAGTGTGTCGATGTGGACGGACTGGGTGGGGTCATGAAGCAGGTTGGTTCTTCTCCAACATTCCAAAGTGTTTCATTAATCGTCTACTGCAGCAGTTTGGTAGAAACAGGACGGGTAACAGTCAGGTTTTGTTTTTCCAGTCTTCACCTGTCCAGTGTCTGAGTCTCTTTCTGTGGAAGCGTCAGAATCCTGTTCCTGTCCAACAGGAGCGAAACCTGAGGAGTGATTATTTGAGTCACCACACGGTCCCTGAACTCGTCTGATCATTCTCTTCTACCTCTACTTGATTTTGGTTCTCAAGCAGTACATAGTGTATATTTATTTACAGTTACCACTTTTGATACAGATTTTTACTTTTGCAGCTATTTGATACCGATGTTTACTTTTACAGATGTTTGATACAGGTGTTTACTTTTACAGATGTTTCCTTTTACAGATGTTTGATACAGGTGTTTACTTTTACAGATGTTTACTTTTACAGATGTTTGATACAGGTGTTTACTTTTACACATGTTTCTCTTTTACAGATGTTTGATACAGGTGTTTCCTGATACAGGTGTTTACTTTTACAGATGTTTGATACAGGTGTTTGATACAGATGTTTCCTTTTACAGATGTTTGATACAGGTGTTTACTTTTACAGATGTTTACTTTTACAGATGTTTGATACAGGTGTTTACTTTTACACATGTTTCTCTTTTACAGATGTTTGATACAGGTGTTTCCTGATACAGGTGTTTACTTTTACAGATGTTTGATACAGGTGTTTGATACAGATGTTTACTTTTACATCTATTTGATACAGGTGTTTACTTTTACAGATGTTTACTTTTACAGATGTTTGATGCAGGTGTTTACTTTTACAGATGTTTACTTTTACAGATGTTTGATACAGGTGTTTACTTTTACACATGTTTACTTTTACAGATGTTTGATACAGGTGTTTACTTTTACACATGTTACTCTTTTACAGATGTTTGATACAGGTGTTTACTTTTACATCTATTTGATACAGGTGTTTGATACCGATGTTTACTTTTACAGATGTTTGATACAGGTGTTTACTTTTACAGATGTTTCCTTTTACAGATGTTTGATACAGGTGTTTACTTTTACAGATGTTTACTTTTACAGATGTTTGATACAGGTGTTTACTTTTACACATGTTTCTCTTTTACAGATGTTTGATACAGGTGTTTCCTGATACAGGTGTTTACTTTTACAGATGTTTGATACAGGTGTTTGATACAGATGTTTCCTTTTACAGATGTTTGATACAGGTGTTTACTTTTACAGATGTTTACTTTTACAGATGTTTGATACAGGTGTTTACTTTTACACATGTTTCTCTTTTACAGATGTTTGATACAGGTGTTTCCTGATACAGGTGTTTACTTTTACAGATGTTTGATACAGGTGTTTGATACAGATGTTTACTTTTACATCTATTTGATACAGGTGTTTACTTTTACAGATGTTTACTTTTACAGATGTTTGATGCAGGTGTTTACTTTTACAGATGTTTACTTTTACAGATGTTTGATACAGGTGTTTACTTTTACACATGTTTACTTTTACAGATGTTTGATACAGGTGTTTACTTTTACACATGTTACTCTTTTACAGATGTTTGATACAGGTGTTTACTTTTACATCTATTTGATACAGGTGTTTGATACAGATGTTTACTTTTACATCTATTTGATACAGGTGTTTACTTTTACAGATGTTTACTTTTACAGATGTTTGATACAGGTGTTTACTTTTACAGATGTTTGATACAGGTGTTTACTTTTACACATGTTTCTCTTTTACAGATGTTTGATACAGGTGTTTCCTGATACAGGTGTTTACTTTTACAGATGTTTGATACAGGTGTTTACTTTTACATCTATTTGATACAGGTGTTTGATACAGATGTTTACTTTTACATCTATTTGATACAGGTGTTTACTTTTACAGATGTTTGATACAGGTGTTTACTTTTACAGGTGTTTACTTTTACACATGTTTCCTTTTACAGATGTTTGATGCAGGTGTTTACTTTTACAGATGTTTCTCTTTTACAGATGTTTGATACAGGTGTTTCCTGATACAGGTGTTTACTTTTACAGATGTTTGATACAGGTGTTTACTTTTACAGATGTTTACTTTTACATCTATTTGATACAGGTGTTTACTTTTACAGATGTTTACTTTTACAGGTGTTTGATACAGGTGTTTCCTGATACAGGTGTTTACTTTTACAGATGTTTGATACAGGTGTTTACTTTTACAGATGTTTGATACAGGTGTTTACTTTTACAGATGTTTGATACAGGTGTTTACTTTTACAGATGTTTACTTTTACAGGTGTTTGATACAGATGTTTACTTTTACATATATTTGATACAGATGTTTACTTTTACAGGTGTTTGATACAGATGATTACTTTTACAGATGTTTGATACACGTGTTTACTCTTACAGATGTTTGATACAGGTGTTTATTTATGCTTTTTGCACTAACACTAATTCCATTTATCATCATTCCAACAGTATCTTAACATTTAAAGTGTATCTTTTCATCTAATGTTTTCAGCTAATTATATTTATTTCTAATCATCCCTGATGAAACTGCTGCATGTCCATATTTTTAACTACTTTTTTAACTACAAAACAATAGGAACAGTGTAAAGTGTTTTTAACCTTTTTTTATATATATATATATGAATTTACACTCTTGGACTGTTGTAGAGATTCTGTAGCTCCTCTGGGTCACAATCATTTGCTAACCTATTAGCTTAATGTGTTTGGCAATGGTGTAACTATAAAATAAAATACATCACAATATAATTATGTTGGTGGTAACATGTGATAACATAATTCCCACAAAGAGGCTGTAAAATTCTATGGTCTGCCTTGATGCGTCTCTTCTGGTTTGTGGTATTTTTCCCAGCGGCTGTGTTTCCCCCACTGTTTCCATTCTCACATTACGACACACCGGCTTTTTTTCTTCAGTTCAATATAAAGAAAATGGGCTCTAATATCGTCTCTTCTCTTCCGCCCGAGTAACACTGCTGTTACTGCAGATGTTTTATTAGTTTTTTTTTTTTTTTTTGTCAACCACGTCCTTTTTCGTCAGCGATGTCGCGTGCTGATTTCGTCACAATACTGTTGATTAATATCCGTCCGTGACGTCTCGTCATTGTCTCGTCTCAGTCACAGGATAAAAAGGTGAACTGATATTTTTTGTCTTTTATTTTCCTTGATGGAATGATCATTACTCTGCTCTGTGTTTCTAACCTCATCGGATGTGTTTGTTGTTTTTCTCACACACTCTCTGAACAGAATCCGGAATCCCAAAGTGTAAAAGTATAGAATACAGCAGAACACACTGCGTCTCGTATGGTACCGCTGTGTTTGTGTGTTTTATTACAGAAGCTGACTGATGAACATTTCAGCCGAAGCTGTCGCCTCCCATCACTTATTAATATCGTTAGTTTCTGATCATTAATCCACCCATGTGTCTCCACAGGCTGATCTTGGCAGCGAACAGAGATGAGTTCTACAGCAGGCCGTCCAAGGCTGCCGACTGGTGGGGCGTCGGCAAGGAGATCCTCAGCGGTGAGCGTGCGCCGTGTGACTTCCGCCATCTTGATTTCATGTTTTTTATAGTGTGAAGCGATCGGTAATCTCTTTATGACTCCAGAATCAGCTTCACTGCACTAAATGGCATTGCTGGTTCTGAAACACCGTTATCTTAGCGTCTCGTTGCCGGAGCTCCACTGCATTCGAGTCGGTGTGAGGTGCAGACCAGGGTGCTCCTGTTTGTGCCACTAATCACAGGGTCAGTGACCGACAAGAGTCCTTAATTGATGTGTGCTTTTATTCGTGGTGACAGAAATGAAGTGCAGAGCAGAAGGGGGGGGGGGTGTAATCTGCTGCAGATTGGAAGGACGAGCGTGTGAATGTAGATGAAGAGGAGACAGGAGCCCACGGGACTCTCGGGCAACGTGACCGGCTTCGAGAAACTGATCTAATGCATCACGTCACGTCTGTTTCCTGAAGCTAATGATTTTAATTGGGACCTACAGTCGCGTAAATATGATAACTCGCGTACTGAATTAGACATCCATTAAACATCCAGAGAGCAGCCGGTAATTATATGATCATGCCATTTCCTGTACAAGGAATACAGAAGCAAAATAAACTATTGCACCTTTTTTTTTTTTTTTTTGTTAAGGTGGCTTTCATTAACCTCCACTGATTCAATTTCAATTCAATTCAATTTTATTTGTATAGCGCTTTTAACAATTGACATTGTCGCAAAGCAGCTTTACACAATCAAAAGAATGATACAAGTTTGTGAACATGCATGAATCACAATGATGATGGTTTGTAAATGTGGAAAATAAATGTGTGTTGTACCCTGCCTGACCAAAAGAAGTGGTTCAAACATTCGGAAGGGTGAAATTATTGGTCTGTATCGAGCAAAGCAAACAACTACGGAGATTTTAAATGACATTATCAAAAAATCAACAGTAAAAACCAGAGTGAAAGTAACGAGCATTTCAATGCACACCGTGTGAAGAAGAACTCGCAGGATCGGGACCAAACAGCAGCGTCTCCATCAGAAAACCACGTTTTATTGAGACTAATCAGAACAAGTTATTCAGTTTGTTAGGGAGCATAAAGATGAGACTTTGGAGCGATGGATAAAGGTCATGTGGTCTGATGAGTCCAGATTGAGCCTGCTCCAGAGTGATGGGCGTGTCAGGGTAAGAAGGGAAGCGCATGAAGCGATGCACACATCATGCGCGCAGGCACACATCCACTGTACAGGCCTCTAGAGGCAGGGTGATGATCTGGAGTTGCGTCAACATTATGTGGCAATAAAATGAAGTCGGAATCCCTGGGTTATCACATCTGTGCAGTTTTTCTTCCCTAATGGCATGGAGCATAGTCTAAGACACTGGGACATGGGGAATAGTCTAGATTGTGAGAGAGTGGTTCCGGGAGCGTGAGGAATCATTTTTACACATGACCTGGTCACCACATTGTGTGTGCTGTCCAGTCTCATGATGATCTCAATCATATAACTGCATATTTTGACAAATATGCGCAAAAAAAAAAAAAAAGATATTCAGGAGGGGGGCAAATACTTTTTCACAGCACTGTATGAGTAAAAAATAAGAGAAGTCAAGTCAATTTTATTTATATAGCGCTTTTAACAATTGACATTGTCGCAAAGCAGCTTTACAAAATAAAAAGAAGTAAGTTTTTATGCAATGTATATGAATCAAAATGACAAGATTGTCCCTGATGAGCAAGCTGAGGGCGACGGTGGCAAGGAAAAACTCCCCGAGATGGTAATAGGAAGAAACCTTGAGAGGAACCAGACTCAACAGGGAACCCATCCTCATCTGGGTGATAACGGATAGCAGGGATTAATCAGCATAATAATGTGTACTGGAAGTTCAGTGTAACAGGAGATGTGTTTAAAATTAAAATTAAAAGGAGTCCAGTTTGTTCCTGGAGGCTCAGGTAGACTGTAGGAGATTCCGGTCCTGAGCTATCGAACAACTGAAGTCACAGGTCCCCAGAGCATCAATCGATGATAGGACAATCTTCATGGAAACCATCCCCAGCCACCATACGAATCCAGGCAGACCACACGGGGCATCCAGGCGACGAGATCTCCAACCAGAAGCAGGACTCCAGGACGGGTTAGACGGCTCCAGAGGGCAGAGGGGTCTGGATCACTGGCAACTCAGGAGTGACATGTATAGCTCGACAGAGAGACAGAGAGAGGGAAAGGAGTTATAACGTATAACATATAAAGTAAAAATAAAACAAATTAACCTGCACTTAACATAAAAAAAAAAAAGTAAAAATAAATCCAGACAGTTCAGTGTTTCCTTTTGTGCGCGCAGACGCCGTGTATTTGTATGTGTGTGTGTGTGTGTGTGTGTGTGTGGAATTAGCCCCTCGCCTCGTCTTAAACAGTAAAACTCTTTCTCCCTCCCCCACCTCACGTTTTAAGTTTCACAACTAACATACACAATGCAAACACTGTTTAAATGGGAAAAAAAAGAAATCTCTCTAAAGATAGTGTGTGTAAGAGAAAAACAGAAGAGAGAGGGAGATGTTGATTATAAGAGACGAGCACTAAGACGCAGCAGGGGACTCTTATTTTGACACAGGGGACGCAGCAGGGGAGACGGTTACCCATTATTCCCGCAGCGCAAGAGAGAGAAAAATCATTGGCTCAGTTGTGATCACTTGCCGCTCGGTGTCAAAATAAGAGTCGCATGCGTGATACATGATACTCTGTGCTCGTAAACTAATACTTGCTCGGTTTCCGATTAAAAATTTATTAAGAATCTTTGCTCGGTTTGTGGAACACTCGTAAACCAGGTTACTCGCAATCCGAGGTTCCACTGTAATATACTAATATATAAGTTCAAGCATTTGAATTTAATTTTGGGGTAATTTCTTTATTGATAGAAATATATTCAGAATTTTTTTTTTTTTACAAAGTGTGCATTGTATGACAATGTATTTTATAGCTATTTTTAATTCAGTTCCGTTTTATATATGAAATGTAAAATTTTAATTGAATTTTTTTAGGTAAAAAAAAGGAAAAAGTCAATAAAATTCAGTTTAATGATTGTTGAAATAGAAATGGAAAAATGTTAAAAAATTATGAAAGCTTAACAATAAATGAGGATTAGCAAAGGTTAGACAATGCTACGTCTTTGCACCTTTATTGGAACAACTGGGACTTATTGACACTGTTGCTGGAATCATTTTTCATTATTGTGTGTGTGTTTGTTTTCTCAGGTTTGGATTTGGAAGAGGGGAAGGAAGGCGGATCCTGGCTCGGCATCAGCAAACGAGGCAAACTATCAGCGCTGACCAATTACCTGCAACACAAGGTCAATCCAGACGCCCTGGGGAGAGGTGGGACGTTCACTGTTTAGAAAGTAATTCATGTAAATTCAGATCCAAATTGAGTTTTTTTTTTTTTTTTTTTTTTTTTCTTTACATGATAATGGTGGAATTTGAAAGTGAAAATTCTTTGCTTCATTTTGAAGTTGGATATCATGTTTAAAAACCTTTATGAAGAGCAGATGTTCGTGCTCAAAAATCAAGTTTTGGCAACACAATATGTTTTATTTCTGGTCCTGTAGTGCAGAATTTACCAGCTGAATCTGAATGTTGAATTTTAAAAATTGGGTTTGAAATCCGTTTTCTGTCCCGCTTCTTACTACAAACTTTGAAGTTTGTTTAATCATGTACAAAGCTTTTAAAGTTTATAGAGTACAAATACAAATAGGACATCCTGTTTTCACCGCGCTGAAGGTGTGTGAGAGGGGTCTGAGTGTCCAGCTCAGCGGGAGTGAGATGTGCTTCCAGATAAAGATTTTTCCTCAAGGCCCCGGCTTATGTTGTCGAAGCTGCTGATGAGGTGATACTGGCTCGCGGCGTCTTATTGAGCGATGCTGCTTCTGTTATCGACGCACCGCCATAGATGTGAGGGCTCAGAGCATCAGCGTGACACTTTAGGTTTATGGAAACCTTCTGCTCGCTTCTAGAATAAAGCGTATCGATATATCGCTTTTTCCACCGCAGAAGCGTTTCACCTCGGCACGCTCGCGTCCATTTAGAAGGTGCTGACTTTTTCCCCTTAATCGTTTTGTTCCCAGGGTTTTTGGTGTCGAATTACATGACCGAGAACGTGGACGGCTTCTCGTACCTGCGCAAGGTGTCGTCCGAGGGTCAGCTGTACAACGGCTTTAATCTCCTCACTGCTGATTTCAGGTAACTGTGATATTTCCATAATTGTTCAAATAACTTGCCAGACATGATCAGAAATAACGTGTCCTGAACGGAACAGGAACAAAGAGCGAGATACGATATTAATGATGGTACCACATCTGGTAGATCAGTTTTATTCTAAGTGACTTTGGCGGAGGTTTGAGGAAATCTGGTGAAATTCTATTCAGATCGATCAATGAATAATAGTCATTCCAACTTCATTGCCATTTTCATATTGAAGAGGAAGATCATCTCAGCTTTTTCCCATCTCTCTGTTGTTATGAGGAACAGAGCTGTAAAAGAAGTGATTATGTTTGATCTCAGAGGTCTGATGCATTGATCAGGCCACCTGCTCTTTCTGCTCTTCCTGGAACTGGATGGACTTTAAGATGCCTGTTTATAATTCAGCCCCACCGCTGTTCCCTCCAGCACACCGTGTCCTCTGGGCCTTTGTGGGCTCTTTGTTACACCGAGGTCTTTTTCATTTTAAAGAGTTGATTCCATCCGACATAGCGCTGGGATTGTGGGGTTTGAATGGCGAAACATTAGCGTCACCGAATTGGGCTGATGGCAGTCTGTCACCGAGTGACATCGAGTGAAATTCTCATTCACTTAATATCAAAATCAGAAGATAGACAGGTGGTCCAGGGCGCTGGCCTTAGCCGGTAAATTGCGTGAATTTGTGCTCCGAGTCTTATAATCCAAACAAGCCTGCTACAGGATTAACAAAAATCTCCACAGTGTTTGGAATGGACACTTAGGAGAACGCATACTTCCATGAACACACTCCACACACTAGCTAGATACAGGCTATGTGCCACCACAAATATAGCCTGGAATAGCGACAAGTCAATGCCGTTGCCTTACCATGTCACCAGAGTCCCCGCAACACAGGAGCCTAGCGGCAAACTTGATATGGCTCTGCAGCTCACATCTCGGCTGCTAATGAGTAGCGATATAAGGTCCCAATAACCAATCACTGATCACCATTATCCAATGTCTGATCACCATTGTTCCCCTTCACCAATCACTGGATCACCAATTAATGAAACCATTAACCAATCCTTGATCACAAATAATCCCAATAACCAATCAACGATCACCAACCATTCACCAATTATTGATTGCCATTGTTCCCAAGTAACAATCGGTGATCACCAATCGCTGATCACCACTGTTCTCAATAGCCAATCGCTGATCACCATGGTTCCCCAATAGCCAATCGCTGATCCCCATGGTTTCCAAATAACCAATCGCTGATCAACAATCAATGAACACCACTGTTCCCAATAGCCAATCACTGATCACACTTGATCCCAATAACCAATCAATGATCACCAACTAGTCATCCTCAATTATTGGTCCTGAGTAACAATCGCTGATCAACAATCAATGATCACCACTGTTCCCAATAGCCAATCATTGACCTAAAAGCTAATTAACCTTGTTCCATTAACTAGACACTGATCAGAAGCAATGATCATAACCGCTGATCACCATTGATCCCAAAGAACCAATCACTGATCATCTTTGATCCCAATAACCATTCGCTGATCACCAACCTATGACCATCAATCACTGATCATCAATGTTCGCAGTAGCCAATCACTGATCACAATTGATCCAATAACAATCATTGATCACCATTGTTCCCATTGACTAATCACTGATCAAAACCAATGATCATAAACACTGATCATTTTTGATCCCAATAACCAATCACTAAACACCATTGATGACCGTTGATAAACACATTTTTGCCCCCCCCCCCCCTCCCCCACAAAAATCAAATGATTTGAGAATCTGATGATTCTCAAATCATCAATAGCCGCCTCTTGTCACTAGACCAGGGTTTTCTATTATAATAAAGAGATTTAATAATAATAATACAGGAAACGTAAATATAATGTTTAAACGTATAACCAGTTTCTCACTGGTCTTGCGTTTAGATTAGCGTACTCTCTGGCTTGTAAGCTCTTATCAGCTGCACTCTGACCTTCAGCAGTGTGTTCCTCTCTGTCAGGAGGGACTTTCATGAGATAAGACTGAAAAAGATGTGACGCGGGTTCAATGATAATGTCTCTCTCACACACACACACACACACACACACAAACGCACACTGTTTACCTGATGTAAACGGCCATGTTCTAATTTGTTACACTTTTAAGGTTTGCATTTGCCTTATTGAGGAGGTAGAGTAAGAGTTTATTGAATAAGTTCAGTCATAAAGCAGATAGAGGAGAGTCGTAATTCCTCTTTTAGTAGTAATTCAGAGGATTCCTTTGCCGCCTCGGAAAACAACACGAGGCATTCAGGAGTCGACTCACATTGAGTCACGTGATGTCATGTCAGAGCTGCTAATGAAGAAATCGTGTTTACGGTTTCATTTAATCTCCACTTATACGGAGTTAATGAATCTCTTGAGTCCAACTCCTCAAAGGAAGTCGCTCCTCTCGCCCGTGACATTTGACCTCGGCGCTTCTTGTTATCAGCGGTGAAGCCTATTAGCACGTTAGCGATCGTCTCCACTCTGAGTGACTCGTCTGTGTGTTGTGGCACTCATCAGAGCGGTGCCAGTGGTCTAGGAAGATAAATGGACTTTGTAATGGCGCTAATTTGTGTGTTTAGTGTTCGCTAATTGTGTTTCATCTCTCTGTTTCACCCGATGCAGAGCCAATGAGGACACGATGTGTTACTATGGAAACAGGGGCAGTCCGGAACCTGTGCGCCTCAAAGCGGGTTTGTTCTGTTCCTGTTTGGGCACGCACACACACACATATATATACACACACACACACACACACACACACACACACACACACACGCACACCCTCCTTGAATCTTAATGAAACACTTCATATAGTGTATTGGTGTAGAGACACACGCGCGCACACACACACACACACACACACACACGCATCACTATATTCCCATGTGTCCACTGTATACTTGACAGAAATCCATGAGAGTGATAAATTCAAGTGGGTGAACAAGGACAAAGCGGTGTGTGTGTCTGTTTGTGTGTGTGTTTGTATGTATGTGTGTTTCAGCAGGAATCTACGGTCTCAGTAACTCTCTTTTGGACACTCCCTGGAGGAAGGTGCAGCACGGTAAACAGCGCTTCACCAATGTGGTGAATAAAACACTGCCCCCTGAAGGCCTGGTGCAGGAACTGCTGCAAGTCCTCAACGACGAGGAACTGTGAGGAACTGTCTGTCTATCTAACTGTCTCTCACTGTCTGACTGACTGTCTGTCTCACTGACTGACCGTCTGTCTCAATGTCTCACTGTCTGCCTGACTGTCTCACTGTCCCTCTGACTGTCTCACTATCGCACAGATTCACTGTTTGTCGCACTGTCTGACTGACTCGGTCTCACTGTCTGACTGACTCGGTCTCACTGTCTAACTGACTGGCTGTCTGTCTGACTGACTGGCTGACTGTCTGTCTCATTGACTGGCTGACTGACTGTCTGTCTCATTGACTGGCTGACTGACTGTCTGTCTCTCTGACTGGCTGACTGACTGTCTGTCTCTCTGACTGACTGACTGACTGTCTGTCTCTCTGACTGACTGACTGACTGTCTGTCTCTCTGACTGACTGTCTCTCTGACTGACTGTCTCTCTGACTGTCTGTCTCTCTGACTGACTGACTGTCTGTCTCTCTGACTGACTGACTGTCTGTCTCTCTGACTGACTGACTGTCTGTCTCTCTGACTGACTGACTGTCTGTCTCTCTGACTGACTGACTGTCTGTCTCTCTGACTGACTGACTGTCTGTCTCTCTGACTGACTGACTGTCTGTCTCTCTGACTGACTGACTGTCTGTCTCTCTGACTGACTGACTGTCTGTCTCTCTGACTGACTGACTGTCTGTCTCTCTGACTGACTGACTGTCTGTCTCTCTGACTGACTGACTGTCTGTCTCTCTGACTGACTGACTGTCTGTCTGTCTGACTGACTGACTGACTGTCTGTCTGACTGACTGACTGACTGGCTGTCTCTCTGACTGACTGACTGTCTGTCTGTCTGTCTGTCTGACTGACTGTCTGTCTGTCTGTCTGTCTGACTGACTGGCTGTCTGTCTGTCTGTCTGTCTGACTGACTGGCTGTCTGTCTGTCTGACTGACTGGCTGTCTCTCTGTCTGTCTGACTGACTGGCTGTCTCTCTGTCTGTCTGACTGACTGGCTGTCTCTCTGACTGACTGACTGTCTGTCTGTCTGTCTGTCTGACTGACTGGCTGTCTCTCTGTCTGTCTGTCTGACTGACTGGCTGTCTCTCTGACTGACTGGCTGTCTGTCTGTCTGTCTGACTGACTGGCTGTCTCTCTGACTGACTGACTGACTGTCTGTCTGTCTGTCTGACTGACTGGCTGTCTGTCTGACTGACTGACTGGCTGTCTGTCTGACTGACTGACTGGCTGTCTGTCTGTCTGTCTGACTGGCTGTCTGTCTGTCTGACTGACTGACTGTCTGTCTGTCTGACTGACTGACTGTCTGTCTGTCTGACTGACTGTCTGTCTGTCTGACTGACTGTCTGTCTGTCTGTCTGACTGACTGTCTGTCTGTCTGACTGACTGTCTGTCTGTCTGTCTGACTGACTGTCTGTCTGTCTGACTGACTGTCTGTCTGTCTGACTGACTGACTGTCTGTCTGTCTGACTGACTGGCTGTCTGTCTGGCTGTCTGTCTGTCTGTCTGTCTGTCTGTCTGACTGGCTGTCTGTCTGGCTGTCTGTCTGTCTGACTGGCTGTCTGTCTGGCTGTCTGTCTGTCTGACTGACTGGCTGTCTGTCTGGCTGTCTGTCTGTCTGACTGACTGGCTGTCTGTCTGTCTGACTGGCTGTCTGTCTGTCTGACTGACTGGCTGTCTGTCTGTCTGACTGACTGACTGGCTGTCTGTCTGTCTGACTGGCTGTCTGTCTGACTGGCTGTCTGTCTGTCTGACTGACTGACTGTCTGTCTGTCTGACTGGCTGTCTGTCTGACTGGCTGTCTGTCTGACTGGCTGTCTGTCTGTCTGTCTGACTGACTGGCTGTCTGTCTCTCTGACTGTCTGACTGACTGGCTGTCTGTCTCTCTGACTGACTGACTGACTGGCTGTCTGTCTGTCTCTCTGTCTGACTGACTGACTGACTGACTGACTGGCTGTCTGTCTGTCTCTCTGACTGACTGACTGGCTGTCTGTCTCTCTGACTGACTGACTGGCTGTCTGTCTCTCTGACTGACTGACTGGCTGTCTGTCTCTCTGACTGACTGACTGGCTGTCTGTCTCTCTGACTGACTGACTGGCTGTCTGTCTCTCTGTCTGACTGACTGGCTGTCTGTCTGTCTGACTGACTGACTGGCTGTCTGTCTGTCTGACTGGCTGTCTGTCTGTCTGACTGGCTGTCTGTCTGGCTGTCTGTCTGTCTGACTGACTGGCTGTCTGTCTGTCTGACTGGCTGTCTGTCTGTCTGACTGACTGGCTGTCTGTCTGTCTGACTGACTGACTGGCTGTCTGTCTGTCTGACTGGCTGTCTGTCTGACTGACTGTCTGTCTGTCTGACTGACTGACTGGCTGTCTGTCTGACTGGCTGTCTGTCTGACTGGCTGTCTGTCTGTCTGACTGACTGGCTGTCTGTCTCTCTGACTGTCTGACTGACTGGCTGTCTGTCTCTCTGACTGTCTGACTGACTGGCTGTCTGTCTCTCTGACTGACTGACTGACTGGCTGTCTGTCTGTCTCTCTGTCTGACTGACTGACTGACTGACTGACTGGCTGTCTGTCTGTCTCTCTGACTGACTGACTGGCTGTCTGTCTCTCTGACTGACTGACTGGCTGTCTGTCTCTCTGACTGACTGACTGGCTGTCTGTCTCTCTGACTGACTGACTGGCTGTCTGTCTCTCTGACTGACTGACTGGCTGTCTGTCTCTCTGACTGACTGACTGGCTGTCTGTCTCTCTGACTGACTGACTGGCTGTCTGTCTCTCTGACTGACTGACTGGCTGTCTGTCTCTCTGACTGACTGACTGGCTGTCTGTCTCTCTGACTGACTGACTGGCTGTCTGTCTCTCTGACTGACTGACTGGCTGTCTGTCTCTCTGACTGACTGACTGGCTGTCTGTCTCTCTGACTGACTGACTGGCTGTCTGTCTCTCTGACTGACTGACTGGCTGTCTGTCTCTCTGACTGACTGACTGGCTGTCTGTCTCTCTGACTGACTGACTGGCTGTCTGTCTCTCTGACTGACTGACTGGCTGTCTGTCTCTCTGACTGACTGACTGGCTGTCTGTCTCTCTGACTGACTGACTGGCTGTCTGTCTCTCTGACTGACTGACTGGCTGTCTGTCTCTCTGACTGACTGACTGGCTGTCTGTCTGTCTCTCTGTCTGACTGACTGGCTGTCTGTCTGTCTCTCTGTCTGACTGACTGGCTGTCTGTCTGTCTCTCTGACTGACTGGCTGTCTGTCTCTCTGACTGTCTGACTGACTGGCTGTCTGTCTCTCTGACTGTCTGACTGACTGGCTGTCTGTCTCTCTGACTGTCTGACTGACTGGCTGTCTGTCTCTCTGACTGTCTGACTGACTGGCTGTCTGTCTCTCTGACTGTCTGACTGACTGGCTGTCTGTCTCTCTGACTGACTGACTGACTGGCTGTCTGTCTCTCTGACTGACTGACTGACTGGCTGTCTGTCTGTCTCTCTGACTGACTGACTGACTGGCTGTCTGTCTGTCTGTCTCTCTGTCTGACTGACTGACTGACTGACTGACTGGCTGTCTGTCTGTCTCTCTGACTGACTGGCTGTCTGTCTGTCTCTCTGACTGACTGACTGGCTGTCTGTCTGTCTCTCTGACTGACTGACTGGCTGTCTGTCTGTCTCTCTGACTGACTGACTGGCTGTCTGTCTGTCTCTCTGACTGACTGACTGGCTGTCTGTCTGTCTCTCTGACTGACTGACTGGCTGTCTGTCTGTCTCTCTGACTGACTGACTGGCTGTCTGTCTCTCTGACTGACTGACTGGCTGTCTGTCTCTCTGACTGACTGACTGGCTGTCTGTCTCTCTGACTGACTGACTGGCTGTCTGTCTCTCTGACTGACTGACTGGCTGTCTGTCTCTCTGACTGACTGACTGGCTGTCTGTCTCTCTGACTGACTGACTGGCTGTCTGTCTCTCTGACTGACTGACTGGCTGTCTGTCTCTCTGACTGACTGACTGGCTGTCTGTCTCTCTGACTGACTGACTGGCTGTCTGTCTCTCTGACTGACTGACTGGCTGTCTGTCTCTCTGACTGACTGACTGGCTGTCTGTCTCTCTGACTGACTGACTGGCTGTCTGTCTCTCTGACTGACTGACTGGCTGTCTGTCTCTCTGACTGACTGACTGGCTGTCTGTCTCTCTGACTGACTGACTGGCTGTCTGTCTCTCTGACTGACTGACTGGCTGTCTGTCTCTCTGACTGACTGACTGGCTGTCTGTCTCTCTGACTGACTGACTGGCTGTCTGTCTCTCTGACTGACTGACTGGCTGTCTGTCTCTCTGACTGACTGACTGGCTGTCTGTCTCTCTGACTGACTGACTGGCTGTCTGTCTCTCTGACTGTCTCTCTGACTGGCTGTCTGTCTCTCTGACTGGCTGACTGTCTCTCTGACTGGCTGACTGTCTCTCTGACTGGCTGACTGTCTCTCTGACTGGCTGTCTCTCTGACTGGCTGGCTGTCTGTCTCTCTGACTGTGTCACTGACTGTGTTTCTGTCTGACTGACTGTCTGTCTGTGTCACTGACTGACTCTCTGACTGACTGTCTCTCTGTGTCTCTGTCTGACTGGCTGTCTGTCTGTCTCTCTGACTGACTGACTGGCTGTCTGTCTGTCTCTCTGACTGACTGACTGACTGGCTGTCTGTCTGTCTCTCTGACTGACTGACTGACTGGCTGTCTGTCTGTCTCTCTGACTGACTGACTGACTGGCTGTCTGTCTGTCTCTCTGACTGACTGACTGACTGACTGGCTGTCTGTCTCTCTGACTGACTGACTGGCTGTCTGTCTGTCTCTCTGACTGACTGACTGGCTGTCTGTCTGTCTCTCTGACTGACTGACTGACTGACTGGCTGTCTGTCTCTCTGACTGACTGACTGACTGGCTGTCTGTCTGTCTCTCTGACTGACTGACTGGCTGTCTGTCTGTCTCTCTGACTGACTGACTGGCTGTCTGTCTGTCTCTCTGACTGACTGACTGGCTGTCTGTCTGTCTCTCTGACTGACTGACTGGCTGTCTGTCTGTCTCTCTGACTGACTGACTGGCTGTCTGTCTGTCTCTCTGACTGACTGACTGGCTGTCTGTCTGTCTCTCTGACTGACTGACTGGCTGTCTGTCTGTCTCTCTGACTGACTGACTGGCTGTCTGTCTGTCTCTCTGACTGACTGACTGGCTGTCTGTCTGTCTCTCTGACTGACTGACTGGCTGTCTGTCTCTCTGACTGTCTCTCTGACTGGCTGACTGTCTCTCTGACTGGCTGTCTCTCTGACTGGCTGGCTGTCTGTCTCTCTGACTGTGTCACTGACTGTGTTTCTGTCTGACTGACTGTCTGTCTGTGTCACTGACTGACTCTCTGACTGACTGTCTCTCTGTGTCACTGACTGACTCTCTGACTGACTTACTGTCTGTGTCTCTGTCTGACTGACTGTCTCACTGACTGACTGTCTCTCTGACTGTCTGTCTGTCTCTCTGACTGACTTGACTGTCTGTCTGTCTCTCTGACTGACTTGACTGTCTGTCTGTCTCTCTGACTGACTTGACTGTCTGTCTGTCTCTCTGACTGACTTGACTGTCTGTCTGACTGACTGTCTCTCTGACTGACTGACTGTCTGTCTGACTGACTGTCTGTCTGACTGACTGTCTGTCTGACTGTCTGACTGACTGACTGTCTGACTGACTGTCTGTCTGTCTCTCTGACTGACTGTCTGTCTGTCTCTCTGACTGACTGTCTGTCTGTCTCTCTGACTGACTGTCTGTCTGTCTCTCTGACTGACTGTCTGTCTGTCTCTCTGACTGACTGTCTGTCTGTCTCTCTGACTGACTGTCTGTCTGTCTCTCTGACTGACTGTCTGTCTGTCTCTCTGACTGACTGTCTGTCTGTCTCTCTGACTGACTGTCTGTCTGTCTCTCTGACTGACTGTCTGTCTGTCTCTCTGACTGACTGTCTGTCTGTCTCTCTGACTGACTGTCTGTCTGTCTCTCTGACTGACTGTCTGTCTGTCTCTCTGACTGACTGTCTGTCTGTCTGTCTTTCTCACTCCTTGTCTCACTGACTGGCTGTCTGACTGTCTGTCTCACTGACTGTCTATCTCACTGTCTGCCTGACACTCACATTCCAGTTCATCATTTTAAACTTATCATCTCTCTCTATCTATCTCACATACACACCCATACACACACACACACACACACACACACTCTCCGATTTTCATTCCTCTCATGGTTCACTTTAATGTTTGGGTTCTCGAGGCAAAATAAATCCAGGAGAGTGTAATAGAGAGAGATATTTCAGCAGATCTTTAAATCAGCGGTTTGTGGGGTTTATGCTCCGCAATATGAGAAAGTTGATTAATGAACTCTTCGTTCAGGCAGCAGCTCATATCTGTCTGATCATCGCAAATGTGAAAATTTCACTGGATCTGACTAGCTTTCTGATGCACACACACACACACACACACACACACAGATATGTCGCTTTCTGTCTACACCTCATTATCACTTAATAAACACTGACAGTTGTGAGCCACAGGAGTGCACAAACATGTTTAGCGAGGCCGAAGAGTGGACTGGAAGGAGGGAAAAAATTAAAATGGAATGATGATGAGGTGGATAGTGTGTGTGTGTGTGTGTGTGTGTGTAAAGTAAAGCCTTTATTTTGTCACATATACATTACAGCTGACTGTCTGACTGTCTGTCTCACTGACTGATGGCTGACTGATGCGAAGAAATTCCTTCTTCACATATCCCAGCGTAACTGGGGTCAGAGCACAGGGTTAAGGGCCTTGCTCAAGGGCCCAACAATGGCAACCTGGCTGAGCTGGGAATCGAACCGCCGATCTTCCGATCAGTAACTCAGTGACTTAGCCCTCTGAGCCACCACTGCCCTTTGTGTGTGTGTGTGTGTGTGTGTGTGTGTGTGTGTGTGAACCCGATGTCTTCACTGTTTTCACTGTGACCTGTCTCACTTTTTGTGAATGGGAACATTCTCAGGTGTGTGACTATCAGTGTCAGGAACTCGAGACCTTCATTATTACTGAGCATGAACAAAGTAGCTGACGAGCTCATCAAAGCTGTTCTGGGTTTTAATTAACAGCTTGCATTCACACCAGGAAGCCTCGGGGAGGGAGTCGATGCCTGTGGAAATGCAGATGCAGAGCGAAACGTGGTGCTTTTCCTTGTATTAATGCGTTTGAAAGATCTTTAGGGACCTTTAGAGTGTTTGTTTGAGACACCCGTCCTGTCGTCTTGGAAAGAACATTCAGTCAGTTTACTGATATTGCGAGGCAACAAAGCGGCGTAAATGTGATTTGATGTTATTCATGAGACCGGAGTGATTGTTGTTCTCATTATTCTGAACAAATACAAGCCTGCATCCCTGCTGCTTCGGTTACATCTCTCTCTCTCTCTCCCTCTCAGATAATGAGATTTACGCTACAGTCATATTCATGCGTATCCCAGCGTACAGTGATCCCTGCTAGAAATAACAACTAGGACCATCACTAGGGTCGTTTATTTATCATCTCCTTATCTGACCCAAAAATATATATATATTTATTATCTGCGGCTGCATCCAGATAGGAGGTACAGTACAGTACAAAGTACATTGTGTCATTGCACTCTGGTACAAACACGTGCGCACACAAATCAATTAAGTACAGATCAAATTACATTATTTATTCCTCTTTTTTTGTTGTTGTTGTTGTTGCTCAGAAACACACCTGACCCCATGCAGGAGAGTCAAGGTGAAGGCTCCCTTAAAGAATGGGTTAAGGCTCTCTCCGCTGTGTGTGTGCGCGGCCCGGGTTACGGAACCAGGTTGGCGAATATTGTACTCATCTCAAAGATTCCCAGACTCTGGTGCACACCGCCGAGTCTCCTTCCATTAACGTTCACTTCCCGCTTCCCTGTTTCAGGACGAACACCGTCATCCTGATCGACAGCGAGGACAACGTCAGCTTCACCGAGCGCACCATGCTGAACTGTGACGTCACCCAGTGGAGCACGCAGTCCTTCCAGTTCAAACTGCTGTGACAGCACCACGCCCCTTTACCCTTTACCACTCGTGCCTTTGTTCATTTTATGTCCCCTATTTTAATATTAAAACTAAAGAATCAGAATTTTAACCGCAGTTTTCTTCCAGCAAGCGTTTTGTGTAGTTTCATGATTTTGAAGTTGAGTCATCGTCACATCGTCATGCTGAACCTTAATGTTCATGATGTCTGTGGTAATGTCGAATGTTGCACTAAATCTTGTTTGGGATATTTATTTTAAAAAAAAAGAAAAAAAAGACCACTATTCATCACTGGTCATGTGAGGCTCGAGTAGTGACCTTGAATAAGTTAGAATTCATTCAATTCTTACTGCCAAAGAAACCAGACTTTCTTTTTAATTAGGAAACATTAAATACTTTCTGGTTTGTTTTGTTTGTGTTCTCCATCTACATCACCACTCAGGAACTATGCATCATATATGGAGCTTCAATCACCATAATAAACGTTATTTAACCTCCCATAACTGTACAGGCTGTGATTTGTTCCCTGGGTGCTTAAGATTTGTTTCAGATTGTATACTCGGCAAAAATATAGTGCAACTATATATACAGTACAGACCAAAAGTTTGGACACCCCTTCTCATCCAAAGAGTTTTCTTTCTTGTGTTCTTTATCCCAAACGCGTCTCTTCTGCTTGTTGCCTGTCCTTAGCAGTGGTTTCCTAGCAGATATTCTAGCATGAAGGCCTGATTCACACAGTCTCCTCTTAACAGTTGTTCTAGAGATGTGTCTGCTGCTAGAACTCTGTGTGGCATTGACCTGCTCTCTGATCTGAGCTGCTGTTAACCTGCGATTTCTGAGGCCGGTGACTCGGATGAACTTATCCTCCGCAGCAGAGGCGACTCTCGGTCTTCCTTTCCTGGGGCGGTCCGCATGTGAGCCAGTTTCTTTGTAGCGCTTGATGGTTTTTGTGACTGCATTTGGGGACGCTTTCAAAGTTTTCCCGATGTTTCGGACTGACTGACCTTCATTTCTTAAAGTAATGATGGCCACTCGTTTTTCTTTACTTAGCTGCTTTTTTCTTGCCATAATACAAATTCAGTGTCTTTGAAGTAGAAGGTGTGTCCAAACTTTTGGTCTGTACTGTGTGTGTATAATCACTCAATCAACAGGTGACACACGGTGCTTTTGAAAAAACCCGCTTCAATACCTTAATCAGGTCCTGATCAATTCTGCGGTAGGTTTAATCCATCCCAATCAAACCCAAAGCAAGTTTTTCCAATCCCAATTACCCCCAAAACAAGTTTGACTAATCCTGATTAATCCTGAGGAGAGTTTGACCAGTCACAATCAATTCCAAAGCAAGTTCTTTCCGAACCGCTCGCTCAAGCACCGTTGGGGGCGGCGCTATCCGCTCACAGACGCCCCTGATTGGCTGTAGAGCCGTGGTTAATGTGGGAGCACTAAGTACCTCTCATCCCTCCCCTCTGAGAGAGCTCGGCCAATCAGCTCTCTCTAGAGACCTCCGGCTGCGAGAGGTTACAGCATCACCAGGGAATCGAACTCGCAATCTCCAGGTGATAGGGCGAGCGCTTTACCACTGCGCCACTCGGAGGCCTAGACCTGATCACTTGTAGAGGCTTTGGCCAATTCTAATTACTCTCATTAGCACGGTTGACAATCACTCTAGTAGAGGCGTTGACTAATCCCGATCACTCCTGTACTCGGTTGTACCAATCCAATCACTTTGAGTGTGAACCTGAATGGAAGCATTTACTCCAGTATTTATCCACTCAAGCAGTGTAAGACAGGAATAAGCTGTTAATTGGGAAATGTGAGTCTTTCGCTTCTCTGTATGGGAGCAGAATATTTTATACGCTCTCACTTCTTTTATACGCTCTCACTTCTCCACAGCAGTTTACAAGACAGGAGAGGAAACTGATCCAGGCAATGGGAACAGCCGTTCAGTGGTAAGTGTGGTACCGTTTTTTTCACAAACTGTTTAATATTCTTCTGTTCAGATTAAAATATACTGTAGCAAATCATCACTTTTATAAGACTGTCACAGGATAGATAGATGGATAGTACACTTGTGTTGAGCTTGGGAGAAAGCTGATCCATTGACTGATTATCTTCTTGGTGCCAGACGGGCTGTGTGGAATGAAAATGATAAATGATTTTAAAAACAATAAAAAATCTGGAAAGTTTGGTGTGTATTTGTTTTCTAAAAAAAAAAAAAAAAAAACTAAAATCCAGTGGAACTTCAGAAGTCACCTAATGCGTAAATGGAGTCCAGCTGTTTGTGATGTAATCTCAGTATAAATACAGCCATTCTGTGAAGCCCTCAGATGTTTGTTAGAGAACAAACAGCATCATGAAGCACAAGGAACACACCAGACAAGTTGGGGATAAAGTCGTGGAGAAGTTTAAAGTAAGCATCTCGGGTAGGGCAAGGAAAGCATTAATCAGAGAAGCAGCCAAGAGCTCCACGGCTCAGGTGGGAGAATCTGTCCACAGGACGACTATTAGTCTTGTACTCCACAAATCTGGCCTTTATGGAAGAGTGACGAGAAGAAAGCTATAAAAAAAAAAAAAAAATCCTGTTTGCAGTTTGTGACGAGCCGTGTGGAACTGCAAATGGGAAATCTTATTTTCCTGACACTTCTGACCCGTCTGTCTTCGTCCCCCTGATGAGCAGAACAGACGGTAAACAATTAGCGAACTGCAAAGGCTTTGATATAGGATATACATTACGCAGGGTTTTAAACTGCTTTTATTTATTCATGCCATCCATTCAGCAGAGCTGAAGAATGTGAACTATCGCATCACAACGCGATGTGCGCTCAGGATCATGGGCTCAGGGCAGGATCATACCCCAGTCTCATTGTGCACTGTATAAATAATGACTCGGTTAGAGTCGCTGCCTGCACACGGGTTCCTTTCTGTCTCCACACAGGACTGGATATCACCCGCGGACTCGGAGACTGTTTGTCCAGATATCCGAAAGAAAAGGGCCGGATGTGCTTTCCCACTGATGATGAATCAAATGTTATCAAAGCTACGGAACCCGGCCTGCAGTCTTTTTGGCCAGAAGCTGGATCGTGTGATTGGAAAGTGGAGGCATCTCACTTTGTCTCTACTGTACCGTTATTTGTTCTACTTATTGTTGTTGATCTGTTGTTTTCTGCCAAGAACTTATATCAGTCTGAAAAATCTAATACTGTAGGGCTTTATTTATTTATTTATTTATTTTGGGAAAACACTGTGAAAGATGAAGCGAGAATGAATCAGCCAACAGGTCTCGCATATTTGCAATCTTCTGGAATACTATGTTAAGTCGAAGGACGATTGGGAGAGCAGAGCAACGCCTTGTCTCGGGTTCGATCTGACTTTATACAACACCCTCGAGTCAATCTCAACTCCCAGCTCTTCCTTCAGAAAGGTCGAACCTCCGGCTGGATTCTGCTCCGTGATGGTTTGGAGCTACACATGCTGCTCCTGAGCTCCCAGTGATCCAGACCCCCTCTGCCCCCTGCTCCACCATGACTCCTTATGGATGGCCAGAACTGAAGAACTTCAATTCATTTTTCAATTCATAGGAATTTTAAAAGAATAATAAATCTCAGGTTTGAGAAAACTTTGAAAGTGTCCCCGAGTGCAGTCACAAAAACCATCAAGCGCTACAAAGAAACTGGCTCACATGCGGACCGCACCAGGAAAGGAAGACCAAGAGTCGCCTCTGCTGCGGAGGATAAGTTCATCCGAGTCACCGGCCTCAGAAATCGCAGGTTAACAGCAGCTCAGATCAGAGAGCAGGTCAATGCCACACAGAGTTCTAGCAGCAGACACATCTCTAGAACAACTGTTAAGAGGAGACTGTGTGAATCAGGCCTTCATGCTAGAATATCTGCTAGGAAACCACTGCTAAGGACAGGCAACAAGCATAAGAGACGCGTTTGGGATAAAGAACACGATAAAGAAAACTCGCTGAATGAGAAGGTGTGTCCAAACTTTTGGTCTGTACTGTATGTGGATCGTAGAGGTTTAATATCACACCCCTGTAATAACAGGTTTCGTCCTGTGTTTTTGTTAAAGACCCGATTCTTTTATCCGTCCTGACTCCCACACTGATACTCTACATATTAAGGAGAGTTAACTGTGAACCATGAGCTGGATTATGTTCATATAAAAGCAGATCCTGAAGGGGGAAAGCTGTAACCTGAGGTGTTTTAAGGACGCTTAACACGACAGGCTGTAGTTCTGTAGTTCTGTAGTTCTGTAGTTCGATTTATAGCCGAGATCATGTTAATGAGAAATGGCACCGGCTTTAAAAGCGGCTTTTAGATGTTGGGATTCATTCAGTAAGATCCCATTACACTGACGTACACACCCTGCAGTAAAGGACCGGCGAAGCAGCTTACGTCAGGAAACTCAGGACAATGAGACAGTGAGACAATGAGTGAGTGAGTGGGTGATTTGCCCTGACTGCATTCACATGTTGCTGATGACCAGAGGGCTGCGGATCCCCTGGTGTGATGTCATATTAATGAGCTCCCTGGCAATAAGGAAGTTCTTACTCAGACAAACACAATTTCCAGCATATCATTTTTCCAATAACTTTCCAATAACGTACTAAGCTTAAATGTTTTTTTTTTTTTGTGTGAAGATTTCATGTCACCCCAGCCTTGAGGGAAATAAGAGGACAAAAGTCATATACATAGACGAAACAAAATGTCACCAAAATGTATTAAGACGAATGCTAAATAAAATTGCAAATCTGTTTATGTGGTAAGGAAATCCCGCCTCCTGGATTGTGATTGGCGACAGGAATTTCTCTACAAGGAATCTCATCTGTGATTGGTCAGAATCCTACAGCATGAAAGACAGGACTTTTAATAGGCTTCTTTACATTACCAGACATTTCTTCACTATAATATTTCATAATAATATTTATGAATGATAATTTTTTTTTATAAAATGATCAATGGAAAACATGTTCATGTATCATCCAAAGTGATGTTTTAGGTAGGAAGTGTTGTAGGACAGGATACAGGATAATGTCAAAGTCAATCTTTACACTGTAACCTCAGAGGACCCCATCATTTACTATAATAAACTAATTATATCATATATCTCAAATTCATGTCATTTAACATAACAGTGATGTGCGTTTCATGTTTCATTTCCGCCGTCGAACACGTGGCCCTCGGCTCCATTTATCAAAGTAAATATAGTCAAATGGAAGAAAAAAATTAAGTCTTTCTGTACTGCTTTTTCTTTAGTCAAGTCCATCTTAAAATCAATACAGAAATGAATCATCACTGCATACCTTGTGTTTTCATCAGGACCGGCTTCATTGGAACCGTGCATTATTCGTTTCCTCTCGGTGACTCCTGTCGCTTCCTACAGAAACAAAAAAGCAACTGTATAAACATGAGTTTGATATTTGAGGAAATCTAACAAAGCAAATCAACAAAGAAAATGAAGCTGGAAAAATCCTTGAAAAAAAAAATATATAGATTTAATTTTTTCAACAAGAAATCAACAATATCCTCTTTCAGATGAGTGATTACGGATGATGGGGGACGCCGACCTTTATCTTAGTGTCTCATTTGAGTCGGTGTGAGGAGACTGTCTCCGCCTCGGGTTGTGGGAGACGTCCGGGGTGCGATGTTGTTCACCAGCTCCTGTTTGTGCCACTAATCACAGGGTCAGTGACCGACAAGAGCCCTTAATTGATGTGTGCTTTTATTCGAGGTGACGCAAATGAAGTGAAGAGCAGAAGGGTGTGTGTGTGTGTGTGTGTGTGTGTGTGTGTGTGTGTGTGTGTGTGTGTGTGTGTGTGTGTAAGTGTAATCTGCAGCTGCAGGAGGGACAAGGGTGTGAATGTAGATGAAGAGGAGACAGGAGCCCACGGGACTCTCGGGCAACGTGACCGGCTTGGAGAAACTGATCTAATGCATCACGTCACGTCTGTTTCCTGAAGCTAATGATTTTAATTGGGACCTACAGTCGCGTAAATATGATACTTTGACACGACATTGCTGTTAAAGGTGCATGAGGTCAAATCCGTCCATCTATCCATGTATTGTCTTATCCTACTCATCCTGTGTAGGGTCACGATGGACCAGGACCTATCGACTCAACACACACACACACACACACACACACATAATCATACACTATATATAGACAACTTGGAAATTTGTAGTGTAGGAGGAGACGTCACCAGGCACGGGGAGAACATGCAAACTCCACTATCATAACTGAAAAAAACAGAGTTTTACAGAGTTTCTGTAGGCATTAACTCAATGCTATTCATTCTATGAATATGAGGACGAGTCAAAAATGATCCGCACTCCGGTTGTAGAATTTACTTTAAATAACTTTTTTTTTTTTTTTTAAAGAGACAAATACATCATTTTCTTTTACATAACCTCCTTGCTTTTCAATACACAAGCTGTTGTATTCTCTCATTAAAAAATGTTTTTTTCACCAATGCATCGCCGTCTTCATTCCTTCATCTGAAGTGATTCTTCCTACTCGTAGTGCTGCTTTCAGGCGACCAGACAGGTGAAAGTCTGATGGAGAGAGATCAGGAGATCAGGACTATAGGGTGGATGCTTTACCTCCTCAACATGGAGTTTTTGCAGAGTGTCGACAGCGTGTGCGGACGTCCGTCGTCATGTGAGATCACAACGGCCTCGGATATCAGTCCTCTGTGTTTAATCTGAGGTTTAGTCTTCAGCTCTTCAATAAGCGTCTCACTGTAACGAGGACTGTTGATTGTCGTAATGATAATGTTCCCTTGAGAATCCCAGAAAACTGTAAGAAGCGATGAATTTTCCAGCCGATGGTCGACTTTTTCCCGGTCGGCGATTGAGGACGTTTCGTTCCGTTTACTCTCAGGCTCATTGTGCTGAATCAGTGTCTCGTCACCAGTAATGATCCTCTATAAGCAACTTTCACCTTCCTTAGAGCATCAGTCCAAGTTCAGTTTGCAGATATCCATACGTTTCTGTTTATTCTCTTCAGTGAGTTGTTTCAGCACCAGTTACACCCTCAGTTCACACATACACACACACATACACACACACACACATCACTGCACGCTGCATGCTCTTCTGTCGCACAAATCACAACTGGAGCGTCCATTTTTGGAGTTACAAATGAACTGATGTAACACGTTCACACCTGCACAGCAGTGACGACTGGAGAGACAGGAGTCTTGAACGGAAAACGCAGTACGGGCAATAGAAAGTTTAACATAACCAGAGTGCGGGTAATTTTTGACTCGCCTTCATATACAGTACCGTGATAAAAACGTCATCACATCCGGATGCGCTGTTACAGGAAAATCATCGCCAGCAGCATCACCGCTTGAGTTCGTTTCAGGGTTTTATTCCCCACCTAATAGCCCAGGCTTCAACTGTTTTATAATAACCCGTATGATACTCATTAAACGCTCGTCTGTTATCAGGAAGCTGTACGCTTGAGACTTAAGACGCCTGAATTATTTAAGGAACGATTTGAATAATCCCACATTCAGGGCGCGGAGAAAACCCACCAGGCTCCAGGTTTTAATAATATGGAAATCATCCCGTTTTTGTACAGTTGGGAGATAAAAGAGTGAAATCTTCTGTGGGATACGTGAAGAAAAACAGACACACACACACACATTGTGCTTCAGGTTACTTTCTCTTCTGTATTAAAGTAATGGCTCTTGTTAAAGTCGACTCAGATTTTTAAACTTGCCCATTTTTCCCGCTTCCATCACATCACGCCTGAGAACTAACTGTTCACGTGTTACATTATTTATCCACCCAAGATTATTAATGTAACTCACGTCACCGTGTCAGTGGGATTAATGATATGGCTAATCAGTGTGTTGCGTACAGGGTTCTGTATTACTGGAATAATGTAACACACACTATTGCGTGTGTCTGTGCTCTCAAGCTCTCATTGGTCTCAAGAACGAATCTGGTTACAAATGGAAAAAGTGTGTGAGGAGTGTGTGAGTGTGTATGAGTGACCAGCTCAGTGGGTGTGAGATGTGTTTCCGGATAAAGATCCTCTCTGATTTTGTTAGAGGTTTATGTTGGCGACGCTCCTGATGAGGTAATATTGACTCGCGGCAACTGAATAAATGTTACTGCCTCTTTTGCAGTGTGTGTGTGTGTGTGATGATATACTGCAGTGGACTATGAACATTGAGTTGCATGATCGAGGAACATGGACAACATGGACATACCATCTTCCCTGTGACATTTGACCTCTGTGCTTCTTGTTCAAAGGTATAAAAAAGTATCAAAGGTATCATCTGAGGGTCTCCACCAAATTCCGGTAATTTATTTTATGTCTTGTTTAAAATGTCGTTGGGCATCTCAGTGGTTAAGGCATTAAATTACAGTTCAGAAGGTCCCCGGTTGGCGGCACAATGGTGTAGTGGTTAGCACTGTCGTCTTGCACCGCCTGGGTCCAGGTTCGATTCCCGTCTCTGTGTGCATAAAGTTTGCATGTTCTCCCCATGCTTGGTGGGGTACTAATTGGCGTTCCCAAATTGCCCGTAGTGTGTGAATGAGTGAGTGTATGTGTGTGTGCCCTGCGATGGATTGGCCTGCCATGTGCCCTAAGTTTCTTGGGATAGGCTCCAGGCCCCCCGTGACCCTGAATACAGGATTAAGCGATATAGATGATGAGTGAGAACTGAGTGAGGTCCCTGGTTCAAATCTCACCACTACCTAGTTGTCACTGTTGGGCCCTTGAGCAAGGCCCGTAACCCTCACTGCTCAGATGTACAGTATAATCAGATAAAAATGTAAGCCGCTCTAGATAAAAGCGTCTGCCAAATGCCTAAATGTAATACGTGGAATGAAAGCATACACAATCTCATATTAAACATGATATATAGCACTGGAAAACAAAAGAATTGGAATAAAACCAGGAAACTAGGGTTAGGACTAGGCATAACAATAAATTTCAGAAATAACAAGACCGAGACCAATCTCCAACACAGACTATAAACAGACCAACTGATCCAGGATGCCGTCCTTAGCTGGGCAAGTTTGTCATTTTACATCATATGGGTCTAATCCAAAGCAGTCAGGTACAGCATTGTCAAAAATCGACACCGTGTCTGGACTGGACACTTGAAGACCGCATGTAGAACACACACTTCCATTAACACCTCCACATACTGGGGGGCTGCTGTGTTTCTATATGTATGAGGTTGTATCGAAAAGTTTCAAGACTTTTTTTGTACACGCCAGCAGAAGACTGCACACTCAGTCACAGGGAGCACCGACCTTCATAAGTCAGTGTGCCAAAAGACATCGTACTGTGTCCTGTACATCGGGAGCCGTTCAACTGATGGTATTCTGACCGTGTGCGTTACTACGTACGTTGTTTCATCATGGACAGCAAGTTAGAACAAAGAGCGGAACTGGGCAACGAAGTGGCACGAATGCTTCACTGAACATCACTGGAAGATGACGCGAGACCAGGAACTCCTGTTAAAAACAACACGATCTGACCCTACTCGCCAGATTTGGGTCCTGCGGACTTCGCCATCGTCCCGAAGATGACGATCCAACTCGAAGGTCAACGTTTCGACACTGCTGTGGAGATCCAGTGTGAATCGCAGAAGGTGCACAACACACTTTGATAAAAGAAGACTTCTAGGACGTGTTCCAGAAGCGGCAGGAATGCTGGAAGCACTGTATTGCTGTGCAAGGGGACTGTTTTCAAGGTGATATGTTGTAAACTTAAATAAATGGAGTACTTTCTTGTAAACAGAGGTAATCTCTAAACTTTTTATAGCCTGGGACAACAATCAGTGCTTTTCTACAAACTTGATACGGCTCGATACAGCTCGTCATTTTCTACAGCTCAGAGGCTGAATTGTCAATTTCTCAAAAGAAATGCGATCGCTAAAAAAAAGGTTATGATCTGGGGTTTCTTCAGGTCTTTGCTCAGGTCTAGACTCAGTAATGTTATGTGGCGATTAAATGAAGTCAGCTGACCACCTGAATGTACTGAATGACCAGGTTATCACATCTATGGATCAATCTTCAGTGTTCCTTTAGAGTCTCCACCAATCCAATTTCAGGACTGCATATTCCCAAAGTTCACCAAGTTCACCAGGATTGAACCCTCCAAAACTTTTCTTTTCAACTCGTTTGTCCTGCTCACTTGTTATTTTTAAGTTTCCAATGACTTGTTTTGTTTTTGTTTTTTGCCATGCACCCGGTCACAATGCAAGGAGTGAGTGATGATCAAAACAGAGATTTTACACTTTTCCTCAGGAAATAAGATTTGAGTCGCTCCTCTCGCCCGTGACATTTGACCTCGGCGCTTCTTGTTATCAGCCAGCGGTGAAGCCTATTAGCACGTTAGCGATCGTCTCCACTCTGAGTGACTCGTCTGTGTGTTGCGGCACTCATCAGAGCGGTGCCAGTGGTCTAGGAAGATAAATGGACTTTGTAATGGCGCTAATTTGTGTGTTTAGCTAATTGTGTTTCATCTCTCTGTTTCACCCGATGCAGAGCCAATGAGGACACGATGTGTTACTATGGAAACAGGGGCAGTCTGGGACCTGCGCGCCTCAAAGCGGGTTTGTTCAGTTCCTCTGTGGGTACACACACACACACACACACACACACACACACACACACACCTGTTAAAGTTTAATGTAAAGCATAGTAAGCATAGTAGTATTAGTTTAAAATACTGTCCAAAATACCTCTAGTGTATGTGTGTGTGTGTGTCTCAGTAATGCTCTGTTGGATATTCCCTGATGTACAGTGCAACATGGTACCCAGCGCTTCACCAGTATGATGAATTAAACACTGCCCCCTGAAGGCCTGGTGCAGGAACTGCTGAAAGTAGTCATCTGTCTGTCTGTCTGTCTGTCTGTCTGTCTGTCTGATTGAATGTCTGTCTGTTTGCCTAACTGTCTAACAATCTGTATATCCGACTGTCTGTCAGCTAAAATTAAAATTAAATGATTAAAATTACACTTAAATTAGCTGCAGACACTCATTACTGAGTCACAGCGCTGTTAGTCAGTGTGTATCCAACAAACCTTTTTCTGTCCTACAGTAATTGCAGAACCCTGTTGTGTGAATGCGAACAAGTCTCGGCAGACGGATGAGATTTGAGCCGAGCTCTATTCATTCACTTCATTACATACAGCGCCTTTTCAGAACACAACAACAATATCACAACAACAGGCGGCAGGATCGAGTTCATGGTCTGAGCTAACACGAGGCTGGATTCCACAGCTCATTCAAGGACAACAGCTCTTGTATTTTCGTATGTGTTTTACAGTATATGTCTGTATGGACATTAGCCCTTGGAGCTGGGGGAGCTATCTTCAGTCACGTCTGGTACGCCCCATCAGGGTTTCTAAACTCTGTTATGGGACATAATTAAGGGACGCTGGATGTTTATGAGGATGGACATTGTGTGAGCTATTATATGTGTGTAGAAGGATTTCAAGACATTGTGTGATATACACAATATCGGCAAAATTATATATAAAATCACCTGCCTTCGCATACATATGACCTTGAGTAACATCCAATTCCTGATCCATAGGGTTTAATACGATGCTGAACCACCCTTTGCAGCTATAACAGCTTCACCTCTTCTGTGAAGGCTTTCCACAAGTTTTAGCAGTGTGTTCATGGGAATGTTTGACCATTCTTCCTGAATCACATTTGTGAGGTCAGACCCTGATGTTGGACGAGAAGGCCTGGCTCGCAGTCAAGTTCTTCCACACCAAACTCGCTCATCCATGTCTTTATGGACTTTGCTTTGTGCACTGGTGCGCTGTCACGTTGGAACAGGAAGGGACCGTCCCTAAACTGTTCCCACAAAGTTTAGAGTATGAAATTAGCCATAATGTCTTGGGATGCTGAAGCATTAAGAGTTCGTTTCACTGGAACTAAGGGACCGAAAACTCCTGAAAAACAACCCTACACTAGTTCCAGCATGACTGTTCACCAGTGGACAAAGCAAGGTCCATGTGAAGGCAGGCGAGCAAATACTATTATCAATATAGTGTATACAGTATATAAATTCTTCTACACACTCCACATCTCTCTCTCTCTCTCTCTGTCTCCTTTATATTTTCAGTTCTTTGATCATTCACTTTAGTCCTTGAGTTCTCAAGGTGGAATCCAGAAGAGTGTATTAACATAATAGCAAGGTTTTAAAGCTTTGTCCTTTATTTTGCGCTCAGTTGTATATAAAAAGTGTCATGAACTTAATCATTTACATTCATTAGTACTGAACATGAACAGAGTCGGTGATGAGCTCACACTCACACCAGGAAGCATCAGGGAGTCCTGATCATTTCCTGTAGAAATGCAGATGCGGAGAGAAACATGATGCTTTTCCAAATCATTTTGCATCAGACCAGAATTCAATAAATTTACCATCAAACGATAGCGTCTGGTGGTTTACTCAGACCTCTGGGAACTTTGCCAGGATTAGGGATCTTAGCAGCAAGATTTGAGACACGTTACAGGTTTGCTAGGATTATCATTATTATTTTTTGGCACTAAAAGTCAATGCAAGGAAGCTAGCATAAGAGCTGTGAATGTTATCCATGCCTTTAACTCTTTTTACAACTTAAATGATCATGATTTGCCTGATGGAGGTGCTATTGCATTCTCTTAATATTTTGATTCATTCGTGATCCAACTGACAGAGAAAGGATTTTTCTTTTCAACATGAGACAAATCATTTAGCTTAGATCCTGCCGATTCAGCCTAATAAAGTTTTCTATCATTTCTATAAATTGTTCATAAAACCTGCTTTTTCTTTCAAGACTCCAGTCAGTCTGAGTTGCATGAATAATCTTGAGACCATTCTGGGAAAATGTCAGCAAAAGAAAGTTGATAGACCAAAGTGTCATGCCTGATATGAGCCGTGAATTAATGGCATGGCCAATATATTTATTGAATGAGCTACATCTTGTACATACAATGCAAACGTCCAATTTGTAACAAACTTTACTGCACATATTCAGGAGGACATTCTGAGGACAAGCTATAGTTTTCTACATTCGGCTATCCTAGGTGGCGCTATTGAAACTTGGTGGGTTTCCTCCGGTTACCTCCAAAGACATGCAGATTAGACTATTTGGATTAGACTAAACTTCCCATAGTGTGTGAATGTGTGATGGTTTGGCACCCCGTCTACGGTGTAGCCTGCCTTGTGCCCTAAGATAGGCTCCAGCCCTCCGCGACCCTGTATGCTAATTGTGTGCTAAATCAGAGGAAGATTTGGAGGACATGCTCTGAATTTTATAAACAGTCCACATGCTGGTTCTGACTGGAAATGGGAGCTAAAACTGAACATTGTGTAAATCTGTTACTCATACCACATTATAAAACCATGTTTTTCAAAAGCAAATTTAATGTGTAAAAAATTTGGTAGAATTATTGGATTCTCACTAAGTTTCTCATAAACGTAATGAGTTTCATCTTGAGCGTGCAAGGATTTAAGATTTTTTTTTTAATCTACCTAATCTATTAACATCTTTTAATTTATAATTAGTATGTCCCTTATCAGACACTCTCGAAAAATGTTGAGTAATTTGTGCATTAGTGCATTCAACTGCTGAGAATTTTTGAAATATTTAGAGACCTCTAGTAACAGAATTGAACAAGCTTCCTGTTAACTGTATGATTTTGCTATAATTGTTCTTTAGCGGAGACACTAATTTCGCGGAATCTTTGAGACACTCGTCCTGTCGTCTGGGAAAAGACCATTCAGAGAGTTTACAGACTTTGCGAGGCAACAAAGCGGCGTGAATGTGATTTGATGTTATTCATGAGACCGGAGTGATTGTTGTTCTCATTATTCTGAACAAATACGGGCCTGCATCCCTGCTGCTTCGGTTACATCTCTCTCTCTCTCCCTCTCAGATAATGAGCCTTACGCTACAGTCATATTCATGTGCAGTGATCCCTGCTAGAAATAACAACTAGGACCATGCTAGGACTGTTTCGTCATTTATTTATATCGACTAGTCATGATACTGGGTCATGCACACTGAAATCTATGCATTATAGATCGTTTTACATATTACGCGTTCCTCTCGATTTCTCACATTCTCTCTCTTTCATAAGCACACCTGATCACATCCAGGAGAATCAAGGTAAACGTTACTTACAGTATGTGTGTGAGCCCTAAGATACAGCACCAGGTTGGTGAATTAAATTATCTGACTAAAAAATTTAAATCTTCTGAGTAGAAAATTTAACCATGTTGTGATTCAAATAATTTTACTTTACATTTCTTTCCTGCTTCCTGCGCTCTGTAATTCTAGAGGACTTGAAATTCATTACCACATGTATGAACCTGTCCATGACGTCTGACCAATACCAATCACTCCTTCAGCAAGTCTGAACAAGCCCAGTCACACCCACAGGAAGTCTGACCACGCCCAGTCACTCCCAGAGGAAGTTTGACCACGCCCAGTCACTCCCACGGGAAGTCTGACCACGGCCAGTCACTCCCACGGGAAGTCTGACCACGCCCAGTCACTCCCACGGGAAGTCTGACCACGGCCAGTCACTCCCACGGGAAGTCTGACCACGCCCAGTCACTCCCACGGGAAGTCTGACCACGGCCAGTCACTCCCACGGGAAGTCTGACCAAGCCCAGTCACTCCCACGGGAAGTCTGACCACGCCCAGTCACTCCCACGGGAAGTCTGACCACGCCCAGTCACTCCCACGAGAAGTCTGACCAAGCCCAGTCACTCCCACAGCAAGTTTGGCCAAGCCTAGTCATTCTCATAGAAAGTCTGACCACGCCCAGTCACTCCGACAGCAAGTTCAACCAATTTGTCTCCCTTCTGATCCATATCTGATGCATATATACTGGATATAATTCGGATGACTTCCACAGAGGGGGTTTGACCAATTCCGATCACTTCTGAAGACAAGTTTCAGTAACCCAATATTTCGAAGGGTTGACCAGTTCCATTCCTTACCAAAGCAAGTTTCTCAAATCCAGATCTTTCCCACAGCAGGTTTGATGAATTTCAATTATACCCACAGCAAATTTAATCAGGTACAGTACATTCACTCCCACAGCATGGTTGGCCAATAAATTCCATAGGATGTTTGACCATTTGGATCAAATTTGACAGATCACACTTAATCCTGTAGAAGGTTTGACCAAGTTCAATCACTCTTACAAAAGGTTTGACCACTCCCACTGTCTCCAGCAGAAAGTCTGACGTATTTACTGTACTTTCTCCAACTGAATTTTTGTTCAACCCCTCTGGCTGCTGCAGTAATTTAAATCAGAGTGTCCAAGCAAACCATTTAGTCCAGCACTCAGCACTTACCACTGAAGCAAGGGTAAGACTTTGGGAACAAACTATTTTGGGAAGTGTGAGACTTTAGGCTGTCCACGTGGGAGCAGAAGGTGAGCTACAAGTACTGAAGATCCAAGCAGAAACAGAGCTTCAGGACCAGGGTATAGAAAACAGGGTCTCTGCCCCACCATAATACTTATTATTTAATGTACTGTAAATAACATTTCATTTTAGGTTGGTCATTTCTCCATTTATTGCATTACATTCTTTTATTTTCAGATGTTAAAACCCTACAGTGATCGAGATACCATTACTACATAACAAAGAACACAGTGTACCGAGCGAAACAAAAACGGATGACAGTGAGGACAAACTTACAGCTCTGGCCTGAGTGAAGGATTAAAATTCGGCTTTAAACTAATGCAGCTGTAAGAGGAGACAAGCTTCACTAGACTACACCAAAGTGCTGCAGTGCTGCTTGTCTGACGAGATCAGATTTGATGAGTGTGTCTTATGAATGTAGTTTTCATATAAGAATCTGCTACTCTAAAGTGAAAGAAGGACAACTCTCCATTCAATCCTCTTTCACTTTAGAGTAACAGATTCTTATATGTGAAAATTTCAAAATTGATTGAAATTGATCCTTTTTTAAAGAAAATAAAAACCTGTAACCTTAGCATCTGTTTCTTGTGGAAAGGTCAATTTTTATGTTTTTATGGATCCTTGAAGCTCCTTTCAACACAGCATGTAATTTTTCTAATTAGCTGAAGTCATCAGTCAAAAAATTCAAGGTCATAAAAAGAACAAAAAGAAACTGTTGTTGCACCTCAGTACTTACAATAACGGTAAACTAGGAGTTGTCCTTCATCTTCTGCACATAAAGGTTTATAAAAAAATTATTATTATTGTTTGAGAGGCTTTTTTTTTTAAATGCCCGACTGCAACTTTTATCCAAAGCAACTTAGTGGAGAACAACAGGAGAAGCAGTCCAGTAGCAGGGTCATGGCATGGCATAATCACAAACCCCGATCAGAACTACACGGTATATCGATATCTGGTAGACTTGTGTGGTAAACTATATTACAACTGTGTGGAAGGCCCACAGTGGCATAGTACGCTATGCACCTCCAGAGTCCGGGTTCGATTCCCGCCTTGGAGTCTGTGTGTGTGGAGTTTGCATGTTCTCCTCATGCTTGGTGGGTTTCCTCCGAGTGCTCCGGTTTCCTCCCACAGTCCAAAGACGTAGACTAATTGGTGTTCCCAAATTGATCGTAATTTGTGAATGTTGACTGACGGTCCTATTGTGGTCGTAAAAGCAGTATAAATACAGTGATCACCTCGGGCCTCCACTGTCCCTATTTGGACTAGAGAGGTTCCTTGAATTTTTCACATTTTGAAAGTCTAATTTTTATATAACCATTTTTTTAAATTCAATATAGTTTTTTTTCATTTAGTTTTAAATATTACCAAAATGTTTTTTTTTATTAATATCATAATTTATTTGTTCGTTTATTAAAAACTATTGTACACTTTTATTTCCCTTTTCCTCCCAAAGTAGCGTTATTGTTTCGCAGGTGTTCGCTGGGCTTTTATTGTATTTTGTGATTTTTGGGTAATGTAGTCCTTTTGACCGCCATCTTTGTTTAGACTTGAACTGACATGGCGGCTCGGAGAACTACAATTACCACGAGGCTGCGCAGAACAACCGAAAGGAGACGGACGTAGGCGTTAGCTTTAAAGCAACACCACCAAGGTTGTTTAGGTACGTACTAAAAGACTAACAAAGCTAAAGGTACGGCGAGGAGAGTGACGGGTTTTTATTCATCTTAAAGCTAACCTCATAACTGACGCCGTTTACTCGTAAATAAGGGAAAAGGTGAGGAAGTAGCGCAGCTGCTAGTCGGCTAATTACAAATAAGGCTAGCAGGAGTTAGCTGTCAGGAGGTAAGCGCTCTCGAGACCGGTTTATAGCTCTTACATTGTTAACATGTATTTATTTTAACGGTATCATTATTAGTAGTAATGATACAACATTATAGTTTCAGCGTCGCTTGTGAACAAGTTTGATAATTAGTCATTTATAGTTAATTTTAGCTGTTTGAGAGGGAAAAAATGGGGAAAGTGTGTTTACCGGCTCATCGAGAGCTAAAAAAGTAACTCGGATTTTAATAAAATTTCACGTAAAAAAACTTGACTTAAAACCTTAAACAGCTTCAGATAAGTTAGTTAAAATCTTTATCTTCAGTTTGCTGCACGTTTTATTTTTCCCCTATCCGTTTTGCGTCCTGCATTGTGATTGGCTAATAAGACATCCTCGTGGGATGTAAACATAACTAGCGAACCAGAATACAGAACTATGGCTTTCACCAGCCAATCATGAAGCAGGAGGTGGGGCTTGTCTGAATGTGGTTGGGGGAAAAAAAAAAAAGAATCCGAGAGCTGAACTTGAGGTTTAATTCTTTGCTTGTCTTTTTTGGGCAGTCTGAAAGGTTGATTATAATTATTATTTTTTATTATTGTGATATGAGATGTGTCTTGTATTTACATTCTTTGAGTTTTATTTTGTATATATAATGTATATTTATGTTTCTCTATTTAACCCCCTCTCCCCCACAAATATCTGGCAGGTTTTTTTTTTATTCTTCTCCAGACCTGGCGGTGAGCAGAAAGCAGCGCCCCGTCTCCGTCCTCCTCTCATGTCCATCCTCTGCGTGTCCCGGTCCATCAGCGTCCCCTCTTCCTCCCTTGCCCCTGTCCGTCCCCCCTCACACCCCCACGTCCTCCGTCTCTACCCCCCTGATGCGCAGGACCGAGAGTCAGCCTCATGACTGCGTGGATCATCCTGCCCGTCAGCCTGGCCGCCTTCTCCATCACCGGGATATGGATAGTGTGAGTGTGTGCACACGTCAAATCTGCAGCTCAGTCCAGATGTGCACATCTGCATGATGGAGTCTAATGTTGTGTGTGTGTGTGTGTGTGTGTATAGGTACGCCATGGCCGTGATGAACCACCATGTTTGTCCTGTGGAGAACTGGTGAGCGTGCATGTGTGTGTTCACTGACACCATGTTACCTCTGTGTTCCTCTATTAATGGTTTCTCTTGTTGCTTCACTGCTGAAGGTCCTACAATGAGACGTGTTCAGAAGAAAAGGCTGAACAGGGTTTCCCCAAAACCTGCTGCACCATCCAAGACATCCCACTCATCAGGTACGCACACACACACGCACACACACACACACACACTGACCTGATGAAAACTGAGTTTAACTTCTGTAAATAATTAAAGAGGAGGCACAAGCCAGAATTTTTATATCGCTGATGCTGAATGGAAACAGAAGATGTATGGATGGATGGACAGACAATAGATCAATGAATACTTCTAAAAAGAAATTATGCATAAGTGGATGGAAAGAAGAGTGGATAAATGTATGGATTAGTGAGTGGGCATGTAGGGGGACGGAAAGGCGAGTAGGATGGACATTTAAATGAAAGATAAGTTAAATGGATAAGAGGATGTGATGTAATGTTGGAGTGAATTGATGGATACTTGGGTGGATGGATGAGAAGATGAAATGGTGAGTGGATGGATGGATGAATGGGTAGATGGATTGGATTGGAGTGTCCCCATGGATGAATGGAAAGGTTTACAGATAGATGAATCGTTAGGTGAGTGGATGGATGGGTGGAAGGATAGGCAATGGAAAAGTTTATGGAGGCCTGGATGTGTGCAAATGGATAGTTGTGAAGGTGGATTTGGAGGGATGAGTGGGTGAACGGAGCAAGGGATGAATGAGGAGATGGGTGGGTGGTGGAGGTAGTGGATGTTGATGGAAGAGTCAATGGGTGGATGTTGATGGATATTATCGAATGACTGGACGCGCGGATGTTGAGAGACAAGGCGACGCGTGGATGTTGATTGAGGATAGAGGAAGGGATAGTCTGATGAATGGGGACATGATATTGACAGAGGAGGGGACGGACAGATGATGGAGGGGACAGGAGGATGTTGACGGAGGTGTTGTTGATGTTATTCTTTGTGTTTTTGTGTTGCAGTAAATGCGGTTCGTTTCCTCCAGAGAGCTGTCTGTTCAGCCTCATCGGAAATGTGGGATCCTTTATGGGTGAGAGTGCTGCCTCATCTCGCTGCCTCATCTCTCGCTCTCTCTCGCTCTCTCTCTCTCGCTCTCTCTCTCACACACACACACACACACACTCTGACAGAGTAAACATAAATATGAAGTGGATGAGTTTTGGAGAAGGTAAAGTGCTGAGAGAAGCACTCCTAATGGAGAAGTGCAGCGATCCTTCAGGATGTTACAGGGGTGTTTATTACACCGTCTCTCTCTCTCTCTCTCTCTCTCTCTCTCACTCACACACACACACACACTCACACACACACACACACACACTCCTGCTGTTTTGAACAGAACTTTTAGAGCACTTTATTTGTTTGAGTTTTGCATTTCAAACAAGCTCGCCCTGGACTCCGGTAAGACTCGTCCCTCTGAGGTACAGGAGGTGACGTCAGGTTCAGGCGCGACTACACACACACACGACGTGCGGGAGCAGGATTTCCCTGGGACACGCCCCGCTCCCAAGTGTCGTAGGTGATGTTCTGTGTCCGATACTGAATCGTGATCCAACAGAGCAGGAGTATAGGAATTCTCACATTCTGTGAAATTAAGCCGGTCTTTTCACACCTCACTGATGCACTTTGACCTTTCCTGATGTGTGTGTGTGTGTGTGTGTCCAGTGGTGATGGTGTGTCTGCTGCGCTACGCTCAGATCATAGAGCACAGTCACCACAGCTGGACCAACACGAGCGCTCTGGTGTCCGGCTTCATCAACGCCTTGGGACTCGTCATGGTGGGAAACTTCCAGGTCTGTACCGAGAACCACGTCGTCTCCGCGTTCCCAACCCCGTAACCCGTTCTAGATCAGACTGAGAAATCGGATTGTTCCCGCAGGTCGACCACGCCAGGACTCTGCACTACGTGGGAGCGGGCGTGGCCTTCCCCGCCGGCATGCTGTTCGTGTGTCTGCAGTGCGTGCTGACGTACCGTGTCGCCGTCACGCCCCTCGACTACCTGATGGCCCACGTCAGGGTGGCTATCTCCAGCGTCTCGCTCATCGCCCTCATCCTCAGTATCCTTTCTACACCTCATCGAACCACACTTCAGCCATGTTAAACTCTTAAGCTGTATATCTATTCCAAAATTATTCTAAAAAGTTTGGGATCACGTGAAAATTTCTCTGGTTTTGTTTAGTGATTTATTTTCTAAATTCTACAACAATACTGGGGATTTCAAAACTATGACATAACACACGTGGAATTAGGTAATTTAGTAACATCACGTCAGTTATTTTAACACATGAAGCTCAGCTGTTCTGGATCAGTTCTTGCAAGAACAGCATCATCAAGTGCATTTGCAAAAACCCATCAGTCACCATGATGAAACGGTCTCTCATGAAGACCTTCCCAGGAAAGCATGACCAAAACGTTACCTCTGCTGCAGAGGAGACGTTCATTTAGAGTCACCAGCCTCAGAAATCACCAATTAACCTCAAACAGCACCTCGGATTAGAGCCGTTATGAAAGATTTACAGATCATTAGTAGATATACATCTCAATATCAACTGTTCACAGGAGATTTTTGTGTATTTTGAATGCCTTTAGCATTGATTTACAGTGTAGAAATAAATAGAAATCAGGAACAACCAGTTACACACTGGTAGTGTGTATAATGAAGTTGGCGTGTCGTACATTGAAGATATTTGCGAAAAAAAATATTTCTGAGACGTAAGATGAGCACATCAAGATGGTTTTTGGAATTTTTGTCTTGTCTGTCTGTTTCATGTAAAAAACAAACAAACAAAAAAAACTACAGAACGTATTTTTATGTGGGTTTCACATGAGTATTTGGCCGAGCTTGAGGTAACGGGCTTTATTTCATCTCAATCGACCCTTGGGAAGAGAAGATATGCTACGTTTGATATTTAAATAGAAAACGCCCTTATCATTAAAAAAAAAAAAAAAAAAACGGCCTTGAAAAAAAAATTATCTCAAAATTAAAAAACATTTTGTAAAAAATGTGTACTTATTTCATATTAATGAAAGTTGTGAGTATCACCTAGTATGTATACGTTGCTTTCCCTAACCGCTTGCGTCAGGTGGCGCGTTCTTCATCCACGAGAGCTTCGTCCTGCAGCACGCCGCCGCCATCTGCGAGTGGGTCTTCACCGTCCTCATCCTCGTCTTCTACGGCACCTTCACCTACGAGTTCGGCTCCGTCACCAGAGACACTCTGATGGCCGGTCTGCAGAGGAACCTCCCCCTCGGGGGCGTGGCTTCCAGGGAGCTGAAGGCTCCAGGCAGGAGCAGCACCACGTCTACACAGCTGAACTGCATGCCGGAAAACATAGCTATGCTTTAACTATAAACCCCTAATCACTCACACACACACACACGCACACAAATATGCTGCCTTGAACTAAGTCCCAGAATTGCCCTGCAGTGTACAGTTTACTGATAACTAAATCACCAGAACGACTGACAGCCGTCATGTTAACCGACACCCGCCCGCCCCCTCCCACCAGCCAGCTCGTGTTAGTTAATCTCACATCTCGACTCTTGACTCGTGTCGCGGTTAGCTAGTAGGCGGGATCTGGAATGTTAATCGAGGATGTTCCCAGTAAAGGAGGTGTGGCTTAAATAAGGCCACACCCTTAAAATTATAATGTTCTGTAACACCTAATCCGTGTGGTGCAGGTTAAAAAAAAAAAAAAAAGTTCACACTCATCCTCATCCTTCACCGCTCCTGATTTGCCTTCACACACACACACACACACACTCCGCCGGGAGGAATGACATGAGACGCTTTCTCCATTTATGAGGTTTGTCTATCGGTGCTTGAAGTGTAGTCGAAGTGTGTCCTTTTTGTCATTTAGTGTTTTTTTTTCTTTTGTTTATTTTTTTGTTCGCACAAGGGTTCGTTCTTGAGCGGCCCGGAGCTGCTTGCTGCTGTACGTCCACCCTGCTGTCCGGGAAACGTTTGCACGTCACGCATGAACCATGTCATGAGATTTTTTGTTTTTTTTTTCCACGGAGGTGGGTCGTATACTGAAAAGTCCAAGCGTGCACGCGCTTAAAAACTTACAAACTTTGAATCGATAATCGAGTAGTTGCACATCCCGATACACTCACTGATCGTTAGTAATAATCACTGCCTTATAGAGACATTAATATTTATGCCTGTTTTTTTAAAAATGTGTATATATAATATATATATATATATATATACATATACGTACATGTATCATGTTTTATTATCTTTATGCCTGTGTGTATATTTTTTTTATATTAACATATCATAATTGTTTTTGGTATCTCTGTATCATCAGTCACACTCACGCCAGCCGTCCGTCCATCCGTCCGTCATAACTCACCCACAAGACCCGTTTCCTCGCTCATGCTAGTCACGAGCTGTATTCTTCAAACTTTAGCCAACAAATCGTTATTTTTACCGTTGCCGTGTTCGTCGCGCGTTTGGTTTCACTAAAGCAGTCGCTATGACAACGTTGAACCAGATTACCGCTAGCACACGCCGACCGTCAAGCCGTCCGTCTCGAGGTGTAAAATCTGCGTCCAGGCTGGATCCTGGGCCTCCGTCTTTGAACGCTGTCCGTGGCCTTAATCTTCTGTTTGTGCCGCTTCCAAAACCAAAGTGCGCTCGCTCATCTGCTCGCTGCGGCGCTTCGTTTTCCGCGCAAACGTTTGCTGGATGAATGTTTGTTTGTTTGACCACGCCGTCTCGAGAGACACTCTCTGAAGGATTTCCGTTGTCGGACCTCTTGAAGCATCTTCGGCTGATGACTAGGTTCAGAAGAACTTGTTTACATTCTTTGGTTTTCTGAGAAACGTCAGCTAGATTTCGATCAGGTTTCAGTTTTGTCTCCCACTTTTTCGGCCAGATGCGAGGTGGGTCTCAACGATGCGAGTTTTCTTTCCATAAATGGCTTTTTATTTGTACTCATGTCCAATCAGACACGCCTGTTTTAATGAGCTGATACTGTAAATGAAGAAATGTATTTGAACGACTGCGTTGAAATAAAACTTCGCTACTGTAAGAGCTGCTGTTAAAGGAAACTAATCAACACCTGACCAATCAGGATCTTTTTTTTTTCTTCTTTTTAAAAAAATGTTTTTTAAACAAAAACAAGATGTTGCGATTCGAGGTATACAATCGGTCAGTGCATGTCAGTCTCCATGGCGCTATGAATAAATGTTATTATATACACAGTGGAGATTTCTGAACTCCAGAGAATGAACCTACATCTGAAATCGTGTGCAAGTCAAACAAACCTAAACAGTTTTATTTATTCATGAATGCCAAAAAGCACAAAAAAGTCAGGTGTGCACACTACGATTTTATGACCTCGGTTTTGTATCTCGTAGCTACAGAGCCCTGGACCACTCAACTATTTTTTCTAGTCAAGTTCGCTTGTTTAACCGAATTGTTCCGGTTAATTCAAGGCAAGTCGACGAACTAGAAACAAAACACACCCACACCAGGACTTTGTCGCTTATTCAAACAGCTTTAATACGTGTTCTTCAGTCGCTTTACGCTAGTCGCCCGGTTTCTACAGAACAATGTTGTCTGGTGTACGTCCAGCGCTACGTCATTTACGACCAGACCAGATTGGACATTGCCAAACTCTGCAGTTAAGGTTTTGATCAAAGCCTCCTGGCTGCTCTGGTCACTGTCTGTCCGTCCGTCTGTCAGGTCCGTTCACCGTAGACGACGTCTGACTTCCGTCACTGTATGACGTGCAGCGCCGCCGACTGCACCGATCTGTGGGACCGTTCCAGGGTTGTTGTTCTTTGTTTAAACAACACACCAAAACCATCAAAACGTTCATTCCGCTGGAAATCGTATCATCAGTGAGTTTCCAGCTTTCAGTCCGACACTTTTATTTATTTATTTTTAGTTTTATTTTATGCCCAAACAAACAAAAACAAAAAAAAACCCCACTGTTTTGTGCGTCCGCCAGACAATCAGGAGTTCTTCACAGCTTAGAGTCTGCCAATTATTATTTTTTTATTTAAATTTTTTTTACTAAGAAAATGTCCAGTCATCATGCGTAAAACTAAAGTCACTTTCTTTTATTATTTGCATTGCTGTTACATTTTTTTCCTGATGTCTTTTAAATGTGTATTTTTTTAAATCAGCACAATCTCTTCAGAGAAAAAAAAACAAAATGTTTAGCAGAGAAGGATCAAATTTCAAATCTGAAATACAAACCGGTGCAGAGAGTATTTTTTATTTTATAAATCGATCACTTTGTGTATAAAAAAAAAAAAAAAAAAGAAGGAAAAAAAAGACAATAGATTTCTGTATGGTTTTGATGATTGATTTCTCTCTGATCAGATATTTCTATATGATCACAATCTGAATGATGAATAAATAATACATACACGTTTCCTGTGTGAGAGCTCACTATAAAAGCTGTCGGCTTCACGTTTATCAAACGGTGTACATTTTATTATTTATCATCTCTACCCTTAAGTTTAACTGGGGGATAGATTATATTGTCTATAAATGTTGTGTAATGATTAACTTGATATTTATCATAAATTAACTGCTGACTTAATTTTTCTTTTTTTTTCTTTTTTACATTTATACGTTTTGTTTTTCTCAAATTACTCAGATCTTGGCTGGTAAAATATATAAATAAATAAATGACTTACACACTAACCATCATATTTTCCCCCAGTAATTCCAGTACGTATGATATATACAGTGCTCAGCATAAATGAAAAGTGAGATTTTAAACATCTCAATGAACACGAGAACAAATTCCAAATTTTTGACCAAACTGAGTTTGCTTAGCTCATTAAATGAAAGATTATAAGATCTTCAGATTTACTCAAATTAGTCGATGCAAAAATGAACACACCCCAAAATTAAAACTACCTCTAGTATTTTGTGTGACCTCTATGATCTATAAGGACAGCACCATGTCTTCTAGGCATCCATTCTTACAGAATGTCCTCTTTTACTTTCGAGCCTGGACTCTGGATGGAGAGTGATGCTCAGCGTGTCTCTTCAGAATTCCCCGTTCTTGTGTTTGTTTAGGTTCATATCAGGAGACATACCTGGCCTCTGAATGACCTTCACCCTGTTGTTGGCCCTAGATGTGTGTTTTTCTATCGCTGTCATGGTGGAAAAGTGCGCGATGAGCAAGTATCATGAATCATAAATTCACCAATGTACTGCTCTATATCGAGGGAGATGATGATACCATCAATGAAATGTAGCTCGCCAGAAGGACACTACCACCACCACGTTTCTCTGTAGACACCATGCATTTTAACATTGTACCCCTCACCTACACTAGTACAGTCCCGGCAGTCGTGGTTTCTTGCCTGCCATGCGGAAGGCCCGGGTTCAGTTCCCAGGAAATGCCATTAAATGCAGTGCTGGTCCCAAGCCCAGATAAAATGGGAGGGTTGCATCTGGCGTAAAAACCTGAGGCCAAGCTTGTGTGTGGATCAGATGGTCCGTTGTGGCGAAGAGACTGCTTGCAACCGAAAGACCAACTACAACTTTAGGAGAAGCTTGCTTGATGGACGACACCCACGCATGCCTTTCCTCTGCAGTGTACGCCGTATTGTGTCACGGGAAACGTCATTAGCTAACTGCGGTGAACCTGCATGGCGACGTTCTACAACCCTTCTCATCAGAAGACACTCCGTGGACAGCCTGGACGTCTCTGTGAGGTGGCTGCGTTTCTATCTTTGTTACATCACGTCGGCTACAGTATCCTGACTGATAAGTAAAGCTTTGCTGATCTTCTTGTAGCCTTCACCTTTCTGTTCTTTCTTTCACAGGGCTTGAGACGTTGCTCTTCCAGTTGCTGACAGCATAAAATTGGGAGGGGATTTGTTAAGTGACGCCCTTTTATAATCATCTGTCTGATGGACACATGGATAACGAATAATTATTTGTTGTTGAATTCTTGTTAAGGATTTTTCTCCTCAGACTTTCATGGGGGGGGGGGGGGGGTGAATTCATTTTTAGCAATATGGTCTTGAATGAATTGGTTAGTGTGTGTACTCTGTGCTGTGTGCACATTTACATACTGTGTCTTGTTTGCCATCAGTGGGCCGCATTTGTGGGAGTATTTTGTAGTATAGTGTTGATTTTGAAAAGAAGGAAAAGGTTTTCGGACAAATCTGACGGGGTGTACTAATTTATGCTCAGCACTGTATTTTATGCAAAATCACAAAAAAAAAGGACTATCGAAAACAAAACACTTGTTTAAATAAACTGCACTGTAACGCAATTTATAATTATACATTTATATAAACCTGGTCCAACTTACTTGCATCAGAGAAACACAACGGCGTGTCAAAGCCACGTGTCATGATTTAGGCCCTGCTGTTTAACTGTGTATGTAAGAGTGCAAAAGTGTGTGTGTGTGTGTGTGCATGTGTATTATGTGTACATGGTTCCATGAAGATTCTCCAGACGGTGTTCTCTCTGTTTCCGCCGATCCTACACACACATTTTATTAATAAAACTCCTTTAGTCAGTTTTTAAAAATAAAAATATTATTACACACACACTATTATTATTATTATTACACACACAAATACACTTGTATTCAGAATGATTACACAGTGATGGTAGTTTTCCCAAACTGTCAGGTGTCTGGTGCCCTCTGGGTGGTGCTGTGTCATAGTCGTGTGTGTGTGTGTGCGCGTGTGTATACAGCCTTACCTTGTCCTTCTTGAACTGCTCGTAGTCGGGGTTGTCGGTCGGCAGCTCGAGTCGACAAACAGGACATGAGTTGGTCTGAAACACACAGCACTCGGGTGTCTTTTAAACAGAAACACACACATGCTGTAACAGTCACAGTTGTGTGTTTCTCTTTGAATCCCTATCTGCATCTCTGTATTTCTCATAGTCTCTCTCTGAGCCTGCCTCCTCCTGTCCATCGGTCTGTCTATATCTAGTATCCTGTCTGTCTCTCTTCAGTCTTCATCTCTCTTTTGACCTGTCTGTCTCTCGCTGGTGTCACTGGTCTCCCTCATGCGGTCTGTCTCCATCACAGTTCCTCACTCTTTGTTTTCATTTACATCTCTTGCTACAAGTTTCTATCTGTCTGTCTGTCCCCATGTGTCTCTGCCTCTCTCCATGCCTTTCTCTCTCTGCCTCTCTCCATTTGTTTCCCTGCCTCTATCTCTCTGCCTCTCCCCATTTATTATTTATTTCTCCGTCTCTCTCTCTGTCTCTGTCTGTCTTTCCCCATCTCTCTCTCTCTTTGTCTTACTACCTCTCCCTGTCTCAAACTCTGTGTCTTGTGTGTGTCTCTGTGGGTCCCTCACCTTTCCCAGCCAGGGCAGGATGCAGCTGGAGTGGAACAGATGTTTGCAGGGCATCTCTCGCACCGTTTCCTGCTCCTCGAACTCCAACAGACACACAGGACACTTCAGCCCTTTATCTGCTCAAACACACACACATGAGTGAGACACGCCTCAGGCTGTATCCTCCCAGAGGCCTCAGCCCCTCCCTCTCCTGATGCGCCTGGCCGTTACCTGCCTGCTGCGGGGAGACGACACACAGAGAGAGCCTCTGCACCGCGTCTTTAGCTGCAGGAGGAGGGAGACGCTGGTCCCACTCCGAAATTTCCAGAGCCCCAAAGTCCACGTCCAAACCCTGCATCAGAGATCTGGAGGAAACGAAACACGCTAAATGACCGTGTACGACACTTACACCACAATCTATACCCCACATATTCCATGTGTCAAAAAGTATGTGCACCCACATGCCGGTCACACCTACAGTGAGTCTGATGATCATCTGGTTCCCACCCCATTGGCATTCCTTCGTTAACACACCCTGACTTCATGAGGCTCACTTTGTACCCGGGGCAATGTCGCGCTGAAACAGTGGGAACGGTAATACTACATCACACACAGACGCGCTGTACAACCGTACGCTTCTGACTGGGTTTCAGGAAGTCCTACACACAGCAGTGAGGGTCAGGGGTGCGCATACTTTGGCTATAAAGTGTATCAGGATTGAGTGTGACAGTGTGTATAGCAGTGTGTGTGTCAAAAAGTGAGAGTATCTTGACAATGTTTCCATGTTTGTGTGAGAGTATGAGATTGTTTACATGTACCTAAAAGTGTGTGTGTGTGTGTGTGTGTGTGTGCGCGGACCTGGCCAGCTCCAGCAGGGCGTTCTGTCTGTACTGCTCATCAGGGTCTGTGGGCTCACAGTCATGTTCATCAAAATACGAGCTCATCCTTTTCTCTCACACACACTCACAGATCAGTCCTGTTGGGCGATGGAAACATACACACACACAGAGTTACAAGTGAGGAGAGACAGTGGAAGAACATCATCATCCCACTGTACGACATTTATTTCTCCTGATCACACACACTAAACTACACACTTCCTGCATGTGAGTGTGTGATTACACACAAATTGCACACAGTTTATTTGCTGACTGGGAACAGGGTTAGTAACAGTTAGGTAAGTAGGATATGATTAGTTAAGGTTATGGTTTGTGAGGATTAGGGTTAATTAGGGCTAATGTTAGTCAATATTAGTTAGTCAGAATTAGTTAGTCAGGATTAGTTAGTGTTAAGATTAGGGGAATCTAACCACAGCTTTGACTAAAACACCAAACAGCTCGTGCACCTCCTCACTGACAGAACCGGCTAACACCAGATTAGCAAACAAGCTGGCTAGTTAACTAAGATTAGCTGCCCGGCTAACAGTTACACTGTCGAAAAGCAATCTTAAAGAAAACTTATACAAGTGAAAACATAATATTAATTATAACATTATTATTATAATATTAATAATGATGATTATTATGAAGTCTCTGACCGTTGCTGTAGGTTAGCGGTGTCGGTGCTAACTCTGCAGTATCACTGTCACACGGCCCGCTCACATTCACTCCGCACTCACTCACCCGGGGCACTAACTCTGACTGTAGGACGCCAGGGTCAAACACACTACAAAGTGCACACTCCTTACACACAGGGGCGGTTTGGGTGAAAGCCTGTAGTGCTTTTATATCGTCACTTCCGGCGACGAGTTTCTTTTTGTTAGGCAAGAGCAGCGTGTTTGGTTTCATTTTATTATTATTATTATTATTATTATTATTATTATTATTATCAGAGACACTTCTAGTGAATATATATATTTTTTTAAATAAATGAATATTAAATGTATTTTGCTCAGTGGATTGCTGATCTTCTTCCAAGTTTTATTTTACTTACATTCATTCATATATGAAAAATAGGTTTTATCTAATTAAACTTACATACATTTCAATACCTAATAAAGTAATAATAATTAGCAAAATTAAAATATACACTCATTATTATTATTATTATTATTATTATTATAAGAAATTAACATTTTATTAATTAATTAACATTCATAAAAATTTGAGATTTATATTGATAACTTTACACTAAGATGCAATAATGACTTTTTGATTGGGATGAAAAGGAAGAAAACATATCAGAGACAAAAATGAGTCTACTGTCTCAGGTCTGGGTTAAACACTGAGTCCAACATCTTCTGGACAAATCAAATCCAAATTTTGAAGAGCATTTCCTCTTAGGCATAAAGCAACATGACCTCTTTAAGTGTTCTGATGTACTGAAATTGATCCATGATCCCTGAAATGTGATAAACAGGCCCAACACCATAGTATGCGAAGCATCCTCATATCATGATGCTTGTGCCTCCATGCTTCACTGTCTTCACAGTGGACTGTGGCTTGAATTCAGTGTTTGGTGTTTCGTCTGACAAACTGTCTGCGGCCTCTAGACCCAAAAGAACAATCTTACTTTCATCAGCCCACAAAATATTGCACCATTTCTCTTTAGGTCAGTCAATGTGATCATGTCTTTTTTTCAACAATGGGACTTTGCGGGGGCTTCTTGCTGATTGCTTGGCTTCACATAGCCATCTTCTAATAGTAACAGGACTCACAGGTAACTTTAGATGACCTTTGATTGTGATGGAACTGATCATTGGCTGAGTCTTCGATCCATTCAAATGGTAGTTTTCCGTTTTCTTCCACTTCTTTCTGGTTTTGGTCTCCATTTTAATGTTGATATCATTTTAGCAGAGCAGCCTATGCTTTTCTGCACTTCTTTGTATGTTTTCCCATCTCTAATCAACTTTTGAATCAAAGTACGCTGTTCTTCTGAACAGTGTCTGAAACGACCCATTTTACTCAGAGATTTTCAGAGAGAAATGCACATGACAACCTTTTCTGGATTTATCCTTAAATAAGGGGAATTTGTTCGACACCTGTTTTTTCACAGAATAATTTACCTCTCCAATTAAACTCCACACTGCTATTATTTTGAACACGCCCCTTTTAATTAATGATTCAATTACACAGAATCAGGTGCATGCAAGTCATGACTGTTGGGTCTGTTGGTTTTCTATTACTCCACTACACCAACAAGTAAAATATTTACCATGAAGAAATATCAATTTTCCCCAAAACAATTACTGATCAGGGCCCAGTTTTTCAAAAAAAAATTTAGCTGGATCAAATTGGTCCGGATTTGGAAATCCCATGTTTTGCTATCCAGGATTAACTGATCTAGTTTACTCTTATGACAGTTTTTTAAAGGAACATTGGGTTGGATTACTGTGATCCAAATATCAAATTTCAGGATAACCAAATCCTGTTTACCATAGCCTTAAATGGAACCAACAGTGTAGCCTACTGGCTTAGCAAAAAACAACAGGTAGGCAAAATACCAGTGGCCACAAATAGCCATTGTTTGTTTTAATTGTAAGAAACAAACACTGCAAAAAAAAAAAGAAAAAAAAAACACACACACACATTTTACATTTTTTAAATTTGTTCTAATGTTAAATAACAAAACAAAAACAATACTGTCAAAAAGTCAAAAATCATTTACAGGACAGACACCAGCACTTTCCATCTTTGCCTTTAGGAGATGTATCTCCATCTGCACTTTTTTTCTGCTGCAAGAAACCAGTTCAATTTCTACTTCTGCTCTCTCGGTTTCCCGCTTAAAAAGTAACTCATAGCTGTCACCATCCTTGTTTGTAGCTGAGGTACGTTTGCATTTCTAGGAACTGTCTTCATTACATCCACTGGGAATCTACCTTCCTCCTCAGTCACTGTAGTTAAGTCTAGGACAAAAATTTCCTCTGCAGGAGAATTTTGCTCGCATTCTTCTGAAGTCCTAGTCTTTGTAATTGTGGCCTCTCCATCTGCTTCTATGTCTTCAATGATATCAAGTACAATATCAGTGAAATCACCCCTTTTATATGGCTTGTTACCTGTTTGGGGGTTCTTCAGTAAGGTCGTTTGTCGCCTTGGCCCTAAGGTTCTTCCATCGCAACATAACTTGTTTTATAGACCTCCTTTGGCCAGACCCCATGGAATTGACATGAATGGTTATGTCCTATGTTTTACTTTTTTAGTCACTTCTCCACCCTTTGCAGAACTGAAACTTCCTACTATTGAGGCAAAATTGGCTCGAACACACTCCAGCAGTGCATGGTTCCAACTCTTTGGTGTAGCAACACTGATCTTAAAAGCCTTGAGCATGATTGCTTTGGCTTGTGCTCAATTAGGCTTACACTAATCAGCTCATTGCTTGTTAATGGGTGACACCATTTAAAGACATCATGTCTTTGCAGTCATTTCTCTTACCTACAGATGCATCCACATGGTGGGTATTGTTACCGTAGGAGAAGGTACTGTCAAAAGGTGGATGTTGAGCGTGCAAAACCACTCGAACAATACACATCAGAAGAACTGTATGCATGTTTTCATTTTGAGAGAGATGACATCAAGTACATTGCAGATCTTGTCAGGCCAACACTCCAACACCAAACCCAAAGGAGTCATTTTTTATCTGTGGAGGAACAGTGCTTAATCGCTTTTATGCATGTGGGACTTTCTACTAAGTAATTGGTGACAACATGGGAGTAAGAAAAACAACCGTGAGTAATGTGGTGAAGGCTATGTCAGTAGCACTGGGCAGTCTGATCAATCAATTTGTTTACTTTCCCAAGGATGACCAGACAGCTCAGACTAAGCACAAGTTTTTTCAAATGGGGAACATGCCTAGCACTATTGGTGCTATTGATTGTACTCATGTGCATATCCAAGCACCTTATGAAAGGGAATGGGAGTATGTCAATCGAAAGGGGAGGCACAGCATCAACATCCAACTTGTGGGCGACGCCGATCTCATAATAACAAACAATGTTGTGAAATGGCCAGGGTCTGTTCATGATGCACGTATTCTAAGAGAAAGTGCACTATACAGAGCACTACAATCCCACCGACCAAATGGCATAATATTGGGAGACAGTGCGTATCCCCTCCTACCATGGCTAATGACCCCTTTTCCAGTTGCAAACACACTTGAGGAGTCTCGCTTCAACTTTTCACATTGCAAAACAAGATGTGCCATTGAACGCTTAAATTGAGTCCTGAAGAGAAGGTTTGCATGTCTTAACTACTTGCGAGTGCAACCCAAGGTGGCATGCAACATAATCCTTGCATGCATTATTTTGCATAACATTGCAAAAAGGTGTCACGTCCCTCTTGATGACCATTTTGATGAACCTGAGCCTGATGTAGAACCTGAACAGCCACCAATGTTCTTACATAATGAAGGACACACACTGGACATGCAATTAGAGATGCAATTGTGAGAAATTACTTCTGCTATTAACTGACTAAATAAGTATATTTGTTGTGGTCATTGTCATTAATATACTGTGGAATTATAGAGCTATGAGCAACAGTGACTTAATGGGCTTGAAGGGAGATGGCGTAGTTGGGACACGTGGAAGGTCGGGTTGATTCGCCGCATGGTTGAGGGGAGCAAGAGCTTGACAGCGCAGGGGTTGATAACCATGGTGATCGTGAAAGGGCCTACATAGCGGGGGGAAAGTTTACGGGAGATGGTTTTGAGAGGAAGGTCCCTGGTGGAGAGCATAACCCTTTGTCCTATTTTATATTTCGGGGCCTGGGAGCGTTTGCGGTCTGCTTGTTCTTTGTAGGACTTCCTGAGTCGTAGCAGGGTCTTCCTGGCGTGGGCCCAGGTTCTCTTACACCGGCGGACAAAAGCTTGGGTGGACGGCACGCTGACCTCCTGCTCCTGAGATGGGAACAAGGGTGGTTGGTATCCCATGCAGCACTGGAAAGGTGACAGACCGGTAGATGATGAGGTCTGGGAGTTGTGGGCATACTCAACCCAAGGTAGGAACTCACTCCAGGAGGTAACATCTTTAGCGGCCATACACCTCAGGGCAATTTCGAGGGACTGATTCTTCCTCTCAGTCTGGCCATTAGATTGAGGGTGGAAACCGGAGGACAGGCTGGGAGTGGCCCCGATCAGCTTACAGAAGGCCTTCCAAAACTGAGAGGTGAACTGTGGGCCCCGATCTGAGACAATGTCCATAGGCAGACCATGGAGCTTGAACACGTGGTTAATCATGAGCCCGGCAGTTTCCTTGGCAGATGGGAGTCTTGGTAGGGGAATGAAGTGGGCAGCTTTCGAGAAACGGTCCACCATGGTCATGATGCAGGTGTGGCCGGCGGAGGATGGTAGCCCAGTGACGAAGTCCAGGGCAATGTTGGACCAGGGGCAGTGAGGGATGGGCAGAGGTCTAAGGAGGCCGGCAGGTGCTGTGTTGACATGTTTGGACCTCATGCAAACATCACATACTGAAACAAAGCTAGAGACGTCTTCCTTGAGTTTCGAGCTGTGGGCCCACTCCAGGACCTGAGAACGCAGAGTGAGGGGAACAAAGAGGCGGTTAGAAGGCACGTTGCTTGGGCTTGTTTCATGAGAAAGAGCTTGCTTGACTCTAGTTTCAATGTCAAGCTCGGCCACGGCGAGCAAACAGGAGGGCGGCAAAATAGTTTTGCATGCGGCAGGGTCTTGTGCAGTCATAAATTGTCTCGACAGAGCATCTGGCTTGGTGTTTTTAGATCTTGGTCGGTAGGAGAGGGTAAAATTGAACCTTGCGAAGAAGAGGGACCACCTGGCCTGGCGGGAGTTGAGCCGCTTGGCGCTCCGTAGATACTCGAGGTTCTTGTGGTCGGTCCACACTAGGAAGGGAACCTCCGTTCCTGCTAGGCAGTGTCTCCATTCCTCCAGAGCTAGCTAGATGGCTAAGAGTTCTTGGTCTCCGATGCCATAATTACTTTCAGCAGGGGTTAGACGGTGGGAGAAAAATGAGCAGGGGTGCAGTTTATTATCCAGGTTAGATCTTTGTGAGAGAACGCCTCCGACTCCCGCGCTGGAGGCGTCAACTTCCACGATGAACTGGCGTGACGGGTCAGGGATGGTGAGGATAGGAGCAGAGGTGAACCGCTTCTTAAGTTCGCTGAAGGCCTCCTCAGATCTTAGATTCCAGCAGAAGTGTGTCTTGGTGGAGGTGAGGGCTGTTAGAGGAGCAGCAATTGAGCTGTAGCCTCGGATAAACCGACGATAGAAGTTGGCGAAGCCTAAGAATCTTTGTAGCTCTTGTCGTGAGGTAGGAGTCGGCCACCTAGTGACGGCTTGGAGCTTGGCACGTTCCTTCTCGATGCCTCTGGGGCTGATGACAAACCTGAGGAACGTGGTAGATGTGGTGTGGAACTCGCATTTCTCAGCTTTGACAAACAGGTTGTTCTCCAGCAGCCTCTGCAGCACCTGCCGAACATGGTGTTGGTGTTCCTCTGGGTCCTGAGAGAAAATCAGGATGTCGTCGAGATATATGAATACTGAGATATTGAGGAGATCCCTGAGAACATCATTGATTAGGGACTGAAAAACTCCGGGGGCATTCATAAGTCCAAATGGAACCACCAGGTATTCGTAATGTCACGTTGGGGTATTGAAAGCTGTCTTCCATTTGTCCCCCTCCCGAATTCGGACAAGATGATATGCATTGCGCAGGTCGAGCTTGGTGAAGTACCTGGCCCCCTGAAGAAGTTCGAAGCCGGTTAACATTAGAGGGAGAGGGTACCGGCTCTTTATTGTGATGTCGTTAAGGCCCCTATAATCAATGCACGGACGAAGGGAACCATCTTTTTTGGCCACGAAGAAGAACCCAGCCCCTGCCGGAGAAGAGGAAGGGCGGATAATACCTGCAGCGAGGGATTCTGTGATGTACTGGTCCATGGTTTGGCGTTCTTTGGATGACAGGCAGTATAGACGGCCCTTGGGGGGAGTGGTGCCTGGTAGCAGGTCAATGGCGCAGTTGTATGGGCGGTGGGGGGGAAGGGATACCGCACGCGATTTGCTGAAAACTGGACACAAAAACTGGAGGGACACGGGTGAGGTCCGGTGGCTCTACCGCGGGGGCAGGATGGAGGCATGGCTTGGTGGCAGCTCGTAAACATGATGAGGAACAAGCGGAGCTCCAGGCTATGATCGAGTTCCTGGCCCAATCAATGTGTGGGTTGTGTTGCATTAACCAGGGAAGGCCTAGGACGACCGTGGCATGCGATCCTTCCATGATAAACAGCGATGTCCGTTCCGAGTGGTTGCCCGAGACCCTTAGGCCTATGAGGGTTCTGTGAGTGATAGGTGGGAGCAGACTCCCATCGAGGGCCTGGACCTTGAGGTGGTTCTCCAAGGGCAGCGCGGGGATACCCAGAGCCTTGGCTGCGGCTGCATTCAGCAGATTGCGATCTGAGCCGGAGTCGACCAGTACATGCACTAGGTGGGTCTGCTGCTCATGGATGAGAAAGATAGGAAGCAGGTGGCGTTGGTCTGGGTGCCTTCATGGAGTCTCGCCCTCTAGTGCTCCCAGCTGAACTAGAGGGTGCCTCCTTTTGCTGGACAGTACTTGAGCAGGTGTCCTGGTTTCCCGCAGTAGAAGCAGGCTCCTTCCACTCGGCGGCGGTGGCGCTCCTCTGGCGTGCGTCTATTCGACCGGCCAGATCCATAAGCTCCTGGAGGGACGAGGGGAGCTCTCGGGAGACTAGCTCATCTTGGAGTATCTCAGTCAGACCTTCAAGAAAGACGTCGCACAGGGCTCACTCGTTCCAACCGCTGGAAAGGGCCAGGGTCTGGAACTCAATGGCATAATCGTAGGCCGAGTGTGAGCCTTGACGGAGCTTCAGCAGTTTTCGACCCGCCTCCCTGCCATGGCACGAGCGGTCAAACACTCTCCTCATTTCTTTGGTGAAGCTCTCATAACTGGAACAGCAGGGGTCATGAGCATCCCAAAGCGCGGTGCCCCATTCCCGGGCACGTCCTGACAGGAGCATGATGACGTATGCCACCTTGGACCGTTCCGTGAGCACTGAGACAGAAAGGAGCGACAGGTGCTCGGATCTCCTTCGTAGGTGGGAGGGGCGGGGAGGCATGGCTCTTGTTGCATTGATGCTTGTAGTTGGGTGAGTTGAAGCATGTGGAGCTTGGACGTGACATCAGCGAGAGACTGCTTGGTGCTGAGTAACTCCTGCTGATGAGCTCCAAGCAGAGCACCTTGACTCTCCAATGCCGCTCTCATACGGTCAGTATCCGCTGGATACATAGCTGGCTGGATTATTCTGTCACGCACCCAGCAGAAAGGGGTGAATCCAGGCGCGGATATTGACTGTAACGTGATCCGGGGTGCGTGGTCGGGAAGCGTAGCAAGTGTCGAACACTATGTAATCAGTCCGTGAAACGTCAAAACCAAAACATGAAGAGAGAGCCGTAGTCAAAAGGAAGGCGCGAGATCAAAAACCGAGAAGTCACTGGAGCGAGGAAAACGAAACCAAAACGCGAGACAAAAGCCGTAAATCAAAGGGAGAAGCGTGGGTCGAAACCGGAAGATCAGATTGCCGAGCGAACAAACCAAATTGAGAGGCGAAGGTCAGAAACGAGTAAAAAACAAAGCGAGGTCGTAAACGTGAAGACAATGAAAGTAAACGCGAGAGAATCAAAGTATAAATACAGGATAATCCAGCGATTTAAGCAGAGTGTAGCGTGTGCTTAAATCACTGGAGTAATCAGAGGAGGAGATGAGAAACAGGTGCGTCGGCGGGGCGGAAACGGAGGCATGGGAAAGAATACATGACAGGCTGGGAAAAACACATGAGCACGTGAGGAAAGTGACAGCGTGGGAAAAAAGTTAAATAAATAAATAAACAAACAGGTCGTGGGAAAGACGTGACACATGACAGCAGATATTCTACCATGAAGGCCTGATTCACACAGTCTCCTCTTAACAGTTGTTCTAGAGATGTGTCTGCTGCTAGAACTCTGTGTGGCGTTGACCTGCTCTCTGATCTGAGCTGCTGTTAACCTGCGATTTCTGAGGCTGGTGACTCGGATGAACTTATCCTCCGCAGCAGAGGTGACTCCTGATCTTCCTTTCCTGGGGCGGTCCGCATGTGAGCCAGTTTCTTTGTAGCGCTTGATGGTTTTTGTGACTGCATTTGGGGACACTTTCAAAGTTTTCCCGATTTTTCGGACTGACTGACCTTCATTTCTTAAAGTAATGATGGCCACTTGTTTTTCTTTACTTACACTCTAAAAAATGCGTTGTTTTTAACCCAGCTGCTGAATAAATATTGGACCAACTATATGCGGGGTTAATTTAACACAGGAAAATGGGTTATTTATTTAACCCAGCAAGATGGGTAAAATATTTAATCCAAATGCTAGGTCATATTTAACTATAATGCTGAGTTAATTCTACCTCACAAATAGGTTATTATTATTTTTATGTTTTACATGTCTATGGGTAAAACAGTTTAAACAGTTTAATTACTTTGATATACTGGTCTATTACAAAAGAAAACACCAAGTTTTGCAAACCATACATATATGCAATAAACAACAACCAATTAATTGTACAAAACAAAGAAAAATATTTATTTTTCAAAAGCACAAGATCAGATAATACAAAACAAGTTCAACAGCGACATAATTACTGAGAATTGCCTGAGAGCAGTGCTGGTCATTATCTGCCAACATCAGGATGTAGGTGTACGGCCTCGACTGACAGATATTCCATGGTGTTGGTTCCAACCTTAGAAAGAAAGAAAGTAAAAGTTTATGGAAAAATTCAAGAGGGTTGGCTAGTATGCATATTTGAAAGATGATTAGTGTTTTGTAACACCTCAGCTATTTTATATGTGTTTGCTAACGCTAGCAACCTAGCTAAATGCTAGCGTCATGCTGGCACTACAGTTAACAGTTTAGCGTTCATTCATCACTTTACAATCTTCATACATCCTGCAAGCATTCTACAAAGAAAGCTAAAAAGCTCAGACATTTTTGCAGTTTCTTTCATACACAGGTGCGGTTCTTTGGTTTGGCTAGTTAGCAGCCATTGTCAGATAAACTAGCATGTTATAGCACAGACCAGGCTGAAAGTTTGAGTGTAACACGGTAACAGTAATAAATGTTACATACAGTGAACAAATTCAGTCATAGGTGAGTGAAAGTGTGTATACAGACCTTATATTGAACGTTTACATTTCCTCTTAAATGCGTGAGGAGGAAGAAAAAAAGACACGAAGCTGACAGCCACTGAATAGACCGGTGAACTTCGGGGGAGGGCCGGTCTGATCTGTGATGTTAGCTGTCGCTAGCTAACCCAACTCCAACCCAGCAAGCTGGGTTAAACAAAAAGTACCCAACTCCCTGTAAATAACCCAGAAATATTACCCAACAGGGGCAACCCAGCGTTTGGGTAGTAAAAACAACCCAGCATTTTTTAGTGTGTAGCTGCTTTTTTCTTGCCATAATACAAATTCAACCTCTTTGAATGAGAAGGTGTGTCCAAACTTTTGGTCTGTACTGTGTGTATATATATATATATATACATACGTGGACAAAATTGTTGGTACCCTTCGGTCAATGAAAGAAAAACTCACAATGGTCACAGAAATAACTTTAATCTGACAAAAGTAATAATAAATAAGAATTCTATGAATGTTAACCAATGAAAGTCAGACATTGCTTTTCAACCATGCTTCAACGGAATTATAAAAAAAATGAACTCATTGAAGTTCATGGAACAGGTCTGGACAAAAATGATGGTACCCCTAACTTAATAGTTTGTTGCACAACCTTTTGAGGCAATCACTGCAATCAAACGATTCCTGTAACTGTCAATGAGACTTCTGCACCTCTCTGCAGGTATTTTGGCCCACTCCTCATGAGCAAGCTGCTCCAGTTGTTTCCGGTTTGAAGGGTGCCTTTTCCAGACGGCATGTTTCAGCTCCTTCCAAAGATGCTCAATAGGATTGAGGTCAGGGCTCATAGAAGGCCACTTTAGAATAGTCCAATGTTTTCCTCTTAGCCATTCTTGGGTGTTTTTAGCTGTGTGTTTTGGGTCATTGTCCTGTTGCAAGACCCATGACCTGCGACTGAGACCCAGCTTTCTGACACTGGCCAGCACATTTCTCTCTAGAATCCCTTGATAGTCTTGAGATTTCATTGTACCCTGCACAGATTCAAGACACCCTGTGCCAGATGCAGCAAAGCAGCCCCAGAACATAACAGAGCCTCCTCCATGTTTCACAGTAGGGACAGTGTTCTTTTCTTGATATGCTTCATTTTTCCGTCTGTGAACATAGAGCTGATGTGCCTTGGCAAAAAATTCCATTTTTGTCTCATCTGTCCTTTATGACATTCTCCCAGAAACTTTGTGGCTTGTCAACATGTAGTTTGGCATATTCCAGTCTGCCTTTTTTATTATTTGTTTTCAACAATGGTGTCCTCCCATGTAGTCCACTTTGGCTCAAACAATGACGGATGGTGCGATCTGACACTGATGTTCCTTGAGCATGAAGTTCACCTTGGATCTCTTTAGAAGTCTTTCTAGGATCTTTTGTTACCATTCGGATTATCCGTCTCTTTGATTTGTCAGCAATTTTCCTCCTGCGGCCACGTCCAGGGAGGTTGGCTACAGTCCCATGGATCTTAAATTTCTGAATAATATGTGCAACTTTAGTCACAGGAACATCTATCTGCTTGGAGATGGTCTTATAGCCTTTACCTTTAACATGCTTGTCTATAATTTTCTTTCGATTCTCCTGAGACAGCTCTTTCCTTCGCTTCCTCTGGTCCATGTTGAGTGTGGTACATACCATGTCACCAAACAACACAGTGACTACCTGGAGCCCTATATATAGGCCCACTGACTGATTACAAGATTGTAGACACCTGTGATGCTAATTAGTGGACACACCTTGTCCCTTTGGTCACATTATTTTCAGTATTTTCTAGGAGTACCATAATTTTTGTCCAGGCCTGTTGGCGTGTTGGGCTGTTGAGTTTATTTTTTAAAATAATTCTGTTGAAGCATGGTTGAAAAGCAATGTCTGACTTTCATTGGTTAACATTCATAGAATTTTTTTAAATTATTACTTTTGTCAGATTAAAGTTATTTATGTGACCATTGTGGGTTTTTCTTTCATTGACCGAAGGGTACCAACACTTATATATATATATATATATATATATATATATATATATATATATATATATATATATATATATATATATATATATATATATATTTATTTATTTATTTGGGTCAAAAAATCACAACTGAATCCACCCTTCTGATGGGATCAGGATAATCCTGTTTTTTTTTTTTTTTGATCAAATAGATCCCAATCTGAGTTCAAAGTTTTGAATAACCCAAAGGGCAGGTTTGATCCAAATCAAATGTAAAATTGGATTATGTGGTCTGATCTTAATTCAGCATCCCTCTTTTACTTTTGAAAAACCCATTTCCAAGATTTGATCCAATCCGTGATCCAAAATCCCACTGGATTACTTTGGAAAAACTGGGCCCAGGTTTATCTCCTCACTGAGGCAAACACACTTTGCAAACTCACTTTTGTTTTACAAAACCAAACCAGAGTCCTATGATTATTGTTATATATTTACTCAGTATAATACGATTTAAATAATGTCCATCAATAACTGAGGGTTGTTTGGTTTAATCTTCCCTTTTATTATTATTATTATTATTATACTTTTTTTTTTTAGTAGTAGTAGTAGTATCAGAGACAGTTCTATAATTTCTATACCTAATACAATAACAATAATTTTTTTCTTCATGTTTTTCGAAACAAAATGTGAATTCAATAATGATGGTGAGAGTGATAATGGTGGCTGTAAATATTACAGCACAAATCACCTTCCCAATCAGTGCGTTCTGGACCTGATTTCCTCTAGGTGTCCTTATGGTCCTTTCAAAAAGTCTACTCTGAAATAAGTATTCAATAATCAAATATTAACCAAAGCATTGTCTTAAAGCAGCTTCGGAGCAATTCAGAGCAAGTCAGAGCAGAGCAGCAGAATAAGTACATATTTGCTGTGCTTTTAAAAGGAAACCAATGAATTAAAAAGCAGCGTGAGACATGCAGTAGTTTAAAATGGAAAAACTAAAAAAACTGAACACTGAATTTTAAAATTATATTTTTAAAAAGTTCCTTCTTATTTTGCATGTATTGAATATGTGGATATTTAAACAGTTTGACAACAAAATGAGATAAAAGCCATATTCAAGCTTTATTATTTTTATTATCCACCGGCACACATGGTGTTTTTTTCAAAACATTTTTGTTGAACATTGCAATAAATTCTTCTTTTAGAAGCTTCAAACTATGAAAGTAATATTTATGAAAAACAGTTAAGCAAGACATGCGGGTACTTGCCACTGATACAGGTATTGTCTGTTACACCCCGTTCTCCAATCAGGATTTCTGAACTCTCTTATAACTTTATGGGACCACTGACATATCTCAAACTGGTTATGCTGTAAAAAAAAAAAAAAAAGTAAAATATTGTTTTTAATGTTTCTCACTATTTTCCATCAACTTTGTAATTAAAAAGCTTTTATGTGCATCAAAACTCAACAAGTTTTGCCTTGATCTAATTTGATGCCAATGACGCACTACAAAACACAATCAAAGCAAGAGTTAGATTTATTTTTTATTAAAACTCAACTGACGTTTTATTCATTCTAGATTTCATTATAAAAACAAAACAAAACAAAAAAAAAAAAAACATAATTGCAGGCTCATTTATCCATTGTGCCACAGCAGTGGGAGATTGAGGTATAACTTGTTGCACAATCATGCAAAATTCACACTAATATAACAAACAATTTTTGCCATTTATGCTTCTTAACATCCTTGCTACTGGAATAAATAATATACAAAAATGTTTTCTAACAGCTTGTAATATTTTTACTTCCTCTTCTTTGTCTTCTTCTTCTTTTTTTTATACAACTTTTTATTTATTTATTTATTTTTTTACAAAACTCCTAAAATGGAGTTTTAATTTTGCAGTAAAACTATTAATTAGCTGATTACTGTGAAAGTTGAACACACAGTGTCCCTGAGGTTTACAGTGAAATGTTTAATTTTCTGTTGATTAGAAATTTATTGAAGAATGAAAGAACAAGAGGAAAAGAGAGCAGTGAAGAAAAAAAAAAACTTGCCATAACTTTCTTTTTCTGTTTTGATGTTTTTGGGCTCTTGTTACTGCAGACTTCTGAAGGAGATCTGAAGTCCTGCTGCAGCTCTGATCCCAAAATATCACTCTCCACATCTCCACATTCATACACTTTGCAAACTCAGTTTGATGTGTTACAAAACCAAAGTGTGACCCTTTAGGTCCAGAGTCATGGGATTAGTATCGTCAATGTATTATATTAACTCACTATAATAAGGTTTAAACAATGTCCATTAATAGTGTTTACAACAGCTGAGGGTTGTTTGGTTTCGTTATTATCAATTATTATTATTATTATTATTATTATTATTATTATTATTATTATTATTATTATTATCAGAGACATTTCTATCATTTCTACAACTAATGAAAAATCCAGGATTTTTTCATGCTTTTTATGATGTTTTAAGCATACTCTCAAGAATGATCTTTCATTAAAAAAAAAAAAAAAAAAATATATATATATATATATATATATATATATATATATATATATATATATATATATATATATATATATATATATATAACATCAGACATTTATATTTAAAAGTTACAACATAAATATAAAATAAAATAATTCCATCATACATATCAAACTTTTAAAACACAAATATTAAATGTTTAAAACATCCCAAATTAGAAAGGAAGATGAGTTAATTCTGTGAGACAGTACATTAAGCAACACAGTACAACGATCTTGGGCCGAATCGCTTTTGTCAGTCACGTCATGAGGCATAAACCAGTTTCATACCATAAGTCGCCTGCTATGGAACTATAGTTTTTTTTTAAAAACGAGATGAAATGTTCATGAACTCATTTCCAGAGACATAATTTGGGCAAATATTTTCCATTTTTCCATATAATAATGATACAACTTTTATGACCGCTCTCTTGTACAAAAAGAATAACCTCATGTTTGGAAAGAAAAGAAAAGTATGAAAACATATCAGTGTCAGAATTGAGTCTACCACCAGTAGGAGATTCTCCGGACTAATGTTAATCATTGCAGCTAGCGTATGATAATGTGCAGCGTTAGTGCAAATCGAGCTCAAATCTTTTATATGAATGTAGATTCACTGAAATCAGATTTAAATGAGCAAAATGTTGTTTGCTAACGTGCTAGTAGTACCCTATCGTTATTAAGCTGTTACATGCTGTTAAAAAGGGGTGTAGAGCTCAACCTTGAGAGATCCACAGGGAACCTCATCAGCACTCGTGTCTAGGGACACGGCTGATCCTTGGGTTTCACCTGTGTGACTCTCTAAACAGTGATGCGAGTTTTTCCCCAGCATCTTGAGAAATCAGTTCCACAAACTAGTCTTTTCACGATCGTCAGAACCAGTGCTCTCGCGATCCAATGATGACGATGGTGAGGGTGATAATGGTGGCTGTAAATATTGCAGCGCAAATGATCTTCCCAATCAGAGGGATCTGGTTCTGATTTTCTTTAGGAGTCCTTACAGTCCTGGCAAAAAGTCTACTCTGAAATAAGAGAAGCAGAATCAAGTATTAACCACAGCATTGTCTTGAAGCAGCTTCACACCAAAACAAATGTAAGATGCGGATTATAAGACTTCTAAAGCATTAGAGACCTGGCATGAGCAACAGGAAAGTCTTTACAGCAAGAACAAGTCTACAGAATGCCTTTAAGAAACCCGAAGTACACGTACACAACTGAGCAGCCGGTCCGCTCTCTGGTCCAGTTCGTCGAGATTGTCCCCGCGTGCTTCGGTCATGATCACGTTATTATGCACGATGACCCGCACGTCATCCACTTCCTGCTGGAGCTTCTGCAGCAGGGGTTTTCTCTCCTCCTGAACACAAACTGATTTGTTACATTTCCAAATGCATGGAGTGAACATGATTGTTGATCCAATTGCCTGTCTTTGTGAAAACATAGATCAGATAAAGCTTCAGCACATCAAAAAATATGAAGTAATCCCAGTGAAAATATTCCATTCATCTTTGAAGGTTCAGTTTCATAGTCTACTTCATTTTTTTTTGGGGGGGGGGGGGGGGGGGGGGGGGGGGGGTTGGTGGGGGGGGGAAGTCATGTGCCGTGCTTCCATGTCAGTTCCTTGACGATTTTGTTGTTTTTCTATCTTCCGCATATTCTGTCTTGGTAAACTGCTGAGTTGATTGGTTATGTTGAGTGACCCGTAGAGCCACGCCCACCAAGAGAGAATGAATACTGACAAGTGTGTGGAGATATTTCAAGAGTTTGACAGCAAAATGACATAAAAGCCATAATCAGATTTTGTCATCGCAGTCACACATGGTGTCTATAATAAAAATGTGTTTGTTGAAAATCACCTCATATTCTTCTTTTGCAAGCTTTGAAAACTATGAAAACATTATTTGCGAAATAAAATTAAGCAGAGAGATAATGCTGCAACACTCGATGATGTGCCAATGCTAAAGCACATGATCGCTTTGTGTACAAAGCAAACACAACTGCAGGTGGGTTTATCAGTTCTGTCAAACCTGTGGAAGATGATGGAATTATAGATTTTTACTGTGCAAAAAAAAAAAAAAAAAAAAAACAGTTTTACAAAATTTACCCTGAAATAACACAAACAATTTTGCCATAATATTATAATGCCCAATCATGCTTCTTAACATCCTTGCGACTCGAATGAACAGTGCACAAAATATTCTCTAACAGCCTGTAATATTTTTTCTTCTTTGTCATCATCATCATCATCATCATCATCATCATCATCATCTTCTTCTTCTTCTTTCTTCTTCTCCAAAAAACAAGAAATCTCACTTTCTGAGTACAACGGTTAATGTGGTCAGATTACTATGAGAATTAACACACACCACTAACTTCTGTACAGTGAAACATGATTAATGTTTTGTTGATTCAAAAATTATTAAACAATGAACAAAGAGGAAGAAGCAAAGACAGCAGTTTAAAAAAAAAGAAGAAAAAAAAAGAAACTTACCATAACTGTTGTATTGTGCTCCTGTGATTGCTGGCTTGTGAAGGAGATCTGGAGTCCTGCTGCAGCTCTGGTTCCTGATATCTGGGCTCCTTGTTTTCTTATGTGTGTATATATATATATATATATATATATGTGTGTGTGTGTGTGTGTGTGTGTGTGTGTGCATGTGTGAGCGATTTTATCCGTGATAAATGATTAAAACTTTTCAACCTCGTGCTTTTGCCAGGGAGTGTTTGTGTATGTGTGCCCGCCTTATCTAGGTTGCCAGATTGATGTCACATTAAGGGCAAATTGTCAGATTTCAGATCTCGAACTCATGGTGCAGGTCTGACACATTTCTATGCTTAGCAAGGTTTTCCCACACTTTGCGAACTCAGTTTGGTGTGTTATAAAACCAGACCATGACCCTTCAGGACTGGAGTCACACCATCATTATTATGAATGTAGCATATTAACTCTACTATATGATTTGAATGATGATCATCATTCAAGTTTACTGCAGGGGAGTTTATAAATATATTAAAACTATCTATTTTATAAAATACATATCTATACCCAAAGTAATTCTCCTGATATTCTGTTAATAATTAATACGTCTCATAATACTAAACTAATAGAGCAACTAAAGTTATTCATCCAAAAAAAATCACCTAAAAATAAATGTTTCTGAATAATTATTATATGCATTATTAACGTTATCATCTAATTAGGTACATTCGATTCCACCGAGCAAAATACAAACAAACAAACAAACAAACAAAAATAAATCACAGTAATAAATAATCAGTGATTCATATTTTTATGGACATGCTGTAAAATGAGTTAAGCATTAAATCAAGCGAAATTCATTTCAGACATTTTATTAATCACCTTCTGTAATATTAATACATTAAGACATTTTACAAAGTTTTTTTTTTTTCCAAAGTACATTTTATGAGATGTTTAACCAAGTTAAAGGAGCTAAAGTCAATAATAATTGTTTTATTAATAATGACCCACCATAAAAATAACATTTATATGCATCGTATAAATAAACAAGAGTATTAATTAATTATTTATTATTTATTATTTATCCTCACCATTGCTTATAATTAATGTGACACAACCATCCACAAAAAAATTGTGGCTATCTGGCAACCCAGTGTGGTTACACTCCTGTGTGCGTGTGTGTGGGTGTGTCTTATCCCCATCTTTCTTCAGTTACATTCACACTTTCACTTTCATGTGCTGGGCAGGAAAACCCCAAACCAGAGGAAATCTCATCGCTGAAAGATTTAAACTGTACTGAAGTGTTAAATCACTCTGGCATTTCCAAACTGTAATTTCTTCAAGTGTAGCACAAATTTCTCTTTTCCATACTAAAGCATTGCAGATCTTATTACTTAAATCCACCACGTCATGTAATTAATAAAACCCCCTGCAACATGCTGATGTAGGAAAGTAATCAAGATGATTGTAGTTAATAATGTCACGTTCTGCATTTTATGTCCTTATTCCGTGAACAAGTTAGTTCCTGTTCGTACTTATGTTACAGTCGCTATAAATGCAAATCTTCCTTAGCCAGGATCTTTTTATTTTTAATGTATTGGGTTTAATGAGAGCTTGTTAGTTTGGGGCATTGGTGGCTCAGTGGTAGGTTTTTCTCGCCTACCATGCAGAAGGCACGCGTTTGATTCCCACCCAATGCCATCCAGTTGGATGGTCTGTGGCTCATGGGCACATCCAAAAGACTGACTACAGTAAGAGCTTGTTAGTTGTCCTGTCACTGTCACAACAAAATCAGTAACATGACCTCATCCCATGTCTCATAGATTTCTTGTTGCACTTTAATAGCATTTTTTTTTTTTTTTTTTTTTTTACCAAGTCCTCTTCATCCAGACAGCCTAGGCCTAAATTAGTAAAATCACCAGTTTTGTGCTCAGGGAGAATCATAATACTGTACATGACATATACTGTTTTAATGCTTTTGGCCACCACTGTACAGTATGTCTGTCTCATAAATATTTATGCTTCACACTGATAAAGATTGCAGTAATATGTTTAGTTTTAACAAACTGGCGGGGGGGGGGGGGGGGGGGGGGGGGGGGGGTTGTTGGACTGATGGAGTGGAAAAATTCAAAACACTCCTAAATCTAAAAAAGAAGAAGAGGAAGAAGGAAGACTTAGTACCAAGTAAAATATATGTCAATCAGACAGTGTGTTTTTTCAACCACCAAAATCCCCTCAACACCGATTCAAAATATTTATCATCATTACGCTATAAGAGTTCCGCTTTTGTCGTCACCAGAGCTGCTGCTGCCATATTGCACTCAGCGTGCGCTGTTATAGAAAACTAATCGCGTGGTGAAGATGTGTGATGGAGCAGAGTTACAGTTACCCCAACAGTGCTTATTTTCCCCTCACAGTGCATCCTGAAGCAAATTTGACGAGGACTGTATTCTCGTTTATTTGAATCGTAATTAAATGAGGTGTGTTTGAATTGAATTAGTTGAATCAACAAATGTATTGCACCCCCCCCCAAAAAACATATAAACAAACAGAGGCCTGTTCTACATCTGAGCGTTAATGTTATTTTATAATTAAATTGATCGGATAAAGAGGAAACGACTGACAGAAAATTGTCACGAAAAATTTATGAACTTATTATGTTCGTGACTGCTTATGTGATGTTCACGTACAGTAGACAAGGTCACTTGAGGTCATTCATAGACCGAGAATCAAAGACTGAGATGTTACATGTATGATTTCCTCATTTTATATTGATACAAAAATGTCTTGTTATTGTTGCAAGGATGGGAAAAGACAAATGGAAAATGTGTTACTTTCACTATTTAATAAAAAGAAAATGAGAAAATGTTTAAAGTCCCTAAAACAGTCCTGAGCAGCTTCTGTCTCCAAATGACTAAACTTTGTTTCCAAATAAAAACCCTCAAATTTTTCCACCTTTGCTGGTTGACCACAATCCTGGATTCCAACAGCCAACAGGAAACATAACGAGGCTTGGGGTCTTGGGTTCACTCTCAGGCTAGTGTGTGTGATGTTTCTGCTGGGGGATTCCACCAGCTTCTAGTGTGCCTTTTCACTTCTCACAAACACATAATAAAAACTTCCCTGTAGGTCCGGATGACAGTGTGTGAACTGGTATCCCATTCACTTTGTTTTCCCATCAAGTCTACAGAAATATCATGAGTGAAATGAGATAAAAAAAAATTACGACTTCCTGAAATTACAAGGCTTTAACACCTGGTGTCTGTGTCTTTTTGGCAATCTACAGCTGTGCTACTGCTGTTTATGTTTATTATAGTTATTATTTCAGAATATTTCTCAAATTGAGAACTAACGTGACCTTTGAGTTGAGTTAGATGAGTCTGGGGTGTGTTTGGACAGTGTAAAAAAGTTGGCTGTTGACTGTGTATTTGTGGCTCATGTTCGATGAGTTAAAGTTGATGTAGAGCCATCATCTCTTGAATGAATAAAAACATTATTTGTACAAATGCATAGCATATTCGCTAAACGGTTTTACAGCACTGCAAAACTTATATCTATGCGAGTTCGATTCCCGGGTGGTGCTGTAACCTCTCGCAGCCGGAGCTCTAGAGAGAGCTGATTGGCCGAGCTCTGTCAGAGGGGAGGGATGAGAGGTACTTGGTGCTCCCGTATTAAACACGACTCTACGGCCAATCAGGGGCCGCACCCCCAATGGCGTGTGAGCGAGCACTTCGAAGTAGTACTGAGGGGTAGTAGCTTAACGTGGGAGCTCCTAGTAATGGGGAGGAATTGGACATGGGGGAGAAAATCTGGGAAAAATCCAAAATAAATAAATAAATGAAATGAAATTAAAAACAAACCAAATTTATTTGAAGACAATTTTTACTAAAATTTTTACGCAAAAAAAAAAAAATTCATTCTATTGTTAGAGAATTCTGCTAGGTTAAGGAATGTATGATGCCTTGCAAAAGTATTCATACCCCTTAAGAAGTCCCATTTGCAGTTTGCGACAAGCCATGTGGAACTGCAAATGGAACTTCTTATAGCTTTCTTTCAACAATGGCTTTCTCTGCCAGTCTTCCATAAAGGCCAGATTTGTTGTGTGCACGACTAATAGTTGTCCTGTGAACAGATTCTCCCACCTGAGCTGCGGATCTCTGCAGCTCCTCCAGAGTTACCCTGGGCCTCTGGGCTGCTTCTCTGATTAATGCTCTCCCTGCCCGGCTTGTCAGTTTAGCTGGGCGTCCATGTCTTGGTACTGTAGGTTTGCAGTTGTGCATACTTTTTCCATTTTCGGATGATGGATTGAACAGCACTCTTTTAGGTTCTTGAAGAGCGGATGACTCGATCATTTGGTGGTGCAGCTTGTGAGCATGAGGGCGTAAAACCGTCAGAGAAAGCGCGACGGCAATGAAGCCAGCGCTCAATGAGCTCTAAAGAGCCCGAAGAGTCTTGGCGAAAAAGCGACATCCCACGGGTAATTGGCCCAATCAGATGTTGTTGCAGGGCTTTAAACCTTACCACTTTATCCCTGACCTGTCTGGTGTGTTCCTTGGACTTCATAATGCTGTTTGTTCACTAATGTTCTCTACCAAACCTCTGAGGGCTTCACAGAACAATTTAATTAGTAGTGTCAGAGTAAAGGGGGATGAATACTGTGGGAATAATGTGGGAGCACTAAGTACCTCTCATCCCTCCCCTCTGAGAGAGCTCGGCCAATCAGCTCTCTCTAGACCTCCGGCTGCGAGAGGTTACAGCACCACCCGGGATTCGAACTAGCGATCTCCGGATGATAGGCCTCGCGCTTTAACCAAATACTCCCTTTTCTCTCATGGTAATCACAATTTTCTTAGAATTGATTATTTATTACTTATCAGAACGTTTCAAGCTGCAAACCGTGATATTGGCTCATGCTCCAGCTTATAAATGTCTATAAACCTCCCTGATCTGGCGCTTTCATTCATCCTTGGTGGCAGCTGATGATTTCATGAATAGACACAAGAACAGGTTTTTTTTCTTAAACACAAATAAAACACCTGAAGTGAATAGTGAAAAAAACTGGCCGACCAAAATAAGGAAATAGATGAGCTGTATGCTCTGTTTAAAAATCCTAATCTGTATAAAAAGCGTGTAAAATTGCAAACTAAATTTGAACTCATTTCAACACATGTAATTGAACGTCAATTATTAAAGAGTAGGATTTTATTTACCAATTTTTGCATTCATAGGGACAATTCGGGAAACTATTAGCTAAGAGCGCAGCAACACATTACAAAAATTCGAATGTAGGATCGTAGCCTTACTACTGAATATTAATGATGCATTTAGGAATTTTACTCTCGATTATGTACCTCTGAATTCCCAGGGGACTGGAGAACGCACGATGTTATATAATACAATTATACAATTTTTGTTATCTGTTATCACGCAGATGAGGAAGAGGAACCAGACCTGTTGAGTCTGGTTCCTCTTAAGGTTTCTTCCTATTGCCATCTCAGGGAGTTTTTCCTTGCCACTGTCGCCGTCACCCTTGGCTTGCTCATCAGGGACAATCTCATTATCTAGACACATTTTTCTTACACATACACACTTCCTTCAATTTTTTCTTGATTTTCTTTTCATTTCTGTGAAGCTGCTTTGAGACAATGACCATTGTTAAAAGCGCTATAGAAATAAAATTGAACAGAACTTCCTGAATCAACTAAATATCCCAATACTGTCCCCTGATTCTAGATCAAGATTGGAAGAGGCCATATCACAGGAGGAAGTAACTTCAGCTAACTCATTGCAAACTGGTAAGTCCCTGGGTCCTGACGGCTTCCCTGCAGAGTTTTTAAAAAAATCATTCTCCTCATACCTTGCACCACAACTAGCTTTGGTTCTATATGAATCTTTTAAGCAAGGTAAACTGCCTGCTTCATTTAATGAGGCTCGTATCACCCTGTAGCAAAGAGAGATAATGATTCACCAGAGTGCTCTTCATATAGACTAATTTCTCATCCTAATGGGTGTTAAAATGACTAAAGCCTTAGCTCGGAGATTAGAGAATGTTTTACGTTCAATTATATCTGATGACCAGACCAGTTTTATCAAAACCACCATTCTAACTTAAATATTCGTTGCCTTATGAATATCATGAATATACTGTACCATTAGAGGGGATTTCAGAGAGTGTCCTTTCTTTGGATGCTGGACAGACTTCTGACCGTCTGGAATGGGAGTATTTATTTAAGGTGTTCGAAAATTTTTATTTTGGACCAAGTTTTATCACTTGGGTCAGATTATTATATTCAAGTCCAATCGCTTCAGTTTTGACTAATTTTAACCAATCAGCCTTCAGCGGGGAACTCGTCAGGGGTGTCCTCTTAGCCCATTACTCTTTGACCTTGCCATTGAGTCACTAGGAATCTCATTCTGTAGTTGCAGGAATGTAACTGGGATTTGGAGGCCGGGCAAAAAACATAAGGTTTCCCTTTATGCAGATAATCTTTTACTTTTCATAGCAAATCCAACCTCCTCCCTGAACATCTATGTTGTCATTGCTAAGTGAATTTTGCCATTTTTGGGGATATAAATTGAATTTACACAAAAGCAAACCTTTTCTGCTAAACTGTGCAGCACTAACAACAGGAATGTACAACCTTACTTTCAAGATAGTGAAAAATCAGTTTGCCTATCTTGTATAACAGTTACAGCACATTTTTGAAGAAAATTTTATTGGGCTGAAATTTAATGACAAATTAAAGTTCTTCTTAAATTTTTATATCTTTTGCAGTTCGTACCTGATTTTGTTTCCAAATCTTACTTTGAAAAAAAAAAAAGACAAAAAAAAAAAAAATGACATTGGATTCAAATACCTTTGGAAAGGTAAACATCCTTGATTGACCAAGTCCTTACTTCAAAGATCTACAGTAAAAAAGACGGTGGCATAACTCTACACAATTTTTTTTTTTTTTTTTAGTACTGGGCAGCAAACATTCGATGTCTCACCTTTTGGGCACATTTTATCACCAACCTAATTGGCCAACCTGGGTGGAAATGGAGAGAACCGCTGTCAAAAACCTCTTTTGTCTCTGTATTCCTTGGATCTGCACTCCCCATCGCCTCAATTAAATTAATCAATACTTCAGTTATTAGGCATACCTAATCACAGTGGCGCAGGGATCTTGTGTCCTGTTTGTCCCTGGAGAAGATTCACTACTCAATCCATGATTCAGACTTGACATTTTAACAGGTGTGGGGGCCCTTCCTTTACTGTTTTAATATAAAATGTATAGTTGAATCAATTTTTTATTTAAATGGTGTATTTATCATCTCCTCTCTTCTTTGCATACAAACCCAGACTTCCAGCTTCATGTTTTTGTTTCTTTCTTTCTCTTATTTAAATCTAAGTCTAGCCTTTCTTGGAGTTAGGGAGGGGTAGGGTGCAGGTGGAGGGGTTTGTAAGGGGTTTACAGTAGAAGTGTACAAGTGTGCCTTGAAGCGCACACTACGTACAGGACATGTTTGCTTTGATATGTCTCTGTTTGAAATCAATAAAAATATTATTGATAAATGTATTATTATTATTATCTTTTTTTCATCGTTTAACTTCTACTATAATTATGCTTGACCTTGTGTTGATCTATCACATAAAATTCTAATAATGTACATAATATACTTTTGCAAGGCACTGTATTTCTTTGAATAAGTTAAATTATTTGCTGATAGAACAAAACGTTTTAAATCGTCTTAAGACAATTTGACTAGAAATAAGTTTAAATCTTTTATTTGGTGATGTGTAACTTTTTTTTTTTAAATAAAAGGAATTTTCTATGAATTTGACATATATTTCAATGTGGCATGTTTTTACAGTAAGAAATCCAGATGTTGATCTATAGCAAACAAACCAAGAAAAAAAAAAAAAAACTTAAATGACATGGGGAAAAAACCTAGAGTAAAAACAGCCTGTATGGTGTCTGGATGTTACCAATGCAGAAGTAGGCAGTGAATACTGAAATTCTCTAATGACGGAGAAAGAAACCACATGTTTCATTTAGCGTGACAAGATATTCTGTACACTTTAAACTTTAGTTATCTTTGAACATGAGGTCCCTATTCATCCATTTATAAACTATTAGCATAAGTAGCATAAAAATAAGCTGATCGACTTTAATGTAATCAGCGATATTATTATAATTTCAGGTTGAAGCCCATGTACTCCATGTTTGATGCAAAAAAATAAAATGTTCTAAGTTTCAGTCTCTTATCTCACAGATGAGAAAATCGAAAAAGTAGACCGGATAAAGATTACGTTTTGTCTTAAAACAACTCCAGCACGTTAAAATTTACTTCAACCACTTCAACGCTGTTATTATGTTACTTAACAGTTTGATTTCACTTGTGGTGCAGGTTAAACTTCAGGCAGATATCTAAGTACTGCAAACGTTTCGTTAAATTCTTTGCATGATGCTGTGACATAATCTGGTTGGACAGACATACAAACAGACAGAACATTTTCTGAGACTTGTTTCGGGTCTTCCATTGGATGGAGCGTAAAGTTACTATTGAAAGAATGAGTTCTCACCAAAGTACAGAAAAAAAAAAAACTTTATTTTCTTTAAATAGATGCACATGTAATCAATTTATCCATATTCTGTGTTAATATATTAATAAAAAGTAGATTTATTTGGTGAGGTAGATGAGGTGTACTATAGATGTTCAGGACACTAATAGTGAACAATTAATTTTTTACCTCACTATGTACTAGCAACTACACAAACGTCAAAGCTTTACAAATGATATAATAATCGCTGAAGCGGTGGAAACGTTTACTGGTACCAATGTGCTGAACACACATTTTAATGAAAAAAAAAAAAAAACCCTTTCCTGCATAGCTTAAATAGCTGTTAAGCCCATCTCTCCTTCATCTTCCCTGGCTTTTTGGCTTTTTTTCAAGAGTCCTGGTTTTCTTTGTTTCTCCCTTTAAATTTAAGGATGATGATGATGATGACCACAGCAGCGATGACCAGAGCAGTGATTAATGCGCCTTTCCAGTTCTTACACCGCACAGTATTTTTATTCTTCACTGCCTTATCTTCCATCTTCTGTCTTAATTTGTTAGTTGTCTTTTGAAACAGCAAGGTCTATGGAAAACATGAACAGAATATTTGACTCAACACACAAAACACACAAATAACTTCTTATACAGCAAACAAGCGTTTTGGCATGAATGTTCAGAAAGGTCAAACTGTAGGTACCGTCTTACGCAGCGCTTCTCCTCTCTCATCCAGTTCCTCTAGACTGTACTCTCGCTCTTGGACTTTGTTCATGGTCTCTTGAATGATGACCTGAACCTCCTCTACATCCTCATGACACTGCTGCAGCCGGCCTTTTTTCTCCTTTTGATCACAAACACGACACAAATGCACGTCAGTGGTGGAACAATGCATGGAAATGTCAGCCATTTGAAACTAGATAGGTCCAGACACACTGCACTGCTTGTTTACTGTAGACTTCAGCTCCCAGCATGGTTTTTCTATTTATTTATTGCCTTTGTATCAGCTGCTTACAGTCTGGGCGAGAGGCCAATGCAGCCACTCCACCACCAAAGTTCCTGGTAGAGGTCAGCTTGGTGATCCGCACAGCCTAGCTCCCTCAACATTGCGACTACCAGAGCCCAGCCCAATGACCCCAATCCCTGTAGAGTTCAACATGTCCACATGGGGTGATCTCCCATGGCATGTTCCATCCATGTCCTCCCCTTTAGAAACATCAAAGTAGAACTCAAAACTACATCCAGTCCATTCTCTGCCTCTTCGCCCTCCGCTGCTCAAGACCTAATTTTACCGCAATGTGGAACTTCCCTGTGACCGCCTGCTTGTTTGAGAACTTTGCACCCCCACGGGTAGCTTTGGCACGTAAAACATCAGTGCCAGGCTACTTAATTACTGTCCTGGACCCATTTCAGACTTTGGTTGGTGCATATGGAGCCACGCCATAGAGCTGAGGATATTTCAGGTAAAGTGAAGTAACGAGCCATCTGTCTTGTCCTATCCTGAACCTATATTAACTTTATATTATAGAAAATATAGGATCTGTCACAGCGTCTGGTAGGTAATTTATCTATATAGTATGTCAGCTTTTATGGCTCTATCTTGTCAACAATATATTTTTTTTTAACGAAAGACTGAACCATACCAAAGCAGCCCAGTTAGAGAAACTGTCCTCCTTCACCTTCATATAACCTTCTGAAATCAGGATTGGCTGCTAAAAATCACGTTTTTACTGGATGGAAATGAAGAGCGATTCCTCCGGGCAGACAATATACTTGTTTAATAGATAGTATAACTGAAGATAAAAAATAATAATTTCTTAAAAAGTAAGGACGGGGGCCTCCGAGTGGCGCAGTGGTTAAAGCGCTCGCCCTATCATCCGGAGATCGCTAGTTCGAATCCCGGGTGGTGCTGTAACCTCTCGCAGCCGGAGGTCTGGAGAGAGCTGATTGGCCGAGCTCTCTCAGAGGGGAGGGATGAGAGGTATTTAGTGCTCCCACATTAATCACGGCTCTACAGCCAGTCAGGGGCGTCTGTGAGCTCGCGCAACGGAGGGAGCGGATAGCGCTGTCCTCCGAGTGTGTTACGCCGCCCCCAACGGTGCGCGAGCGAGCAGTTCGAAAAGATGCGGTCGGCTGGCGTCACGTGGTTCGGAGGAAACACGTGATAGTCTTCGGCCCTCCCGGCTGAGTGGTAGTAGTAGCCTTAATGTGGGAGCCCCCTAGTGACGGGGAGGAATTGGACACGACTAAATTAGGGAGAAAATCGGGGAAAAAATCCAAAAAAAAAAAAAAAAAAAAGTAAGGACGGGTATAAAGTTAAAACACCTGCAAAGAGAGATTAATCAAATGATTAACCATCATCTACTCTATTGCACACAAATATTTGTAGTTGATATAATTCAACTGAGGGTTTTTCCAAGAGTCGTAAAATAAGCCTCAATTTATTTGATTTATTTACATCATTAGTAAAATTATTAGCCGAATAAGCTCGCTAATTGCAACAACATTAGCTATTAAATTAATTTCACATGAAATTTTTATGATTTAAGTCAATTTTCAAATGATTCATTTTATGATAAAGTGCATAATTAAGTATTGCACTGATGAGATCAGAGTAAATTATGCAGGAATAGGACACTCACTCCAGTGTTGCAGTATATGTCTTCTAAAATGAAATAAGGAGAAATGGAGAACCAGAGAAAGACACATGCCATGTAAATTAATTTCAGTAGTCGCATTTTACACTCAGCATTTATTTGATATGAATTTATAAAAATATTAATTAAATAGTTTCAGGCACCATAGTATTGTTTATAATCTTATGAAACTAATATAATATAATATAAAGCCTTGCCCTGGGCCCCATGTTAAGCCTACAGGAGGAGTACATGTACAGCAGCAACCTACGGTGTGTGCTGATGAAACCAGACGCGTTGCCAAATCCTTAAAATGACCTTTTCTGAGTGTTTGGGAATTCCCAACTCTTTATCATTACAGCCTTCATTTTTTAACATTTGCTTCCTCAAAGCAGTCACATGACCTCTTAAATAAATAAAAATTAGATTTTCAGATTACAGATTGATTTTTATTCATATTACAGTCTGTGCTGATATCAGACATAAAATGATTAAATAAGCAGCTCAATGTAACCTGAAGCCATTTTAATTTAGAACTATCGCAGTCACTTATAGGTTCATCATCTGATGTGTGAAATTCACTCGCATGTATGATGTCTAATGCATGTTTAACACCTGCACAGCATACTGTATTTGGATTTTTTTAAATGATTAATTTATTTTGACATAAAAACTTTCCGTGCCATTCTTTAATATATGTTTTTTTCACATGCTTCATTTATTTTCACTTCTTCTTCTGTTTTTTTTTTTGCAAATGACTCCTACTCTGTTTTATTTACACTTGCCATTATTTCACCATTATTAATACTCGTAATCCACACCCATTTCTGTTCTTTTGACCTGAACGTGTGAACGTTTATTATGTGCATTTTACAACTTAAGAAAGGAATTAGTTTAGGTATACAATCAATGTCAACTTATTAGGGACACCCACCTGTCTGGGACCAATAACCAACCATGCCACAGTGAAGGAAGCACTGTGAAAGTGAAAGTCAGCGAAGAACTAATTTCCCCCCTTTTTTTTTTCTGATGTGAATGTGAATGTGAGCTGAAGCTGTTGATCTGTACCTGTATGATTGTATACCTTGTGCTGCTGCCGTGTTATCAGCTGACTGAAGAACTGTCTGGTGTACAACTGTACTGCATAGGTGTTTCTATTAAAGTGGCCGGTAAATGCAAATATTTTGTAAGAAAAGCACAGACTTGCCACAACTTGTTAATTCCTAAACGGTGTATTAGCTGGACAGGAAACAACTTATCAGATTCTGAAAGGTGTGTACAGATGTTCATACCATCAGATGCTTCAGAGGCATCACGTAACCATAACCAGCATCACATAACAGTTCACTGTGTGTGCGTTTATGAAAGGTGAAAGCAGAGAAGGTGAAACTAAAGCAAAGTGAATATTATAAATATAAAAATAAATATAACTTTACCATTTTGGGCAGATCTGCTCCTGGTTTCTCTGTCTCGTTGTTTCCTGTAAGCTCTTCTCTTTCTCTCTGCAAGTCTTCAGAGATCAGAGCTCTGATTTTGTTCTTTAAAGGCTTTTTTTTTTTTTTTTTTTTCAGATCCTGTAGTGATGTGCTCCTGTGTACGTCATGGGTTGCCAGATTGAAGGTAGAAAACCTGATTCACCTCATCATCTGATAAAGCCATATTAATGATTAATAGGCTTAAAGTTAAATTCAAACAAGGTTTGTGTTTAAACAAAACAGCGGCTAGAATAAATGACACAAGCGTTTGTATTTGCAGATCTTGACTTAAGGAGAATGTTTTATGTTATTTTCTCAGGCTAATGCTAATTGACTCATGCTAATTAACGTAGCTATACCACACTGGTTCTGATATTTTACTGTAAACCAATGCACTGCCCGAACTGTAATCATGTACTGCTCAGTCCTGTATAATAATCAAACAGTACAGTATTGTACTGTGACCTTTACAGTGATGCGATACTGATCAAAAGTCCTAAGCATAGATTTTGTATTTTACATTTTTTATTCATTTTCTTCACATTATTTTTTTTTCCTATAAGTAATTGTTTAATTTATAATTTCTTTTAAATTAGATTCTTGTTTCTAAATGTTTATTCATTAAAAAAAAAAGAATATATATATATATATATATATATATATATAATTATTTATTTTTTAAATATATATATATATATACGTATATATATTAATGAGTCATTTTTCAAAGGATCTTTATTATTTTTAATTTGATTTATATTTCATATTTTTCATTCATTTTTTAAACTATTAATCTATAATGTGGTTTATGTTTCACATTTCCTTTACTCATTTTTTTCATGTGTGATTTTTTTAAATCATAAGTCATTGTCCAAATTGCCCAAATTTTAAATTAGTTTCATGTTTCACTTTTTTTCATTTTCTTAATGTGTGATTTTTATTTAAAAAATAGTAATTATTCAAATTATCAAGCTGTAATTTGAACCATGTTTCAGATTTTTATTCATTTTCTTCAAATGTTTTTTTTTTTAATAATTAGGGACTTAAAAAATATATGGTTAGATGTTTATTTATGTGTTCTGTATGATTGTGTAAGTATTTATTTTCTAAATAATATCACACACACACACACACACACACACACACACACACACACACACACACACACACACACACACACACACACGAGAGAGAGAGAAATAGATTGACAGACAGGATACGTTTTTGTCTTTCAAAGATATTGTTACATATTTCAAAAATATTACACATTACATGTTATTAACAGTATACTGATAGCTTTTACTTTTATTTTACATGATTATGTCCCGTAATTATTAAATATCTCCTGTATCAAGACAAAACTTTTTTACGTCACTTTTACATGTCTAAGACCCAAACAGCAAACATTACATTCTTTCACCAAGTTTTTATCCGTCACGGATACACACATCTTTATGTAAAAGTGCAGACACATAAACGCTTTACACATTATATAAAAAGTACAGAGGGTTATAGAAAGTGTTCACAAGTCCCATTGTGCTGGTGCAAACATGATGAGGATAATGATGCTGGTGAACACACATTCTAGCTCACAACAACAACTAAACACTCCTGAGTAGCTTATTTAATATCATTCTCTCATTTTTGGGCTTTTAACCCGAGTCTTTGTTCTCTCCGTTTGTCGAGCAGAATATGGCGATGAGGCTGATGATGATGATGAGCAGAACAACTACTCCAATGATAATCGCCGTAACCCTCCAGTACTTCCACGATAAACATGCGTTTTTATTTTCCACATTTTCTCTCACTTTCTTTGTTGATTTATGAAAGCGTACGCTCTGAAAAAAACATGAACAGAACGACTTTTAAAAAAATAGTTTCAGTACTGCAACAGCACTGTTTTATCCACTATGTTTGTCTAGTGTGTGTTCAGTGACAGCTAGAGCATGGGGTCAAAACTTTTAACTTCATATAGTTCTGAAAACTCTTCAGTTATGAATTGAAATCTGTTTAACATACACCCTTATCCTGATCAACTTATATTTTTAGCTCATTATACATCTGATCAAGGGCCCAACAGTGGCGGTCATGCGGCTTGAACCTGGGAGCTTCCGAATCTCCGGCTGAAGCCTTAACAAGTGAGCTACACACGACCCTTCATGTTTTTTTCTTCCGCCTGAACAAAACCAGTTCAGCAAATGTGGGAAATGCTAACTTATAAGAGTTCATTTCAATTCCAACAATACAGTAGGAAACTGTCAGGAATGAAAAGTTTATAAGATCACACCTCACCTGAGGTAAAAACCACTTGCTGCATTGAAATAAATTGTATCATCTCTTCATTATTGAAACAATTTGAACATAACAAAAATTTGGGGTAAAAGTTTTTTTACCCCAAACACTCATTTGTTACACATTCTTCTACAGCTATACAGCTTCTACAGCTGGCATTGTTTATGCATATGAGCATCAGTAAGTTCACATTCACCTTCCTGAGCAGCGCGTCAGCTCTCTCGTCCAGGTCGGCCAGTTTCTCCTCGCGCTCTACGGTTTTCTCGATGTTGTTCTGAACGATGACCCGGACGTCCTCCACGCCCTCCCGAAGCTTCTGCAGCTGGCTGTCTTGCTCCACCTGAATAGACAAAATTAGCCTGAGTATGCACAAAAAACAAATTCACACACTTTCACACTTTTATTCAAGTGATTGATGAACACTGTGTGGATTCAATGAGAGAGAAGGTCCAGCGGCTTGAGGAGTTTCTTCCTCCAGTATTTCAATTATGTATACAGTGTGTATACAAAATGTCAGTTTGTCCACTTTTTTTTTCCCGGGCAGGGAACTGCTTGGGACCCTCAGGCCTGTTGGGGCCCCGGGGGCTGACAAGCTTATTCATTATTTATGAGATATTTATGAGATAATGCTGGTTGGAGAACATAGAGCCACAAGGATTGTCTCTGCAACTTTTAACTGCTGAGGTCATAACCCACATGCACTGCATAATAGATAAAAAAAAAATAAAAAAAAACAGGTTGTACTGAGCAAAGAGTGCCTCCTGTAGGCAGACAATATACACTCATTTAATGTCTATTCATTTATCATTAAGTCATGAAAAGTGTGAAGTGAAACCACCAAGATTAAGAAGTGGTCAAGAAGTAAAGCTGAATCATACGATAAATCATCATCCAGCGCTGTGTACACATATTACTATTATCATCACATACACATATTACTGGTGTTAACAATAATAAAAAGTTTAATAGAGGCAATAGAAGTAGTCGACAATGAAAGTTCTTTCCTGATTAACTCGTACACCGGCTTTTGTACCTGCACTTAACACTTCTTATAAGGATTTACTATAAGCTGAGGCTTGGCTTTGTTTTTGTAAACCTCCCACATTTCATAACTGTTGTCAGATCACTGCACACACACACGCACACTCACACACACACGCACGCACACACACACACACACACACAGTGACGCCTTGTAACATGGAAACACAATGAAGTCTGCTATGTGGAAAAACTTGCGTTTCCAGGCACCAGTCTGTAGCGGTGATTAGTGCTGAAGAGAAGAGACTTTGGCTTAAGATTTAATCACTGGTTTCATATCATCATGGCCTGAGCTATTATCTGATGTAGCTATGATATGGATACGCAAAAGCGTACGTTATAAGTGCCAGTGCTTGCCAAATCAGGTTGCTCATGGTAGTAACGTTTTTAGTATTAACGTAACACTATTTGGGGATTTTTCTTAAGAAATCTTACTACTTTACATACATATGTTTTTTTTCTTCTTTTTTCTTTTGTATATTTATTTTTAAGAGATTCATTTTTATATTATGTTTTCGCACATGGATAATTTTTTTTTTTTTTATAATTTTTTGTTAGGTTTAATTTTCACGACAATTATTTATTTATTTATTATTGTTATTATTATTATTTTTAAAAATTTCCCTTTGATTCACTTATTGCATAATAGATTTCTCATGATTAATATTTGATATTATTATTTTTATATAAACAAATTACATTTCCTTGTGATTTCCTTTGATTCATCTTTTAGACATTAGATTTTTCAAGATTCATTTTTCAATAGATCATTTTTTTCTGCTTGATTTGTTATACAATTTATTTTTTCACATAAATTAAATTAACAGTGATTTTTTTTACATTATGAATTTTTATGAATTCTGATTAATTTGTTTATTCGATTCACCTGTGATTTCTCATTTAACACTCTCACTTGATTCAGTTATTTTTCATGAAATAATTTCACCCAGTTAATTTCATTTGATGAATAACACCTTGTTGGTGAGGTGTTACATTGTAGATTTATTTTCCTTGATTCACTTATTTTACACATGAGATTTTTCTTTTCTTTTTTCTTTTTCTTCTTCTTCACATTTCTCATATGATTGATTTTTCTTTCTTTCTTTTATTATATTTGTATTGGTTCCTCAATAGCATCTGAACAGAACATCCACCGCAGAGCCAGATCAATATACAAACGTCACACCTGGAAAACATGGAGAGGCACATGATGTGACACAAAGGAGTAATCATGAAAAGGTAAAGAGCAAGGAGAAAACAACAACATCAAGATTTTCCCCATTTAAGACTACAGTAAGTTCCAAATAGGGGCAGACACCCGACAGAATAGAGCAGGGTTGCCCTGTAAATCATTTGTGAGTTATTTCCAGAAGAAAGAAGATTGGCTGTTATGCCAACCATATCCTGACAGATGGTATCTGAGGGGACGACCATAAACTGCGGATACATTTCTGTGCCCAATGAATGAGAAAGTTCAGTAAACACTGAGAGTCTCAGTCTCACAATACACAACTGGAGACATAGACATTTATTGCCAAAACGATCGAATTTTCTTAAAGGCACAGAATATACATCCATCAACGTCCCTGTTTCTGATTCGCATTTGAAAGACAGCTGAGGGACACTGAGGTACTGTATATTGTATGGAGGCCTTTACTGGGGTAGGTATAGTGTATTTAAAGTTTTAGTCCCACATAGAGCTTGATTGTTCTTTTGCTGAAGCTATTCATTGTTAGTCTGAATAATTGGCCTACAATCCCTTTGTTTAAAAGATGAGGTGGTTTCCAATAACAGGGAGATGATTTTAAGATTTCTCATTTTAATGAGAAATCTGAACCTTTAGTGCCCCCTGGCAGGCAGAGACCATTTTCAATGTCAGACAATTCCTGGTAAATTTGTCCATCTCGATGTCAGATTGTATGAAGTATCATAGTTGATAATGATAGTTGAAATGTTTTAGGCAAAGGGTGATCCTTTTAATGGAATAAACTGGCATGATTAGGGGCTAAAGTGATGTCAGTGTCGAGATGATTGCAGATTGCATGGCTAAATTACTGGTAAGACAGATATGCTTTCTGACAAATATTTATATATATATATATATATATATATATATATATTTTATTTTTTTTTACATGATTGTGTTTTTTATCCACATGTGATTTTTTTTAATAGGACTCAATTTGTAATCTGTCTTGGTTAAAAAAAATTTAATTTAATTAAAAAAAATTATTTCATGAATGATGTTTTATTTGATTGAGTTTTCAAATAAATCAAAATGTTTTAGTGATGTTTTACACTATTTAGTTTTCCTTTGATTTCATTTTTACACATAATGATTTATTCTTCATTTTGATCACCCCCCCCCCATATGATTTCTTTATTTTTCAAATAAATAAAAAAATATCTTGATTTTTTTTTCACAATTTATAGAAAAATTGCCAGACCTGACACTTCACACTGCATTCACACTACAACAGACATGCAAGAAGTCACTAGACAATCACATTTTTACAATGAATGTTTGCACCAAAATTTTTCAAAATTTTTAGAATTATTATTTGTTCACCCTTTTTCATTTTGACATAGATTTATCTTTGAGCATTTAAAAAACATATTTAAAAAAAAATCTGATTCTTACAGGTCTTATTGTGGGTCAGTCTGATGGTGGACTGTCCCATGGACAAATAGCTTGGAATCTTAAATTCTGCCTTAAATTCTAGTGTTAACAGAAAGGTGACAGAAAGATTCAAAATTTGCAAATGAAAAGCAAGAAATGTAAACATAAACCGCACAAAACATGATCTACACTCAGATCTGTTCTTGGACACTTGCCATGTCTGGAATTTTTTTAAATCCTTCACCCACAAACCACACCCATATTGGTTTTTAGGTATGAACGTGTGACTGCCTCTCACTGTTTCTACTATTAAAGTGTTAAAGTATTATAGTATAAGTATGTACAGTACTTGCTGACAATTTATTAGGAACACGCATGCCCCTGCTTTTCGGCCACCAACATTCATGCCACAATGACACTCACTTATAGTGGATAGGGTTGATTTTGTTTCTCTGATTCCGATATTTAATGTAAAGGTTATCCAATCCTTAGTTATCATTTATACAGAGTCAGGTATTTCAGTGTGCATATAAACATGCATACATTAGGAGCATCTTATAGCAGTTCAGTTCACTGTGTACATTCATGAATTAGAGAAAGTGAAACTAAAGCAGTGAAGAAATTGAATAAAACATATCACTTTACCATGCTCGTTGCCCTTGTGTTTGTGTTCTGCCCCTGAGTTCTGTCTCTTGTGTCCTTTAAGTTCTTCGCTCACAGAACACACTCCCAGTCATCAGAGCTCGGAGCCTTGTCTGCTTCGTAAAGGTAAAACCTGTCTTTTTAAATCCTGTAGTTCTTACCTGTGTACGTAACAGGTTGCCAGATTGAAGGTAGCAAACCTGATTCAACCCGTCATCTAATTGCTGAAGCCACGTGATGTATTTATAGACTTGGCTAGCACATCAAGGTGAACGCAAACCACGTTTATGCTTGACTAATCCATTAACCTACAGGACAATTTTTGCCATATTAACTCTTTCTAAATATTTCACCTACTCCAGGGTATGATGTATTTATTGTTTTATTTAATGCTTTCTGTAAATCAGTGCAATGCTCAAAGTGCCTACTAGTTCAAAATACCAGTCTGTAAAATATTTTTTGGCTGTAAAATAAATGCTGTAGATTTACATATTTTACATAATGGAGGCTGTTCTTGTTGTTGAACCACCGGGAAGGACAACAGACGGTCTGTTGAAAGCAACATCAAGTTTTCCAATCTGCTGGAACACTTTACAACATGGCTTTTATTTTTAAAGCTGTGTGACAGTGGACCTAGCCGAGCTGAAACGATTTGCAATGCAAAGTGCAGGTATATTAATACACAGCTGAGTAGCCTGCTGGCTATAACTGCCACTTGTACCTCCAGCTGTACCAATGAGCCAGCTGTAAAAGTCACGGCTCAGATTTACTCTTTACATGTGTTTCACTTATTTAATACCAGAACTCCGGCTTGTGCTGGGGCAGGGGCCGATCCTTCCTAGATCCAATCATTTATCCGTGAACTGTTTTGACATGCACCGTGTGGATTTCTGCAGCTTCAGTCCCGCATGGTCTAACCAGAGCAGATACCATATCAGATGATCTTTTTTGTTTGTTTTCTTCCAAACAAACTGGAATAGGAACCCAACATTTTTTGAGTGCTCATGGTGGTTTCTTAAAAAGTGCACGTACAGTAGAGCTCGTACAGCCATAACTGGTGCAGGATATAATGGCACCACTAGACTTAAGGTTTTAGCAGGAGGTGCTTGTGTCTGTTCTGTCCAGACCTTCACAGAGCTGCGTCATGATTGCTATAGCCAGGTGTTGATCTGCCAGCCCAGTGGCCTATTCCATCCCTAAACTTTAGACAGGGTTTTCTGCCAGAAGTGGGACCCTTTTCACTTACACAGAAAGGATATTAGAAAGATATTTCCGTCTCGTTTTAAAGTATAATCAGATATTGCAGATATCGTATAATCGGAATAAATACGATGGTAATCACTATTTTCCTCCCTGGTCACTAGTTTGACTAGATGGATGGATGGAGGACTAAAATAAATCCTGTGGTAGGTCTGCAGCGCCCAGCCTTTGCAGTTCAACTTTTTTCTTCTATTAATATTTACGCATATGTTCTCGTTGCATACTTTCCCACAGAGCAATACCACTGGGATTATAAAATGTTTTCTTTTTATTTAATTTTGTCCCAGTTTGGTCATTTCTATGGCTGTGTCTTCCCTTGTTCTTGCAGGTCCCACATTCTTCAGTGTGCCTGCAATCTATTGGTTGCTGCCCTGCCTGTCCTTTGTTGGTCCCGCCTCCTGCCGGATGATTGGATGTCCAGGAGACTCAGAGGCCTTCAGACTACAATGCTTTAGACCGTGTCTTTGCTTACTGTTTTTCTGATGATTATTCATAAAATTATATTGTGTATGACCTTCTGCTACGTTTCTGACTTCGTTTTTGTGTTTGCCCTTCTTTGGTTCTGGTTGCCCGATTGTAAATACGTTTTGTATATATTTGTACATTTACATGTAGTTTTGTAATTAGTGGCTTAGTAGGGAGTCGACGCCATTTTGTTTACACCCTGTTTTCTCTTGGTTTGTGGTTAGCAAGGGAGTAAGGGAAGGATTTTGTATTTCTTTTTCTTTAGTTCTGGTGCAGGTTAGTTATTTCACTTTGGTACTAGGTAGAGGGCATTTTGTTTATTGTTTTGGCCTTGTCGGCTTCTGAAGCTCACGGCCACCTTTTGGGAATTTGCTTGTTCACTGTTTGTAAATAAACACTAAGCAAACGCACTTTTGGTCTCACCCCCTTTTTCCTTTTTTTCATTTTTTCTTTTTCATTCCTGTTACGGCCCGACCTAGACCGGGGCGTAACAGAATTGGGGGTTCGTCCGTTGCTTTTTCTCGCTCTGTACCGTTTGTTTCAGTGCACTTGTGTTCGACTGGTGGCATTTGTCTTTGTGGTAGGGGAGTGTTTAGTTTATTTTTCTTAGAGATGGCTACAAAATGTAATTTCGACCAGTTCGTTATTTGTCCTTCAGTGGAGCAGTTTGAAAGGTGCAGGAAGGATGACTTGTTGCTGCTTGCTGACTTTTACAGCAACTCGGTCCCACGGAGCGCAAATAAGCGCGACATCAAACAAATGCTTCAGACGGAGCTAATTAAACAGGGCATTCTCATCGATCCTACCGAGGCGGGTGTGACCCCGCACGCATAGATCCCGCGGTAGTAGGTTCACCACTGAATGACCCGAAGCTCGCACTGCAATTGAAGCAATTAGACCTTGAGTTAGCCCGTCAGCATTATGAAGCTCAACTGCTTCAATTTCGTATGGTGGAACTCGAGTCTCAGAGGGAAATTAAATTAAAGGAATTGGAGTTGGCACTAAGGAATAAGCCAGCTTCAGATTCTCTTGTTCGTGACCCTCTATCTCCTGTTCGTGCATCATCCCCTGTACCGAATCCTGCACCCGCAACCCCTGTACAGGCCAGTGAACCGTCACCTAAACAGAATAATAATTAATAAACAGAATGAGCAGCCCACCTCTCACATCTTCTGGTCTGAATCGTTCATTCTTTTGAATCTATTGCACTGCATAGCATCTATGCTATTCACGTGATAAAAGAACGATCGATTCAGATTTAAAGATGACTTAAAGACTTAAAGGTAACGACTCATTTCTGTTTCCTGTACATAACCTATGGAGGTTTTGTGATACTTTGCTTATGCGCGCCCAGTAGAAGATGAAAGAGTCACTCGTTCATCGAGACGACTCGTTCTTCTGAATCACGTTGAAACTTGTTCAAAAACTAGTCACTAGTAGACAGTGAAGGAAACATGTTGCGGTTAAGTTTAGCTGTTTTATTTCATATTGCAAACAAATATAATTAGCAAATAAGCCAGAGGCTAAAAAATATTAAAAATATACAAGTTGCTGTACACAGGGTATGGTAGGGTTATAGTAAGTGAGACTCTTGTTCTAATGTTATTTCTTTTCTGCTGAGTCATTTGCAGGGCAACTACAGTATATACAGTTTATCTTACACAGGAAATAATCTACACTGTTCAAACATACATATGCTACCTACAGTAGGGATTTATTTAAAAAACTTTATATTGTGAAAAAAGTGAGATTAGAAAATGTGTGTTTCTTATTCATTAATTTGCTATTTTATAAAAATATTTATTTGAATTCATTCATTTTATTTCATTAATTTTATTATTTGGAAATTGTATTGAATTTGTACATTATTTTAACATTTTGTCTGGCCACTTACATAATTTCTGGAAAAAAAAAAAAAACACAGACATTACGATGTAACAGTTACTAAGTACTTGAGTAGTTTTTTCACCGAATACTTTTTTTTATTCTTACTTAAGTAATATTTTGGATGACTACTTGCATATATGAACATTAAAGCTTTACAAATGATTTAATAATAATAATAATAATAATAATAATAATAATAATAATAATAATAATAATAATAATAACTGAAGCAGTGAAAAAGGTTTAACACTATCAATGTGCTTTTGCAAACATCTAAACACATATTTTAACATGAAATAAAAAAGCCCTCTTCCGAGTAGCTCAAAATGCTTTTAAGCTCATCTCTCCTTCTTCTTCTTCTTCTTCTTCTTCTCTGGATTTCTGGCTTGGAGTCATAGTTCTCTCTGACTCACCAGTTAAACATGATGACAAGGAAAATAATGAGCAGAGCAGTGATGACCACAGCAGCGATCACAATCACCTTCCATTTCTTAGACAACACTTTATCTTTATTGTTTTTCTTCTCCGTGCATTTATCTTCCATGTTCTCTCTTAATTTTTGAGTATTCTTCTGAAACTGCTTGGCCTATGAAAATGTGAACAGAATACTTTGACTCAACACGCAAATCCTAAACACACAAAGTATACAGATAACAGCGATTCGTCATGATCGTTCAGAAAGGTCATAGTTACCTTCATAAGCAGCGCTTCACTTCTCTCATGCAGTTCCTCTAGATTGTACCCACGCTCTTGGATTTTGTTCATGTTCTCTTCCACAATGACCCGGACTTCCTCTGCATCCTCCTGAAGATGCTGCAGCTGGTTTTGTGACTTCTCCTGAACACAGCCACAACACACACACACACACACACATACACACATTATGTGTGTAATTATCATAACTTCCACATTATGGACGTTTGTATGAAATGTGAATGAATCAAAATGACAAGATTGTCCCTGATGAGCTAGCCAAGGGTGACGGAGACAGCAAAAACTCCCTGAGATGGCAATAGGAAGAAACCTTGAGAGGAACCAGACTCAACAGGAAATCCACCCTCATTTGGGTGATAGCAGGGATTGATCTGCGGTCGGAGCTTTTTTCCTCTACCTGCACCAGACTCATGAATTTCCAAAATATCTGAGAAAAATACAGTATGTCAAAAAGAGTTACTGTCTATTCTCAGATAAACACCCATGACTGCATGACTGCAGCTTCCATCTTGCTTGGTGTATTTATGTATTGTCTGTGTACCAGCTGCTTAAAGTCTGGGCGAGAGGCCAGTGACCCCAACAGAAAAGCTTCTGTTGTGGGTCGTCATGTCGACTCCCAGTGGAGTCATTCACTCCCAGTGGATTTCAACATGGAGACCGGCGCATGAGGTCAACATGTACAAAGGCCCTGTTCCACCAGGGTCTGGTATTTAATTTAGCTATACAGTATGCATTTTAAATGTCTATAAATATAAACAAGCTTAATAACTGCTCCAATGTTTTACACTTTTTCCCCAATTTTTTTTCTTCACATTTTTATTCATTTCCTACCTATGTGATTTTTCTTTTAATGTCATTTTTTCCGATGCATCATTGATTATTGCACTGATGAGATCAGAGCAGATTATGGAGGAACAGAAGGAAGCACATGACAGAGATCATAAATGAGCAACAACACCATTTCTACAATGACGATCCCACTGAAATATTGATGCTGGTTAAGATCCTGAAAGCACCATGTTGATCAGGGCTTTGTAAATACTTTAGTCTTGTTGTCTTAAAGGAAGCAGACATTTACTCCAGTGGTATATGTTTCCTAAAATTAAGTAAGGACAAGTAGAACCAGACGAAGACACATGTCATGTAAATTCATATCAGAGGTAGATAGTAACGAGTTACATTTACTCCGTTACATTTACTTGAGTAACTTTTTGAAACAAAAAATTACTTCTGTGAGTAGTTTTTCTGCACCATACGTTTTACTTTTACTTGAGTAGATTTGCGAAGACGAAACACTACTCTCACTCCGCTACATTCTCTTACACTCGACTCGTTACTTTTCTAACCATTTATTCTACACTTTAGATATTCTTTGTGTTTGCCAGAGAAATGCAGCCAATCAAATGTAGCAACAATAATCACATGACTCCATTTGTCCAATCCCCTTTCTGTGTGGTCATGTGCTAGTTTAGCTGGAGGCACATGACCACACAGAAAGGGGAGGGGCTTGTCTTCAGCAGTGGTAGACAGTGAAGCAAACATGTCGCGGTTAGTTTAGCTGTTTTATTTAATGTTGCCATCTTAGCAAATATAATTAGCAAATAAACTAGAGACTAAAAATATATAATCTTCTTTAATTTGTTCACAGTTTATGGTGAAGTGAGACTCTTGTACACATGTTCTAATGTTATTTTCTGCTGAGTCATTTGCAGGGCGAGTGAATATACAATACAGTGTATCTTACACAGGAAAGAGTTTACACTGTTCAAACATACACATGTTACCTACAGTAGGGATTTATTTCAAAAACTTTATATTGTGAAAAAAGGGAGATTAGGACATTTGTGTTTCTTGGTCCTTAATTAGCTATTTTGTAAATATAATTAGTTTTGTTTATTTATTTTATTACATTTATTTCATTTATTTCATTATTTGGAAATGTTATAAATGATATTCTGATGAAACAGTATTCAGTACTTGAGTATCTTTTCACCGAATACTTTTTTACTCTTACTTGAGTTTTGTAATATTTTGGATGAGTACTTTTTACTTCTACTTGAGTAATATTACTTTGAAGTACAGCTACTCTTACTTGAGTACATTTCTTGGCTACTCCGTCCAGCTCCACAGAGGTGCTGCCTGTCAACAGGCAACTGTGCTTGGGGCCCTAATCCAGTAGGGGGCCCACAAGGGTTGACAAAATAATATATAATTTATTAGATAATGCCGATGAATGCTGGATGGAAAGGCCCCTTGCACATTTTTTCAAGAGGCCAGTAGCCTCTAAAATCACCTCTGAACTTTTGGGACGGAACCTGAGGTTATAGCACATCAGGACTGGATGATAGAAAAAAGAGAGAGAAAGTAAAGAGCACCTCCTTCAGGCAGAAAATACCCTCATTTAATATCCATCAATTTATCATTAAGTCATGAAAAATGTTAATATTCACATGATTACGAAGTCCTGAGAAGAGCTTAAGAAAATCTTAATCTTATATCCTATAATCTTATAATCATATGCGTTTATCATATATCTTATAATCATATAATCATATAATCTTTTAATCTTTTAATCATATATAATCTTATATTAAACCATCGTATAGTGTTGTGTACACAATTTTATTACTGTTGTTAAAATAAACTTAATCAAATGAAATAAAACTTAATACTAGAAAACAAATGTTATTTTTCTGATGTTTACACACACAGTTATGGCATGGAGCTGCAATAAAATGTGCTATGTCGAACAACTTGCATTTCAAGTCTGTAATGATGATTAAACCTGACGAGGACACTTTTGGTTTACATTTACTCACTCAGTTCATAATATCAGAGCCTGATATAATATCTGAAGTAGCTATGATATGGAATTGCAAAAGCACAAGATATAAATGCGAGTGTTTTTCAATGTTCATCAGTTGCAAACCTCGGTTTGTTATATTTATTTGCATTACTCGTAACAGTGCTAGCCAAATCAGGTTGCTCACCACGGCAGCGATTACTGATCGCTATTCAGGGATTTTTATAAGAAACGGTACTGTTTTACTTTCTTTTTCTTTTAACTGTGATCCATATTTACAGTATGTACCTCCTTTTGTCCACATGCTTTATTCTGTATTGTTAATTTTTCATTCGATTCAATTTTCCCATGGTTAAGAATGTTTTAATGACGTTTTAATTGGTCATTTTTCTCCTTTAATTAATTTTATACATATTAGATTGCTCATGATTCATTTTTCTGTATTCATTTCCCCCACATGATTTCTCATATGACACATTTTTCACCGTATTTAAATTAACACAATGCTTTTTTCCCATATGATTTCTGATCTGATTTTTCACTTAAAAAGATTTTTTATTTGATTCATGATTTTTACTTTCATACATAATTCATATTTATCCGACTACTTTTTTCAAGATTAATTCCTCATTTGATTACATTTTCACATAGATTTTATTTGTTATAGTTTACATTGGTCTTCTATAAGTTCTTAAATTGGCAACTTTTACTTTTTTTTTTCACTTTTTCTGCATGAGATTTCTCATGATTAATGATTTTTCATTTTATTATTTTTTCCTCACCTGATTTCTTATGGTTCATTTTTCATATAAATTAAATTAACTTTTTGTTTTTTTACATTAGTTAAATAGCTTCAAATTTTTCAATTCTGCTTTCCTAGTGTTACCTGAATTAGTGTTTAAGAATTGTCCAAAAGATTCCAAATTAGCTCAAGAATAGCATAAAATGGTCTTAATCAGCTTGTATGGACGTGCTGCCAGGAGCAAAACCCTTTAAGCAATTTATTTTACGTTTTACCTCACACAAAGCATGATCAACATTCACCTCCTTTTTTGGACAAGCCTGTAATTTTTTTGTCTGTCACCAACATCCATGCTGTACAAGTGTTTCTATTAAAGTGGCTGATGAGTGTAAATATTTAATAGCATGGATTTACCACAAGTTATCCGTTCCTTAACTGTGGATTCATTATTCAGAGTCACATATTAACATTTGTATATAAACGTGCATACACTCAGGTGTTTCAGGAGCATCTCATAGCAGTTCAGTTCACTGTGTAGTTTTATGAAGTAGAGAAAGTGAAAGTAAGGCAGTGAAGAAAGTGAATAAAACATTACTTTACCATGCTCGTCCTTGTTTGTCTCTGTGTTTGTGTTCTTGTTGCGACAGGTTCGTCTACTAAAAGGTGGCCAGCAGATTGTTTCCTTTTTATGCTCTTATCTCAGAACACACCCCCAGTTGTTTGAGCGCAGAGTGCCCTACGCCTAACAATTTAAAGAACAAGCCTGTAAAAGTATATAAATACAGTACAGACCAAAAGTTTGGACACCCCTTCTCATTCAGCGAGTTTTCTTTATTGTGTTCTTTAGCCCAAACGCGTCTCTTCTGCTTGTTGCCTGTCCTTAGCAGTGGTTTCCTAGCAGATATTCTACCATGAAGGCCTGATTCACACAGTCTCCTCTTAACAGTTGTTCTAGAGATGTGTCTGCTGCTAGAACTCTGTGTGGCATTGACCTGCTCTCTGATCTGAGCTGCTGTTAACCTGCGATTTCTGAGGCCGGTGACTCGGATGAACTTATCCTCCGCAGCAGAGGCGACTCTCGGTCTTCCTTTCCTGGGCCGGTCCGCATGTCAGCCGGTTTCTTTGTAGCGCTTGATGGTTTTTGTGACTGCACTTGGGGACACTTTCAAAGTTTTCTCAATTTTTCGGACTGACTGACCTTCATTTCTTAAAGTACCGATGGCCGCTCGTTTTTCTTCACTTAGCTGCTTTTTTCTTGCCATAATACAAGTTCAAACTCTTTGAATGAGAAGGTGTGTCCAAACTGTTGGTCTGTACTGTATATGTATATAATATAATATATTATAGTATTATATATAGTATTATTATTAATATATAATAATACTGTAAATGTACAGCAATATTTACATAATGGAGGCTGCCCTGACCCAACAGGAAGTACAACATAAACTGAAAACAGTTTTTCAAGCTGCTAAAATAATTTACAAACTGTTTTTTTTTTTCCTTCTTTGAAACTATGTGACAGTGACCCTGAGAGGAAAGGTTGCAATTTGCAATGCAAAGTGCAGGTATGTTGATGCACAGCTGAGTAGCCAGGTGGCCATATCTGGTACTTCTCCACTTCCAGCCGTGCCAGTGAGCCAACAGTAAAGTCATAGCCCAGATTCACTCTTTATTGATGTTTCACCAGAAATCCTACTCATGGTGTGGCAATGGCATGGAGTGGCAATCCGCTCTCTGCCACCCACTGCAGCTGGCTCTAATGTCTCTGCCGTCCTCATACTGTCTAATTCTTTTGAATAGATGTCTCATCTTCTTCCACCCAGTCAGTGCCAAACTGCCTGGACATTACAATGCCAAAAAGAGAAACGGTTGAGTAAATGTCTAAAACAAAACAAAACAAAACATCCAATCAAAATTGCTTTTCTGCACTCACTTTCCACCCTTTCAGTACAGCGTAATCTGCATCCTTCCTAGATACAATCGCACAATTGTAAACGGTTTGGACATGCACCTTGGGGATTTTCTAAACACAGTGCATCGACTCCTGCAGCTTCAGGCCTGCTTGGTCTAACCAAAGCCGATACTATATCAAATTGCCAACTGCAGGGTGTTCTTTTTATACCAAGTGGGAATTTAAAGGCAGTGGTGTAGACCTATCAATTTCTGAATGAACCCGTTGCCTTGGAGTCCCTTCTTAACCTCGAGGATGTGGAGATCTCATACATTCTTAGGGGCCACTGTTGCCACTGGTGCAGGACATATTGGGATCACTTTTTTCTCTGTTCTGTCCAAACCTTCAGATAGCTGCTTCATGGTTTTTGGAGCCAGGCATTTCTCTGCCAGCCCAGTGGGCTATTCCCTCCAGTGAATCTGGGACCTAATACCCTTTTCCCCTACATAGAAAGGATATTAGGTCATTTCTGGCTCCTTTTCAAACATGTTGCATTATATATTCTGGCTTGATTTTCATCATATCCCATGACATTAGCTCATCTATCCATTTTAATGGTCCAGACCTAATTGCAGTTGGAGTGACTGCACCATCTGCGTAGCCAAGTCTGCTGTGAGGAGAATGGTGATCTCACAGCCAATTGCAATCACTTTCTCTAGATCTTATCACATAGTTGATGCCTTTCCCAGTGATGTAGCATATCTGGAAATCATCTAAGTAGAACTGTATCTATATCCAAACACATGTGGGAATGTGAAAGGATGCACTGGCAAAGGTGATGGACCGGTAGAGTGTGATTCTTCCAAGCAGCTCTTATTAACTTTCACAGTAGCTTCTATACCATGAAGGAAACAGTTGTTAGAAAACTCAAACAGGATTCTCAATGAGCCATGGAGCCGTCATCATCTAACTACACCTATTATGGAGGAGTGGAAGAGGATCCCAAATACAACATGTGCAGCTCTGGTGATTATTCCAGGCCCAGGAGGATTAAGGCCGTGCTAGATAACAATGGTGTTCACACAAAATATTGACACTTTGGACACAGTTTCAACATGCTCACTTAGGGTGTTCTCATTTTCGTTGCCAGTTATTTAGACAATACAGTCTGCATGTTAAGTTATTGTTAGAGGACAGTAAATCTGTACTGCTATACAAGCTGCACATGGACTACTCCAATTTTTATTTCAATAATATTGTCCCTTGGGAACATATGATAAAGTGTTTGTTGAAATGTGAGGGGTGGTGTACTCACTTTTGTGAGGGTGTACTCAAGTTTGTTAGATACTGTAATCATGCTCCATTCAGGAGATGTTATACTGTATCAATAGGGATGGGTGTACCCTGTGTAGCCAAGTAGAATCTTCTTACCTGGGTTCCCTACATGGTTCCTGATATTGTTCCTCGAACTCCTAATTTGTAACCTTCAGCTTGCTACTTTCTTTTCTTCTCCTCCACCAGGCCCTGAGCATATGGAAAAGTTTTGGACTTTTTCCTTCTCCTTCCTACTCTTGATTTATTCCAGAGAGCCTTCAACTTCTCTTAATCAAACAACTTTGTCAATCTCCAATTATACAACGTTTTATTTTTATTTAATTATGTCCCAGTTCGTTCATTTCTATGGCTGTGGCACTGCTTGAATCCCATCCATCCATCCATCCATCCATCCATCCATCCATCTAGGAACCTCTGTAGTCCATCTAGGGAGCGTGTGTGCCAATGGTGACCATTGTATTTATTCCCATTTGTATGACTGTGGTAGGACCATCACTGATAGAATCCATACTGGCAAAATCCCAACAACAGGATGAACACAGGGAGTATCTGACTCAGTATAGATGCACAGAATTCCTCAGCATTCCTCAGCATGCTGGAACTTGATGGAACTTGGAACTTGGAACTTGTCTATGATGACAGGATAAAGGAAGTTCTCAACTTCTTCCCATGATTTCCCTGACCAGGAAAAAGCAGAAGGAATATGAATGACTGGGAAAAAAAAACTATATGTTTCAGGAAGGTCTTTAGGATAGAAGAGTTTACACTTCCAGGTTCTTTTGTAACACAAGTTGCAAATTATTGTTTGCAGTCAGTAAAAAAAGCAAAGGGATTACATCACCCATAGCCTAAACAATAATTCACCGCCTTACTGTCCCTTTAGGGATGTGGCTTAAGGTTTTGATTATGAACTGAATGTACTGTAATGTGCTATTTCTCTCTCTGCCTTATACCACTGACTTGATCTGTCCATGATCTGTCTCTTCTGCTAGGTTTCTGAGACATACCTCATTAAATTCATCTCTTTGCTTTTCAAAGATAACAGAGAAGTAATAATTCATCAAACATCATGCAAAATCTTTGGGACAAAAATAATTATTGTTCTAACAAATTAGCTGAGGACAAAATAAACATGCACTGTATGATTTATTTATTTATTTATTTATTTTATTTCAGCAGCATAATTTAAGACGCAACTTCTCCCTGAACATCAAATACTAAAAAAAATACGTCTTGCAATTCTGAATACCAAAATTGTTTTTAATTGTTCATTTTTTAGAGACAACTATAAACTTGTAAAAAACACAACTGTAATATTTTCAAAGTTAATAATTATGACAAGCTTGCACATGTATTTAAAAAAAAAATAATAGAAAGATTTATCAGAGGGTAACACTGCCTGAACTTGAATATGAGTCACAGTGATCCAATCCTGGATAAATTGAGCAAGTTGAGCAAGTCACGACATGTGTTCTAAGACTGCACATCTCATCTCACCACCAAACAATTTTTTTTTTTTGTACATTTTCTCTGTCGACAACAAAACTGAGTCAAAAAATACATATATAATAAAACAAGCAAAAGGGATTAAAAAAAAAACAACAACATTAGGGTGCTATGGGTAAGTTTATTTACTTAGGCAATACTGTGTATAGATTCTATAAGGATTCTGACGTGACATATCAGTCCCATGCAAACCACTGAAAAAGGTCTCATTCCTCAGTTTGAAGAGTACAGCATGACAAACATCAACGTTTCCAACAGAAGAGCTTCACTTGCAGCTCAGCGTCCTCCAGAGTCCGCCAGTTCCTCCAACACCCATTCGCCTGGTTAGCCATTGAGCTGTCTGCGCATGGGCCAGTTACTTATGTAGAAATGAAACTAAAGGCAGCAGCGTGTCTCAACGGTACCGTCAGATCTCTGTACACACACGCACACGTCTGAGTTTTTTTTTTTTTTTTTTTAAGACAGGACAAAAACACTGCTTTAGGACGAGTCCAGAGGCTCACGTTTAACAAATGAAGCGACTCCTGAGCAACCTTCGAAAACAAAGCAATTCAAAGCAGTTTTTTTTTTTTTTTGGTATGTCAACCAGATCCATTTTCCCCTTCGTTCTGAGAGGGGATCAACAAAACAATCACGACGATAATGATGACCAACACCACGACTCCAGCGATGACGGCCAGGATCACCTTCAGCTTCATGTTCTCCCATTGCTTTTTTTGCTTCACTTGGGTTGCAGTCTTGGAAAATACCTTGCTCTGTAAAAAAAAAAAACACCACATAGAAAAATAAGACCCATGAGCAATCAACAAAATGATGACATCATTAAGTAGCTTTATCAGCATTCCCTTATCAGCCTGTCATTATGGGGAAGTGAACATTGCTATCTCGAAACTGACCTCAGAGCTTGAACTCCCCAATTCAGACAGGTACTTTGCTTCCCCCCCCCCCCCCCCTAAAGGAAATAGCGTTCTAAACTTAACCCTGTCAGCAGAAAATCAGGATGTAAATTCTACATTCTTCTGTTCCCATAATCTCCAGCCTCCAGGTTATTTATAGTGCGTTCAATATGACATTTCCTGTTAGGCCTTGGAACTGTGGAAAGCATGATTAGTGTGTTTACTGCCCTTCCTGATTTTCATGCAGAACCCTGTTAATAAAATAAATAAATCTCCTATTCTAACAAATGGCTCAACAGGATGTGGCCTACCTTACATAAAAGAAAGATAAAAAAAAAAAAAAACAGTTCAGCGCATCAAAATATGAGCGTTATACATCTCGAGAATGTTATGATGTTCGGAACCAAATCAGTTTTTGCGATTTTGTTCACCTGTTCGAGCAGCTGGTCAGCTCTGTCCTCCAGTTCTCCCAGTTTCCCCTCACGCTCACTGGCCTTGTTCAGGTTGTCCATCATGATATCGCAAACCTCGTCCACGTCCTGCTGGGCCTGCTGCAGCCGGCTCCGCCCGTTCTCCTGGACACAAAGAGTACAGAACACATAGCTCAGGATCAGCAATCAGGTCAGGAGACTGAGACGTAACAAGATTGCAGACTAAAGGTCGACTGATATTGGTTTTTCTGTGGCCGATGATGATCATTAAAAATCAGGACAGCTGATGGCCAATAGATGATGATGATAATGATGATGAGAAATAAATAAATAATTTAGCATAAACGAATAAATAAATAATATATTATATATATATATATATATATATATTGCTAAATTATTTATTTATTTATTTATTTTAATTGAAAATTTTCTTAATTTTGCTCAATTATTTTTGGTTTAAACAATGAAAAATTTAAAGGTACATTTAATAATTATTAAAAAAAAAAAGTATTTTAAGCAATTCATGCTATAATTCCATTATTCCATGCACATCACAATCTATCTATACTCTGTTGTTGCTAGTGAGGTAGGATTAGCCTAGTAAGACAGATAACATTAGCTAACAGCCCCCTTCAGTAACCTGAAGAAAGCACTGTAGAACTCCCATAAGACATGTTCCCAATCGTTCCCCTTTTTATCACCATAAATATGGTCATGAGCAACATCAGTAACACAGTGGCGACTGAAAAATATATAAAGAAAACAAATACATTTAAACATTCAACAATAGTAGATAACGATAGCTAGAATTTAGCACATTTTAGCTAGCATTTTAGCTAACATAAGATTGTAAATCCCTCAAACATGCTAGATCAATTCGCATCATACCGTTTTATATTCGCTATAAAATATAAAAATTCACTTTATTATTTAACTTTACTTTACACATTATTCCAGCAGTGAAAATATAAACGGATATTTATGTTTAGCTTTTCTAATTAATACCTATTGGTAGACATATTTGTTTACATTGAGCACATACTCAATTCCGTTTCTGTTCAGCCAGTTTTGCATGATAAAATGATGTTTTAATAAATCTTATAGCTCAGTGTCCTCCAGTATCCAACAGTTTCTCCAACACCTATTCACCTGTTTGCACAGAGGCCAGTTACTTATGTAAAATTGGTACTGGCACATAACTAATCATAACGCCATGTCTACACAACATTTTCATTTTGTTTATGGTGCAGGTTAAACTTCAAGCAGATATCTACACACTGCCAACAGTTCACTAAATTCTGTCCAGCCAGTTTTACATGATGCTGTGACAAAATCTGGCTGGACAGACATACAGACATACAGACAGAAATTAACTGAGACTGATTTTGGGTCCTCCAATGTATGAAACGTAAAAATATCATTGAAAGAGTGAGTTCTGACCAATGTACAGACAAAACCTTGCTTTTATAAACTATATAGAAGAAAATTAAAGAAAAAGAACAACAATTATTGTGGCTGTTAAGCTGCTTAATATTTTAAGGCATTGGCTGATACCAATTATTTAAAAAAGGCAAAAATCAGTCCGATTTGGAAAAGACAGTAAAACAAAAACAAAAATAGGAACATTATGTTTTCTAAAATTGTATAATTTTCTTTTATTTCATATTTAATTTCTTTCTTTCTTTCTTTTTTCTTTTTTTACTTTAGGTCACTGGTGGTCATATAAGCATTTCACTTTATATCATACCGTATGGCTGTGTATGTTACAGATGAAATTCGATCAAAGGAGCATTTATAACAAACTGGAAATTAGACAAGAGGTACATTATAAAAGAAAACTAAATTAAGTACAAAATAGGAAATAGAGCAAGAATGTAAAGTGTAAAACACAAGGGTATAACAGGACACCGAAGTAGATTGTAAAGAATAACAGCACTGAAGAAAACAGGACGCTACTATAAAATACTATAACAATTGGGAAGGGGTTGAGACTGTAATATGTAACAATATGTCAGGAGGCTGGACGAGACTGTAAAGTGTAACAAAATCCCATTAAACTGGACGAGAAAGTGTAAGAACATTTGAGGAAATGTAACAGGAAACAGGTTAGGACAGCGATGTGAGAAAAACTTATCAGGAAAGTGGACGATAACAACAATGGGGCACAATTACCTGGTATGTTGTTATCTTACAATAATATACCAAGAACTGGGATAACCTTTTAAAAGTTAAGGGCTTACCAGGAAACAAAACATCATTGTTAAGTATAACAACATACCAGACAATGGGTTGAGATGGTGAAGGGCAACAGCATGCCCAGTTTGTTGGTATATTGTTGCCCTTCACCATCTCAACCCGTTACCCAGTAAGTTGTCAAACTTTACAATATTGTGGACATACCAGTGTAAACATGTGATAAAATGGAATGTGACCAGGAAACAGGAAATGGGATGGGAGCTGACTGAATAAGTCATCACAAAAAAAAAAGTAAACTGAAGATGCTATAAAGACATAATACAGGAAATAAAATGTGCCAGATCAGTGAACTCATCAGGAAACTGCAATTATTACAGGATGTTTGAGAGGACAGGAGAAGAAAATGGAAGTGTGCTTGGATGTTACGACAGGACGGGGTGGAAATCAGGCAATTAAAATATGACAGGATCAGAATGTAGTAGGACAGCATTAGAAAAATGCCAAGAACTGAGACATAACTGAGAAACAGGAAATCTCAGAATCTAGTAAGGACAACAAGGAAGGCAGAACAGCTTTATGCTACTCTGAGCAGAGGAAAGCAAGGCAAGGAAGGCAGCTGGTCCTGATGGCATCCCCAGCCAAGTATTCAGAACATACGCTGAGCAGCTGGCTGAGGTCTTCACAGATATCTTCTACATGTCCTTGGCCCAGTCTACTGGCCCAACCTGCTTTAAGCCCTGAAGCTGAAATAGCTTGGCACCAGCAGACCACAGTCTGTTTGCCTGAATAACCTCATCTCCTCCAGTCTTACCCTCAGCACTGGAGTTCCTCAGGGATGCATATTGTCCCCTGCCCTTTATTCCCTTTTGACCTGTGATTGCGTACCTGCCTATGCCTCCAACATCATTATCCAGTTCGAAGATGACACCACGGTAGTGGACCTGATCAGACATAACGATCAGACGGCTTATAGGGAGAAGATCAAGCATCTGGTATCATGGTGTGAAGACAACAATCTGGAACTAAACATCAAGAAGACGATGGATTTCCAACGAGCTGGCAATCACACTCATACTCCCATTCACATCAACTAAGCTGCTGTTGAGCGTGTAACCAGCTTTACGTTCCTTGGAGTCCATACCTCTGAGGACCTCACCTGATTCCTGAACTCTTATTTTCTGATCAGGAAGGCACAGTAGAAATTTGTACTTTCTGAGAAGACTTAAAAAGTCCCTCCAGGTGTTCCAGGATACTGGAGAGCATTCTCACAAACTGCATCTAAGTGTGGTCTGGCAACTGCACTGCTCAGGACTGTAAAGCCCTTCAAAGGGTGGAGAAACAGATAATTGGCACCCAGCTACCCACCTTGGAAGACATTTACATGAGACTGATACTTTTGGCCATGTAATCTTCTAGACATGCTAATCAACTGCACAATGTTTGCACAGTTGCACTGTATTATACTGTACACTATTATAGACATATATTCCACATGTTAATTATTTACTATGTCACTATACAGTATATACCATATCACTATTACCAAATGCATCTTCTGTTTGTATAACACAACACACATTGTATTTATTCATTGCTATTAGGCCACTTATGCACTTCTTGTTAGATGCTAACTCCATTTTATTGGCTCTGTTAATGTACTGTGCACAATGACAACAAAGTTGAATCTAATCTAAAGCAAATACACAACACTGAATGTTGTGTTGACAAGGCGTGGTAAGATTCTCGTCAGTGGTTTAGCTGAGCTAGCTTTTAGCACGAGGCAGTAAACGTTCCTTTTATGTAAGCCCTAAACTTGTTGAGGACAGAAGGGGAACAGTTTGTTTGGAAGGAATCCAGTCCGGGTGCTGTAGCTCTGGGAATGCAAGTCTGGATCTTCGCCCGTGTGTGGCGTCTCACTTTCGCATGCAAAACAAAAGACAAAGTAGGCCTGAGCCACTCTGTGCCACCCAAAAGCTCACAATATGCTCACTGTGAGTGTGGTGTGGGTTCAATAATCTAAAAAGAAGGCATTTAAAAATGCTGACCTGCCATGGCCTCTCTCAATTCCAGGAAAAATGATTCGTCAGCACTTGATTAGATGGTCAAGCACAAATGATCTTTCTCATGTACAAATAAAGATAACTCTCCACAAGGATGAGCAGATGTGCAAGGCATTTATACATCCGTGCTGGGAAACTGTCAGCCAGGGGATCAACACATCCCAGGGGAACCTCGTCATTTTTTCATTTTTAACTGCCTCGCTACACATAAATGATGGACGCTTCTGAGCCTAAAAACAGGAAATGGTCGAGTGTGAGCATTACGATAAGGAAAACCCTTAACGGGACATGACAGTAAAAAATATTATAGGTTCACTCAGGGCAAAAGTGAACTTTTTTTTTTACTGTTCTCTACAATTAGACTGTCTACACATTGTCAGTCTACATGGGGCATAATAACTAAATGTGATAACTTCCAAATAGGGAACTTAAAAGTTGATGTGTTCTATATTAAACACACTAATCACTATGAAGGGCACCATAAGCTGGTGGTGTTCCAAATCATAAAAAAAGAAATCACTATATATGGCACTATGAGCTTCAACTGCAACAATATTACACACACACTAATCACTATGTAGGGCACTAAAGTAAAGTAAAGCCTTTATTTTGTCACATATACATTACAGCACAGTGAAATTCCTTCTTCGCATATCCCAGAGTAACTGGGGTCAGAGCACAGGGTCAGCCATGGTACAGCGCCCATGGAGCAGTTAGGGTTAAGGGCCTTGCTCAAGGGCCCAACAATGGCAACCTGGCTGAGCTGGGAATCGAACAGCCGATCTTCAGATGGTGTTACAAACTACACTCACTAATCACTATATAAGGCACTATAAGATGGGATTATAAACTACACACACTAATCACTATATAGGGCACTATAAGATGGTGTTATAAACTACACATACTAATCACTATATAGGGCACTATAAGATGGTGATATAAACTACATACACTAAGCACTATATAGGGCACTATAAGATGGTGATATAAACTACATACACTAAGCACTATATAGGGCCCTATAAGATGGTATTATAAATTACACACACTAATCACTATATAGGGCACTATAAGATGGTGTAATAAACTACACACACTAATCACTATATGAGGAACTATAAGATTCTGTGATAAACTACACACACTAATCACTATATGAGGAACTATAAGATGAGGTGATAAACTACACACACAAATCATAAGGCACTATAAGATGTGGTTATAAACTACACACACTAATCACTATATAAGGCACTATAAGATGTGGTTATAAACTACACACACTAATCACTATATAAGGCACTATAAGATGTGGTTATAAACTACACTCACTAATCACTATATAAGGCACTATAAGATGGTGTTATAAAATACACACACTAATCACGAGATAGGACACTATAAGATGGCATTTAAACTACACACACATTAATCACTACATAATTCATTATAAACTGGATGTGTTCCAAACTAAACATGCTAATTATACAAACTAATCACTATATAAGGCACTATAAGATGGGGTTATAAACTACACACACTAATCACTATATAGGGCACTATAAGATGGTGTTATAAACTACACTCACTAATCACTATATAGGGCACTATAAGATGGTGTTATAAAATACACACACTAATCACGAGATAGGACACTATAAGATGGCATTTAAATTACACACACATTAATCACTATATAATTCATTATAAGCTGGATGTGTTCCAAACTAAACACGCTAATTATACAAACTAATCACTATATAAGGCACTATAAGATGGTGTTATAAACTACACACACTAATCACTATGTAAGGCACTATAAGATGGGGTTATAAACTACACACACTAATCACTATATAGGGCACTATAAGATGGTGTTATAAACTACACACACTAATCACTATATAGGGCACTATAAGATGGTGTTATAAAATACACACACTAATCACGAGATAGGACACTATAAGATGGTATTTAAACTACACACACATTAATCACTATATAATTCATTATAAGCTGGATGTGTTCCAAACTAAACACGCTAATTATACAAACTAATCACTATATAAGGCACTATAAGATGGTGTTATAAAGTACACACACTAATCACTATATAGGACACTATAAGATGGTGTTATAAACTACACTCACTAATCACTATATAAGGCACTATAATATAGGGTTATAAACTACACTCACTAATCACTATATAAGGCACTATAAGATGGGGTTATAAACTACACACACTAATCACTATATAGGGCACTATAAGATGGGGTTATAAACTACACTCACTAATCACTATATAGGGCACTATAAGATGGTGTTATAAACTACACACACTAATCACTATATAGGGCACTATAAGATGGTGTTATAAACTACACACACTAATCACTATATAGGGCACTATAACATGGTGTTATAAACTACACTCACTAATCACTATATAAGGCAGTATAAGATGGGGTTATAAACTACACACACTAATCACTATATAAGGCACTATAAGATGGGCTTATAAACTACACACACTAATCACTATATAGGGCACTATAAGATGGTGTTATAAACTACACACACTAATCACTATATAGGGCACTATAAGATGGTGTTATAAAATACACACACTAATCACGAGATAGGACACTATAAGATGGCATTTAAACTACACACACATTAATCACTATATAATTCATTATAAGATGGATGTGTTCCAAACTAAACAAGCTAATTATACAAACTAATCACTATATAAGGCACTATAAGATGGTGTTATAAACTACACTCACTAATCACTATATAAGGCACTATAAGATGGTGTTATAAACTACACTCACAAATCACTATATAGGGCACTATAAGGTGGGGTTATAAACTACACACACTAATCACTATATAGGGCACTATAAGATGGTGTTATAAACTGCACACACTAATCACTATATAAGGCACTATAAGATGGTGTTATAAACTACACTCACTAATCACTATATAAGGCACTATAAGATGGGGTTATAAACTACACACACTAATCACTATATAAGGCACTATAAGATGGGGTTATAAACTACACACACTAATCACCATATAAGGCACTATAAGATGGGGTTATAAACTACACACACTAATCACTATATAAGGCACTATAAGATGGGGTTATAAACTACAGTCACTAATCACTATATAGGGCACTATAAGATGGGGTTATAAACTACACACACTAATCACTATATAAGGCACTATAAGATGGGGTTATAAACTACACTCACTAATCACTATACAAGGCACTGTAAGATGGGGTTATAAACTACACACACTAATCACTATATAGGGCACTATAAGATGGGGTTATAAACTACACACACTAATCACTATATAAGGCACTATAAGATGGGCTTATAAACTACACACACTAATCACTATATAGGGCACTATAAGATGGGGTTATAAACTACAGTCACTAATCACTATATAGGGCACTATAAGATGGGGTTATAAACTACAGTCACTAATCACTATATAGGGCACTATAAGATGGTGTTATAAACTACACACACTAATCACTATATAGGGCACTATAAGATGGGGTTATAAACTACACACACTAATCACTATATAGGGCACTATAAGATGGGGTTATAAACTCCACACACTAATCACTATATAGGGCACTATAAGATGGTGTTATAAACTACACTCACTAATCACTATATAGGGCACTATAAGATGGGGTTATAAACTACACACACTAATCACTATATAGGGCACTATAAGATGGTATTATAAACTACACACACTAATCACTATATAGGGCACTATAAGATGGGGTTATAAACTACAGTCACTAATCACTATATAAGGCACTATAAGATGGTGTTATAAACTACACTCAGTAATCACTATATAAGGCACTATAAGATGGGGTTATAAACTACACACACTAATCACTATATAGGGCACTATAACATGGTGTTATAAACTACACTCACTAATCACTATATAAGGCAGTATAAGATGGGGTTATAAACTACACACACTAATCACTATATAAGGCATTATAAGATGGGTTATAAGCTGCACACACTAATCACTATATAGGGCACTATAAGATGGGGTTATAAACTACACACACTAATCACTATATAAGGCACTATAAGATTGGCTTATAAACTACACACACTAATCACTATATAGGGCACTATAAGATGGGGTTATAAACTACACACACTAATCACTATATAAGGCACTATAAGATGGGCTTATAAACTACACACACTAATCACTATATAGGGCACTATAAGATGGGGTTATAAACTACACTCACTAATCACTATATAAGGCAGTATAAGATGGGGTTATAAACTACACACACTAATCACTATATAAGGCATTATAAGATGGGTTATAAACTGCACACACTAATCACTATATAGGGCACTATAAGATGGAGTTATAAACTACACACACTAATCACTATATAAGGCACTATAAGATGGGCTTATAAACTACACACACTAATCACTATATAGGGCACTATAAGATGGGGGTTATAAACTACACACACTAATCACTATATAGGGCACTATAAGATGGGGTTATAAACTACACACACTAATCACTATATAAGGCACTATAAGATGGGCTTATAAACTACACACACTAATCACTATATAGGGCACTATAAGATGGGGTTATAAACTACACACACTAATCACTATATAAGGCACTAAAAGATGGGCTTATATACTACACACACTAATCACTATATAGGGCACTATAAGATGGTGTTATAAACTACACACACTAATCACTATATAAGGCACTATAAGATTGGCTTATAAACTACACACACTAATCACTATATAGGGCACTATAAGATGGGGTTATAAACTACACACACTAATCACTATATAGGGCACTATAAGATGGGGTTATAAACTACACACACTAATCACTATATAGGGCACTATAAGATGGGGTTATAAACTACACACACTAATCACTATATAGGGCACTATAAGATGGTGTTATAAACTACACACACTAATCACTATATAAGGCACTAAAAGATGGGCTTATATACTACACACACTAATCACTATATAGGGCACTATAAGATGGTGTTATAAACTACACACACTAATCACTATATAAGGCACTATAAGATTGGCTTATAAACTACACACACTAATCACTATATAGGGCACTATAAGATGGGGTTATAAACTACACACACTAATCACTATATAGGGCACTATAAGATGGGGTTATAAACTACACACACTAATCACTATATAGGGCACTATAAGATGGTGTTATAAACTACACACAAAAAGAAATCATCTGGTGAAAGAGAATCTCCTCTGTCCTCTGCATGTCGTTCATCACCCCATACGACATATTCTAGGTCAACTAGCTGAGGCGGGTCTCTGTCTCGTAAAGCCTCATTGCGTTCTGGGACTTTGCGTCACTACATTTTCCACTGGAACTGTGCTTTCAATTCCGACGTGACATTAGAGGGAAACACAACCAACTAACTAATAAAATTAGCAGCAGCATGACATAAGCAGATGGGACAGATCTCACTGATACTCGAGGATGAGGTTTGTCTTTAAATACATTCAGGGAGCACAATGCTTATAGTGAGTGGGCAAAGGGAAGGATGTGCCAGTCTAAGCACTTCCTCCTGAAGTTTCCTTCCTTTCTTTCCTCTTATGCTCTGTCTCTCTCTTTCCTGAAGCTGGAATTTCCTCCGATGCGCTTTACACTCCTGTTGCATGCAAGTCATCATCATCATCATGCGCCATCTAAGAGGCATCTCGACCTTTCAAGAAAACCGTTTTTTTTTTTTCCCCCACATGACTTCTCCGAGGTATAAAACTGTAGGTGTCTAAATATAATACATAAATATCACTCAGAGTCATCTGGCGGAGACCAGCTGCAGGAAATAAACCATGTGGTGTGTGTGTGTGTGTGTGTGTGTGTGTGTGTGTGTGTGTGTGTGTGTGTGTGTGTGTGTGACTTGAGCTAGTCCAGTCCTTATGTAACCCCAATTGCTTAGTTTTATCTTACACTCTCATGCAGTAGATCTGCTCAGATGGCTGTGTGTTGCAATGAAGTTACGGGAGTGTGTGTTCTGACACAGAGGATAAAGAAAAGAGGAAAAAAGTAGAAGAAGGAAAGAAACTTACCATGTTGATCACGGTTTCTGACTTCCTCTCTGAACGTGTGTCACTGAAGTCTTCTAGCAGACATCTGACAAAGAGCCTTAAACATCCAGCAGTTCTCTCTGTCTTGGGAGTTCTCTTTCTTTGTGTGTGTGTGTGTGTGTGTGTGCGTGCGTGCGTGTGTGCGTGTGTGTGTGTGTGTGAGAGAGAGAGACAGAGAGAGAGAC